>CM071791.1:27983718-28583718 GCA_036559045.1 Platycarya longipes
TACTTTCTAATTCCTCCTAAGGTATCCAAGGGAAGAGTAGGCGGGCGCCAAGCCCATTGGCGATCATTATCTTATTCCTTAACATGATTATCTCCTTACAGTACCCCGCGAATCCTTATCGAAGACGATTTGATAGGGATTTATTCGACTCTTACTGTCCAAACTTGCTAAATCTTTATCCCGCGAAAGTTAAATTTGAATGAATATAATAGAGGTACATTAGTCGTATAGGAGTACGTTTGCCTTCTAGCCACGATTGTTTGGCTTCTGCCCACTGAGCATGGGAAAAGGAAGTGATCTTCTAACAATAATCACTCGAAATATCGTGCACTGCATTTATGGATTCAACGGATTACTTCCATCATTACACGTCTGGCCTTTCGATTTTCCGAATACTCATTGTTAGTTACTCTTCATTGATTGATACGTGATACTCACGCATTGGGTAGCAGTTTCATATTCACACTCCATTCATCATTCATGTCGTTTCGCCTCTCGATGGTCGTAATCATCTACAATATATAATTGCTTTCCATAATGGTTCAATTTTTACTACCGTTTTGCTGCTGAAAATTTACCCCTTCCTTCTTCACAACTTCATCTTTAACCCGATCTTTCTTTGCTTTTTTCGAGCTTCAATGGGGACAGGTTCTATCTTTTCCAGGCAACAATGGGTATCATCTTACGCCCCTTCATCTATCTAACATCTTCGGGATCTGGGTTACATTCCCGCATCAACAAGTTTTGGGATTGTTCGAGAACGACCCTGCGATGCAGAAGGACAAGCCCAGCATGTGCTTCTTTATAAAGCCATGTTAAAAAATGGGCTTCGCCTTCCTTTCATCAAGCTAGTTCGTGAAGTTCTTCATTATCTAGGTTTGGCCCCGGCTCAGTTATTGCCTAATGCCTGGCAAATTCTCTTGGCTTCTTGCATAGTATTTCGTTCGTCTTTGCTAGAGGTTGGGGAATTGTACCCTGATCTAACGGCTCGAGAATTTCTCTCTCTCTATCATCTTATAAGAAAACCTTCTCTAAGTTTGGTTAGTTTTCAGTCTCGGGACAATGAGACGAAACTATGCACTCTCGAAAGTTGATATTCCAATGTCAAGGATTATCATAAAAAGATGTTTTATGTTAAAGGCGATGGATAGCAATTCCCAGAGGATGAGAGTAGAGGGGAATTTCCCATTCAAGTGAACTGGGGCGAGTTACCTCCTGCTTCTCTTCTGGACATAGACCTCAACTATAGGGAACGCGCTTGGGTTGAGATTGTCATAAGGTGGGTGCAACGTCATTTTCACCGGCTGGAGTCTGATCTCATTCTGACTGACCATAACATCAATACCCATTTGGTCGAGCCGAGGCAAGGTTATGTAGAATTTCAGGATTTTTCAAGCATTCTTGTTGTTGAAATGTCCGAACGCCCAATCGCATCTCGCAAACGTGCTGCTTCCCTTCCAGAATAGGAAAAGCGCACAAAGTCTCCCCGTGAAGGAGGCGGACGATATGTTATTGAAACTCCTGAGCCCCAAATTCTTACTTTTGCTTAAGAAAGGCGAATTAAAGCTTGCCATGATACGAGGGCCACTCGCCCTGCTCTTGAGGAGAGTCGTGCCAAGTCTTCTCAAGTTCTGCCCCCTTCAATCCTCTCCTGTATCTGCGGCGTCTATTAGTGAGGAGGATAGCCAGATACAAGACCCAATCAAACGGAGGAGCAAGAAGTTATGACGCCAGAACCATTAATTGTGTATCATCCCCCGGATCGCCAACAAAATCTGAATGATGGATCTAGGCCTTTGCCCTCTAGACAAGATATAGATGAGGTCGAGTTGTCATTTTTAGCCGCCTTATCTAATCCTCCTACTTATGCTGCTGGGACTCCTTACTTTCAGCCACCTATGTTATCATCTACTCAGGCCCCTGATCAGGAGAATATCCTTAGATCAGAACATCCTTCGATTGTAGATGGTTGCCCTGAAAGAGGCGAGGGAGATGACATATCTACTCTGGGGACTGGCAGGCAAGAAGAAGTTGCTGTACGCCAACACCTAGACATGGAAGATCATTGTTCCGTGTTGAGGCTTTCGCTTCCTAATCCAACTAACGTCGAAGTTGGTGAGAATATCGGGCGGGAGCCTATTCGAACTTCTGGCGATGATGCCAAATCAACGATCGGATCTTCTTTCGATCGGGCTCTTCAACATTCCGCCCATCCTTCACCTCCAACCACTTCACTTCCCGAGTTTTCAGAGTAAACGGGAATCGTGGTCGACCTAATCCAGTCTCTTTTGGCAGAGGTATTCATTTGTTCTTCCTCCCTAGATTAATTTCTTTTATTTCTCTAACCTTTTGATATTGCTCAGGCTTTTGAACAATTTTTTGGTTCCATTAGCTCCAAGGTGACGAAATTATTAGATGGGAGTGCACAACGGGCCCGAGAACAAATTCTGGAAATTGAGGAGAAATACCGGGAGCTTGGTTCTTCGGTTTGCTAGCTTACTGAAGATAGAGATCTTCTGAAGGCAACCGTTATGGAGTTGGAAGAGGAGCGAGATTACTATACAGAGAATCATGAAGCCATGCAAAAGGAAATGGCGACCCTGAAAGAAAAGAACCTGCTCTTAGAGGCGAGTAGGGATCAACTACTCCGGGGCCAAGAGTCTATTGGGCAGACGCTCGCCACGAAAGAGAACGAACTCTCCCTAACTAACCAAGAGATGAAATGCTTGAAGTCCAACTTGGCCGTTCTTGAGCATACGTGCGCTACTCGAGAAGAAGAGCTAAAGACTCTTCGAACCAAAGTTGATACTGCCGAGTTCGAACGTGACACACTCTCCCGGGAATTAGGCGAGGCGAATGCTGAGCTTGAGGTTCTTAGGCGCCAGGTGACTCAACATCGTTTCCTCTGCATATCTGCTAAGAGCCAAGGTTATGTGGAACGCTTGCGGTGACTGAGGGAGGAAATTGTTCGAAACCCTTCCTTCAATGTAGCTGGAATGGATCCAAGAAAGCTTGCTCCTGATCCCATAGCGAAGGCAGAAGTTTCCAAGATTGGGACACCTGAATGTCGTATACATTTGCCTCCTTCCTAAGAGTTTACTATTGTATATATATATATATATATATATTTTTCCGAATGTATGGATTTCGAATGAATTTTTGGCCATCTATTTAAATAACATTCTTTCTGCGATATGGTTATCTTCTTGTTTTGTATGGCGATTATACCCTAATACCCTGCGAATCTTTATCAATGAAACTGATGGGATCTGTTGATAAAGATTTGTAAGGGAGGCATAGAGCCCAGGCAATTTTTCAAGCGCCAGAGAGATGGCGAGGGCGAAGAAAGTTTTTGGAAAAACCATCTTATCCTCGATGAGCGAATCATGGGGCGAGGCATAAATCCCAGGTGACCCCGCGATTCGTCTGATGCCGACGAGATGGTAAGGGCAAAGAAGGTTTTGGAAAAACCATCTTCCCCTCGGTGAGCGAATCGTGGGGTGAGACGTAGAGCCCAGACGACCCCACAATTCGTCTGGCGCTGCAGAGATGGCGAGGGCGAAGAAGTTGGTTTTTTCCCCTCAGTGACCGAATCGTGGAGCGAGGCATAGAGCCCAGGCGACCTAGCGATTTGTCTGGCGCCAGCGAGATGGCGAGGGCAAAGAAGGTTTTGGAAAAACCATCTTCCCCTTAGCAAGCAAATCGTGGGGCAAGGCATTGAGCCCAGGCGACCCTGCGATTCATCTGGCGCCGGCAAGATGGCGAGGGCGAAAAAGTTGGTTTCTTCCCTTCGGTGAGCGAATCGTAGGGCGAGGCATAGAGCCCAGGCGACCCCGCGATTTGTCTTGCGTCGGCGAGATGGCGAGGGCGAAAAAGTTGGTTTCTTCCCTTCGGTGAGCGAATCGTAGGGCGAGGCATAGAGCCCAGGCAACTCCGCGATTCGTCTTGCGTCGGCGAGATGGCGAGGGCGAAAAAGGTTTTGGAAAAGCCATCTTCCCCTCAGTGTGCCAATCGTGGGGCGAGGCATAGAACCCAGGCGACCCCGCGATTCGTCTGACGCCGACAAGATGGCAAGGGCGAAAAAGGTTTTGAAAAAACCATCTTCCCCTCGGCGAGCGAATCATGGGGCGAGGCATCGAGCCCAAGCGAACCCACGATTCTTCTAACGCCGAAGAGATGGCGAGGGCGAAGAAGTTAGTTTCTTCCTCTCGGTGAGCAAATCGTGGGGCGAGGCACAGAGCCCAGGTGACCCCGCGATTCGTCTGGCACGGGCAAAATGGCGAGGGCGAAGAAGTTGGTTTCTTCCCCTCGGCGGGCGAATCATGGGGCGAGGCATAGAACCCAGGCGACCCCGCAATTCATCCAACACAGGCGAGATGGCGAGGCCGAAAAAGGTTTTGGAAAAACCATCTTCCCCTTGGCAAGCAAATCGTGAGGCGAGGCATAGATCCCAGGCGATCCCGCAATTCGTCTGACGACGGCGAGATGGCGAGGCCAAAGAAGGTTTTGGAAAAACCATCTTCCCCTCGGCAAGCGAATTGTAGGGCAAGGCATATAACCCATGTGACCCCGCGATTCATCTGACGCCGGCGAGATGGCGAGGGTGAAGAAGTTAGTTTCTTCCCCTCAGTGAGCAAATCGTGGGGCGAGGCATAAAACCCAGGCTACCCCGCGATTCGTCGGGCGCTGATGATTGAAAATATTCACTGTAATACCAATAACTTCAACTTTCATATGATGTAATACCAATGAGGAAAATTGAGCTATACATAATATTTTTTTAAATGTTCTGCATTCCATGGATGAGAGAGAGCGTTGCCTTCACTATCTGTAAGCTTATACGATCCTTGTCGACTACTCCTGGTGACGACGTAGGGTCCCTCCCACTTAGGTCCTAGCTTGCGTTCTTCAGTTGTAGTAACTCCTGTGCGCTTCAAAACTAGGTCTCCAGATTTGAAAGATCTTGACTTGACTCACCTGTTGAAAAACTTTTCAGCCATATTTTTATGATGTTCTACTCTTATAGCTGCCTCTACCCATCTTTCTTCGAGGATGTCCAATTGTTGTAGCAACTTTACTTCGTTGTCCTCCAGGTGAAAATTTTGTATTCTTGAAGTAGGGACTCCTATTTTTGCCGGAATGACAGCCTCATTACCGTATGTAAGAGCAAATGGGGTTTCTGCTGTAAGAGTTCGAACGGTAGTGCGATAGGATCATAATACTCCGGAAAGTTCGTCTGCCCACGCTCCCTTGTAGTTTCCTAGTCTCTTTTTGAGAATAGACAAAATAGTCTTATTAGTTGCCTCTACTTGGCCATTTGCTTGTGGATGCCCGGGCGATGAATACCGCACTACGATTCTCAATTCTGCGCACCACTGTCGGTAATGTGAAGAGTCGAAT
Organism: Platycarya longipes; assembly: GCA_036559045.1. Taxonomy (NCBI): domain Eukaryota; kingdom Viridiplantae; phylum Streptophyta; class Magnoliopsida; order Fagales; family Juglandaceae; genus Platycarya; species Platycarya longipes. Next base: position 27,989,119 of record CM071791.1, read on the forward strand.
TGACCCCTATTGTCGGATATAAAACTTTGTGGTATGCCAAACCGGCATATAATAAACTTCCAGAGGAACTTAGTGATGGCTTGGGTAGTTATTGTGGACAGAGCCCTCAACCCACTTTGTGAAATAATCAACAGCAACTATGATGAATTTAACTCCTCCATGTCTCATGGAAAGAGGACCTATGAGATCTAGCGCCCATTGTGCTAAAGGCCAGGCTGCTATTACAGATGATAATTCTGTAGGCGAGAGATGTATAATGTTGGCATGTACCTGACATTGTAGACACTTTTGGGTGAACTCTTTTGAATCTCTGAGAATGTTTGGCCAATAATAGCCCGCTCGATTTATCTTAATTGCCAGAATTCTTCCTCTAGAATAACTCCCACAAATGCCTTCATGAATTTCTGCTAACACATACTGAGATTCCTCTGTTGATAGACATCTAAGCAGTGGTTCTGAGAATCCCTTTCTATATAAGGTCCCTTCTAGAATAGTGAACCTGGCGATCCGATTTTTGACTTTTCTTGCTTCATTTGAGTCGATGGGTAGCTTATTATCCTACAGAAAATCTATTATATCTTTAGCCCATCCGGGCTTAGCTATCTCCGCTTGGAACATTTCTTCTCCAATAGAAGGAATATCAGCTTGCCTTACTTCAGTGTTCTCAGGAAAAGGGATATCTATTTGACCAGATATTATTCTTGCTAAGCGATCAGCTTGGCAATTATTGGCTCTCAGGATTTGCTGAACAAAAGAATATTGAAAATAATCTCTTGTTTCACAAACTATTTGGAAATAATTTTTCAGTCGTTCTCCTTTAGCAGTAAATGTGCCGGTTACTCGGTTAACTACCACTTGTGAGTCGGCATGCACTTCTACCTCTTTAGCCCCCAGAAGATGAGCAACGATCAAGCCAATTAAGAGCGCCTTATATTCTGCTTCATTGTTAGTAACCTTGAAAGTAATTTTAACAGCGTAGTTATACTTTCTACCATCGTTAGAAATGATATGGATACCTGCCCCCCTCCTGCTTTACATGCTGACTCGTCTACATAAATCATCCAAGGTTTGTTGGGGGGTGTCTGGGGAATTTTCTTTGGAAAGCTAATAAGTTCGACTATAAAATCAGCAAGTACTTGCCCTTTGATCGCCTTTTTAGGGGCATACTGGATGTCAAATTCGCTAAGTTCTATAACCCACTTTGCTGACCTTCCTGAAGTATCTGGTCGCTGTAATACGGCTTTCAATGGCTGATCTGTAAGTACTCGTATGGTGTGAGCTTGGAAATATGGTGTGAGTCGCCTAGTGGCTACCACTACGGCTAGGGCCATTATTTCCAACTTAGGGTACCTGGCCTCTGCCTCTCGAAATGCTCGACTTACGTAATATACCGGTCTTTGCCTAGTCGCCATGTCTCTGACTAGAACAGCAGAGGTCGCATTGAGTGATATTGCTAAATAAGCAGTTAACATTTCACCGGGCTCGGTTTGGCTAAGTAATGGCGGGTGAGTTAAATATTCTTTTAGCTCATTGAGGGCTTTGTCACAAGTAGAGTTCCACTCTTGTGCTTTCTTCAATACTTGAAAGAAGGATAAACATCGGTCAGTGGATCGAGCTATAAAGCGATTGAAGGCGGCCACTCGGCCCGCCAATTGCTGTACCTCATGATGATTCCAGGGCACCACCATACGAGAAATGGCCTTCACCATTTCTAGATTAGCTCCGATTCCTCTTTCGGAGACCATATAACCTAAGCATTTCTCTTACCCAACTCCAAAAGAACATTTATTTGAATCAAGTTTTATCTTATATCGACGTAAGACTTCTAAAGCTTCCCACAAGTCGTCTACATGTTGCCCAGGTGTTTTACTCTTGACCAGTAAATCGTCAACGTATACTTACACATTCCTCCCTATCTGCTGTTTAAACATTCGGTTTACTAGGCGTTGATACTTAGCTCCTGCGTTTTTCAGCCCAAAAGGCATTACTTTGTAGCAATATAATCCCCGATCTGTAATAAAAGCGGTTTTTTCTTCATCTTCACACTCATTCTGATCTGATTATATCCTGAGTACACGTCCATGAAGCTAAGTAATGGATGACTAGCTGTTGAATCTAGAATCAGATTAATGCGAGGAAGTGAGAAACTATCCTTCGAATATGCCTAGTTAAGATTAGTGAAATCCACACACATTCTCTATTTGCCACTTGCTTTTTTTACTAACACTACATTAGATAGCCATTCTGGATATTGAACTTCTCTGATAAATTTCGTTGCTAAGAGGCGATCTACTTCCTCAGCTATGGCAGCATATTTCTCGACGCAAAAGCTACGTATTTTTTGACACATAAATGATGTTCAATAATACTATTATCTATACCTGGCATATCCTGATGAGTCCAGGCGAAGATGTCTTAATGTTCCGCCAAGAGTTGTTTGAGTTTCTGTTTCAGACTAGGTCCCAAACTGAAGCCTATTTGAACCTTTTGCTCGGGCTTCGCCAAATTGAAGGTGATCAGCTCCAGTGGCTCTCCGGGTTCGGCTTGCTTGATGGTTTGTTCATCTCAAAATTCTTCAGCCCATCGTGTTAAAGGTGGTGGAGGTGGCAACTCAGCTGTAACTTCACTGTGTCCTGGATCCTCCTTTGTGATGTTGATTACCATTTGGCATATGGGTTTTAACTCACGAGAATAACACTTTCGGGTTAAAGTTTGCTTGCCTTTGACTTCTCCTATACCACTTTGAGTTGGGAACTTCATTTTCAGATGATATTTAGAAGTCACTGCCTTTAGGCGATTTAAAGCAAGACGCCTTATTATATAGCATTATACAAGGAAGGGGCTTGGACCACCAAAAAGTCAACCATGATCATTGAAGTCTTAGGTGCCTCGCCAGTCATAACAGGCAGGGTTATTACTCTTTCAGGCTAGATTATCTCACCGGCGAATCCCCTGAGAGATGTCGGGGCTCACCGTAGACTGTCTCGCCCGATCTTCATTTTTTCAAAAGCGTCCTAATAAAGAATATCTGCTGAGCTTCCATTATCAACAAGGATTCTTTTAGTTATAAAATTGGCAATTAACAAGGTTACTACCAAAGTATCATCATGAGGCTGCATCACTCCTTCATCCTGTCTATCAAAAACGATTGGGAAATCCTTCGAAGGCCGTTTGTCTCGAGTTGCATCTAACGTGATGAATATCTCTACGTCGCATGCTTCTCTTGCATATGCCTTCCTTGAAGCTGAGGTTCCCCCCCCCCCCCTCTTGGGCACTCCCCCAACAATGGTTCGTATTTCACCTAAGCCCCCCCCTTCAGATGAGTCTTTGGCACTTCTTTCTTTATGAGGACTCGGGCTGCGTTTACTGTTAGGATACCCCCCATTCCTGTGCGGCTCTCCCCTTTGCTCTCCCCTTTGCTCTTCATTTCTTCTCTTCAATGTCCTACAGTCTCGGGCATTGTTCCAAGTAGATTTATGATATTCGCAATACATATTTTCCGGTCGACGCTGGCTTAGGTTGCGATACTGTCTCTCCTCAGGTTCCTTATCGACTGTCAAATTGCTGTGAAGGTGTGGTTTGTACTCTGAACTCCCCTGAGACTATGAGCTTCCTTGGGTATTTCGTCTCCTCGGGTCGTTAATACGTCTTTTTCTTGCTGACAAGTTTACTTCAGTTTGATTAGTACGCTCTATTTCTTCCCCTGTGGTCCTATGAGAGCTTGTAAGGTGTCTTCAGCGTTTATATATCCATTAGCCCTATCCATGAATTCCGCCAGGATGGCTAGAGTTCGTCTATCTATCTCTGCTAAGAAAGGACTCCCTGGCCATATTCCACTTAGGAGAGCAGCTAAAGTGATCTTCTCATCCTGATCACCTATCGTCATCAACTCCTTGTTGAATCGGGAAAGATAGTTTTTTGAGACTTTCCTGATTATTCTGTTTAATTGTGAGGAGGTAAGCAGCTGGCCGTTTTCTCTTCCGACTTCCTAAAAACTGGGTGATAAAAAGGCGAGCGAGACAGTCGAAGCTATCTATGGTGCCGGTCGAAACTGTTCCAAACCAAGTTCGTGCTACTCCTTTCAGGGTAAGTGGAAATGCTCGGCACGCTACCTCATTAGGATAACCATGTAAGCTCATGTGCGTCCTAAACGTCTCGATATGTTCATATGGATCAGCACCCCCATCGTACAGTTCCATCTGAGGTGCTCGAAATTTAGGAGGCAACGACACTGTCATCACACTTGCACTATAAGGAGTGCCGAGATTATTGCGTAATTGCCTGGTGATGGAAGGGGCTTTTATACGCTTGGCTATATTTTCATACTTGTCTTCCAATTCTTTGAGTTCCAGTCGCATTGTACGCCTTTCTTCCTCCTCTTCCTCACGATTAGCTTCATTGACCCGATGAGACTCTGCGCATCTACTAACGGAAGGTTCTTCACGAGCAGTCAATTCTTCATTATTCTTTTGTAGCTTCTCCTTTTCTCTAGTGAGCTCCCTTATTGTTTCTTCTATGGCAGCTAGTCGCTCTTCCATCAAGATGTATTTTAAACTATAGTGATTACCTCGTAATCACAACGCGACTGGTTTGCAGAGAATACCAAGGATCCCACAGACGGTGCCAACTGTTGATTTGTGTTCTGCACTCCTGGTAGCGTCTAGATTGCAAGTTAATTGATCTACACAAGGAAATATGGAGGACTGGGTTCTTCAACCCTTAGAACTCTCCGATGCTTTTGCTATAGAGAAAATTCAAATAGATCAAGGTTAAGCTTAGGAAAAAAATTTTAATAGTTGTCTGTACCTCTGTTTATGATGAACTTTCTCTTTTATATGGGCTGAAATATCAATCTGACATACGTGTAACTATCTGGGATTACAAGGGAGGATGTCAGTAAATCATTATCTTTTCTCTTCCCCGTTCTCTCGAATCATTTATCATTTTTGTTTCTTCTAAATAATATCTTCTTTAATATGATCATACTTGGGCAATCTGTACGCATTTCGGATATTTATATCGATCAGTCTGCATTTAATGCGAGATATCATACTGTTAAGCATTAAATGCCTATAAGGATCTTGATCATTATACTGTTCTTATGTCAAGGATAATCCCAATAAATTTACCAAATTCACTGTGTTTATCTAATAGGAATCAACTAGGAGAAATATAGTTGAGTTCATTGGAATCGGAATTGAACTTTCCGTTTTATATACTTCCTAATTCCTTCTAAGGTACCAAAGGGAAAAGTAGGTGGGCGCCAAGCCCGTTGGCAATCATTATCTTATTCCTTAACATGATTAACCCCTCACAAGCCCAGCCTCCGTGTCCTTACACGGAACCAGCTAGTGCACACATCCGCCTTGGTTGGAGAAGAACAAGACAAGAACCCCTCCTACACAAACCACCTTCCATCTCCGGACCATGAGAACAACTGACGGCAAACCCACGAAAACACCACCCACGGTGTTCCTGCACCTGCACACGAAAGTAAAGCAGTTCCCTGTTTTGCAACACCAAAAATAAAGTATAGCCAAGAGGAGCAAGCCCGTGATCCACCTTTGACAGCTCCACCTCACGCACCGGGAGCCACTGTTCGAAGCCCCATGTGCGCCGCATAATGCGTAAATTCCCTCTCCCATCTCTCAGACTCTCTCTCTTACTCTTTCCCTCTCATTAGGGGTGGGCAAAAATTCCGATTTCCGAATTCCGAATGGCTTCCACTCCGATCAGAATTGGAATTCGGAAGTTGGATTCAGAGTCGGAAGACTTCCGACTCCGAAATCGGAGTTCAGAGTCGGAGTCGGGCAAAAAAATGCCCCGAACTCCGACTCCGAACTCTAACATTTTAAAAAAAGTTCCAGATGCAAAACGACGTCGTTTTGCATCTGGAATATTTTTAAAAATGTTAAACGACGTCGTTCCAACTAATAAGGAACGACGCCGTTTTGAAACTGATTTATTGCCCCCCTCCCCCCGGATCCCCTCTTCTCTTTCTCTCCTCTTCTTTCTTCTTTCTTCTTTCTTCTTTCTTCCGCATCACATTCCGTTTCTCGAGTCCAGAGTCCAGACTCCAGCAGCCCACTTCATCTTCCATTCTTCTCCCTCGAGCAACCGATTCCCCAGCCGCGACGCCACCGTCTGAGTTTCACTGCGCCGGACCGCCACTGTCGAGGAGAGCCTCCAAGTTCGTATTCGACGATTCGATTTTTTGGTATTATTTAGGGTTTCAAAATAGGATTTTATTTTTAATTTTAATCGAGGGTTGTGTTAATTATTTTCAAATGTATCAATTTTGTTACTTGTAACGAAATTATAGTGTTTAATTTCTTTGTTTTTTCAAGCCTCTAATTTGTAGTTGTTTGAGTTCGCCGTTCGCCGTTCGGTATGCCGTATGTACGTCTTGCATCAGTTCGGTCTGCATCAGTTTGGTCTAATTTGTAGATCATATAATTGTGTTTTAATTCCTGGATGATTTATCAAAGGTTTAAATTGAGTTATATAATTAGAACTTTAGAACTTGAATGGGGACGTTGTTGATAACTTGATGCCAATGGTTGTGTTTGGCAGCTTGGCTGTTTGCTGGTACATGTAAATGGAGTTGGATTTTTTGAGCTCAGCTAACATTCCTAATTATACACATTCCTAACAAAATGATAAAGACACATATACACCACAGCTAACGCGTATAATTTCCTAATTATACACATTTCCTAAATATATAAATTAACAGCGTTAACTGCATTCTTTAATCAGCTGTATTCGACTAGTTTGGGACAGGGAAGTGAAGATAAGCTTCTTTGGGATCCTTCCAAGAAAATGATGTCCAGGATTCATTTTTTCTACAAAGTCATCATATTCCATGATCACAATCCCTTTCCTTGGAAAAGATTTTGACAGAATATGGCCCTTTTGAGGGCTGTGTTTTTGTGCATGGACAGCCTCTTTAGGAAAGTCCTCATCATGGATAATTAAAAGAAAAGACACATTGTGACTGATTGGTGTTGCATGTCTAAGGGGAGTGGGGAGTTCAATGGCCATCTTTTACTCCTTTGCAAGATAGCTAGTGTTGTGTGTAGTAATTTCTTCACACACATTGTTTTGGCTTGGATCATGCGTAGAAGATTAGTCGGCCTTTTTTACCCTTGGACATTGTGGAAGATGGTGTTCCTACTTGCATTATGTAGTGTATTTTGAAGGAAAAAAAAAAAGGACAAGAATTTTGAGGATTGTGAACAGAGGCTGAAGGAGCTCAAAATGCTTTTTTAGTACTCACTAACCAAATAGAATACATAAACAACTAAATAAACAACTAACTTAATTTTTCTCCATGCATGCAAGGTTATTTTTTTGTTTGAAATTCTTAAGTTCTGTCACTATTGCAATTAAAAAAAAGATGCAAACCTCTTCATGGGAATAAAAAAGAGTCATATTATGCCTTATATTCAGTCATTCTAATTTTATGAATTATAGAGTAATTATTTGGTTCCTTTTTACCCTAAAACAAAACTTGGGCTCTCATGATCATCTGCCATAGACTAGAGAACGAACTTTTTACTCAATAACTACATCTTCCAAAAGAAAAAACTACATCTTCCCTACTTTGCTTTCTCGGATTTGAAATGGAACAAAGTGATATATTTGGCCTTGGCCCTTGAGGACAGTCTTTATTTAATTGTAACAGTGTGCATTTGTTGGGAATGTGCTTTTTTATATGATAAGTTAGAATGCAAGTGTGCATTTGTTGGGAATGTGCATTTGTCAAGCTCTAGGTGAAGATAGCGAAGTAATTATATAGTAAGGCCTTAGAAACAATATGACATTTTTTTATTCATCTCATCCTTTTGTTAACACAAAGGAAATATACTAAAACAGTAAAACTTCTCTATCATTCATTGAGTATTGTGGATTGTATTTATACACAATATAAAAGAATAAAAGAATATGTGTTGGTTACAATAACTTGAGGGAAATTCTAACTACTTTCTCTACTCTGCTATTCTAGAAGGTTTTGTGCTATTGTTGTAATGGGCATGTAGCTCGTCTCTACTCCTCTGTTAGGGTATTATTTTGTGGTGGATAATGATCGACACAGGACCTATATATAAATTATAATATATAAATTATAATAATATAAAAAATTGATAAACTATTATGATCTTTGACTCATTTACATGATTTCTATATTACAGTTCTTTAATTAAACATATATAGTTAGCGGCGTGAGTTGGGTGATGTTTTAATCACATATATATAAACTTATATATAAGTCAAACATATATAACATTTTTTATATTGTAATATTTGAATTTTAGGTCTACTTAACAAATGGATCCCTCACGCTCACATAGTGCCAGTGAGACTCCGACTCCATATGAGACTCCAGATGCCAGGACTCCGTCGGCATCCCAAGCAGCAATACCGAGTCGGACTCGGAGTCGATTACCTAGCTCCACTCGAGCACAGACCTCGTGTGCTAGTAGTGGATTTCCACTTCCAGTCAACATAGAATTAGAAGCGGGAGATTTCGATCAGTTTATGGAGGAGGAGGATATGGGTCTTGGGGACGATCTAGTTCAAGATCCGGATATACCAGTACACCTTGCAGCTATGAGGCCACCCCGTTCACGATCAAATAAAAAAAGATCGTGGACATGGGAACATTTCACGAAAGTTGATGGTGGGGATCCTGAGAAGCCACGGGCTGAATGCAACCATTGTGGCGCTCAAGTTGGGTGTCATTCAAAAAGACAAGGCACCGCTTGTCTATCATCACATCTCAATGGTTGCCAGCGATACCAAATAGCGAAGGGGCTGGCGTCAAGAGGTTAGTGTTTTATTAATCTCATAGGGCCATATGTATTATGTATGCTAATTGATTTATTCATTTAACTTTAAAGTTTAAAGCTAATATTGGGCCGTAAATTATTATATACAGTCGCAGGTGGGTCTCAAACTAATCTTAGTTACGAGACCTCTACAGCAACTGATGGGACAGGAAACCAGATGAGAAATCTGGTGGTCCCTCAATACAGTGAGAAGGTGTACCGTGAGGCACTTGCAGAGATGGTTATAGAGGATGAGATGCCATTTAACATTGTTGAGAAGAAAGGGTTCCGCAAGTTTGTGAAGCTGCTTGAGCCAAGATTTCCACTGCCATCCCGTTATACAGCAATACGTGATTGCATGAAGAGGCATATGAGGGAGAAGGCAGAGATGAAGAAGATGTTCATTACCACTGGCCAGAGAGTGTCATTTACGACTGACACATAGATGTCTATACAGAATACGTCGTACATGTGTATCACAGCACACTACATTGACAGTAAGTGGAATCTTAAAAAGAGAATTATTGGATTTAAAGAAATAGTTGACCATAAGGGTGCATCAATAGGGGCAGAGATGGATGATTGTTTGGTGGATTGGGGCATCCAAAAGATGCTATGCATTACAGTTGATAATGCCAGTGCTAATGAGACTGCCATCGAGTGGTTTTCGCGGAATACGAGGGCAAGATACGATGTGATTAAAAATCATCAGTATATCCACGTTCGATGCACTGCTCACATACTTAACCTTATTGTTGGTGAGCCTCTTTGGTTTTGATTTTGTATTTTATATTTTAATATTTTTATTGTTAATAATTTTGAAAATGGTATCATTTTTCAATGATGAAACAGTTAAAGGGATGAAAAATGTGGACGACTCCATCAAGAAAGTCCGTAATATTATGCGGTATACGAGGGCTTCTCGCCAAAGGCTGCGGAAGTTCAAGGCAATAGCAGAACAAGTTGGGGTTGAGTTTTCAAAAATGTTGTGTTTGGATGTTCCCACTCGATGGAACTCCACATATCTGATGTTGGATGTGGCCCTAAAGTACCAGAAGGCATTTGAGCGGTTGGAGATTGAGGATGGGGGTCTGAGGTATGCCCTGCTGGAGCCTAATGGAACAGGGCTCGGTCCGCCAGACAGTACGGATTGGCAAGATATATCAGAGTTTGTCAACTTTTTACAGATTTTCTATGATATTACTAAGCGGGTATCTGGATCCACATATGCGACGGCAAACATGTGGTTCAGCGAGATCTCAATGGTACACCACCACTTGAAAGAAGGTTGTGCTGACCCGAGCGGACTGTTATTTGGTATGGCATTACTGATGCAGTCTAAATATGATAAATATTGGGGGCAAGTTGAGAAAATAAATCGATTGTTGTTCATAGCATCGATCCTCGACCCCCGATTGAAGTTGACGGTGATAGAATGGTGGGCAAATGAAGTTCTCGGGACAGTGAAGGCAGCTGCATTTATCGCAGCACTTAAGGTTGATCTAAACAACTTATACAGCCACTACAGCATTAATAGCCAGCCTTCATCCTCAGCAACTGCAGGTAACTCACATTTGAGCTCGAGGTCAGGACCTCCTTCAGATACCCGTACCCGTCAGGCCAGTGCAGACAGTGTCAGTCGACCCCGAGGCTTCAACGTTATGACGTCGTTTCACGCAAGGTCGGCGAGAAATCCACTACAGTCTACGAATGAGGTTGATCGGTATTTTATTGGCAGAGGTCGAGGAGCCTACAGATGAATTTCAAATCTTGATATGGTGGAGGGCTAATTCTTCCAAGTACCCAATCCTCTCCCGTATTGCTCGAGATGTACTAGCCGTTCCTATCACTACAATTGCATCTGAGTCGGCATTTAGCACCGGAGGTCGAGTGTTGGATGCTTATCGGAGTTCATTGGCACCGTCAACTGTGGAGGCCCTCATTTGCACGCAGAATTGGATTAGTGATATTCCTTTTGGACTAGAGAGCATTGGCATCGATGCTATTAGCTATAGACTTGAGTCAGGTAAAATTAAATTAATTAATTTACTTGTTTTTTTATGATTAAAGTAACAAAGTGTATATAATTATTTCAATAACTATTTTTTATGATTTTATAAATCTATCTAACTTATATTGTCTATAATTTCACAGATCTACATATCAATCCTGACATACTTGCCGATGACTGATGATTCGATTAAATATATTACGATGGAGCGGTTGCATATATTTTTTTCTCTACTTTACATCGAGTGGCTTTGTAGTTTGTACTATTATTTGTATTATTCAGTTTGTGCTATTTTTTGTACTAGTCTTAGTATTGTAAATTATAATAATATTATTTGTATTATTTGTTTATCAAATATCAACTATTAAATGGTAGATTATTTAACAATAATCATCTAATTTATTATTTATATGTAAAACAGATAAAATACAGGTTAAAATTGGCTCCTTTTAACCAAGTAGAATCAGAAATGGGCCAAAACATTTGCCCATTTACTCGGAGTCGGTTCGGAAATCGGAGTTCCGAATTCCGATCGGAACTCTGACAGAACTCCAATCGGAGTTCGGAGTTCTGAACTCCGATCGGAGTCGGACTCCGATTCCGATTCGGAGTCGGAGTCGGAAGTTGTTTTCGACTCCGACTTTAGTCGGAGTCGGAGTCAGAAACTCCGAACTCCGACTCCATCGGAGTCGGAGCCCACCCTTACCTCTCATCGCGTTCTCTCTCACTTCTACAGTGCATTGTCGCGTTCCCAGCCGCGCCGCCGTTGCCGGTCACCTTCAACCACTCAGAGATCTGTCGTAGCTGGCTCTTCTCTTGGTAAGCTCACTGTCATCGCATGGCATTCCTCTTTAATGAGCATTCTAGTATCTTGTCCAAGTGCCAGTTTGTTTAGCCTTCCAGTAGTGCACCCACTTTTTATATATATTTACACTAATGTCCTTAAAACTCCTTGCCGTCCAGCCATTTTGTAAAGAATCTTGAAAACTTTATCTGCAAAATAATTACGGTACTACCCTACTTTATAAGTGATGGCAGTATATATGCTTTCTTTGTTTTCATGTTTATTTTATAGTTTATACGAGACTTGATCTTAATTCGTGTTGGATTTGTTAAGTTGGATAGATGCGTTATTGTTCCAAGTTGTATTTATTTACAAAAAAAAATTATTTTATTATGTTTTTACATATGTTTGTTCTTAATTAAATAAATGTGTCAGTTCATGATTTTCACTGTTATAGTAAATATTTAAGAGTTTTTAACTATTTTATCAACCATTAAAATTACTATTAAACTATAGTAATAGTTTACAAGACTTTTAATACTAAATGCAATTGAGTACTTTATCCTTACGAATTGGATGTTTCCACCAGTTATTTTTATAAACCCAGATACAAATATATGTTAATTGATATTTCAAAGATTAGATATTATATTAGTACTAATAGTAAGTGCTTAATCCTTATTTTGAACGCTTTCAAACATGTGAAGCAGATTTTACTGTTTATTATAATAGGTTTTGATATATATATATATTTATGCTACTAAAGTTTTACTTTTAAAATAAAGAAATATTTTAAGAATATTTAAATGATATCAATATTTATTAGATTTATTAGAAAATTGAATAATGATGAGAAAATAGATCTACTTTAAGAATTTAGCTTTTCACAACTTGTTTAATATAGTTTTAATTATTTTATTAAAGTACAATTTTAAAGTGAAATATGTTGCTATTAGTATTTTATTAGTTTTGTGATATTAATATTTAATGTCTTTTATATGAAGCAAATATATATTAAACTATATTCACGAGCTGTATTAATTCGATAGAATGTTTCAACACGTTTTTCTAGAAATATTGGTGACGATTTGTATTTCATATAGGTAACGAGTTATGAATGAGAATTTAGGAAGCAGTGCATCATTGTAAGTAAATTTGATTACAAATTAGTATTATCACAGTTAACTTAAATTATTAGTAGAACCAGTTCTTTGAGCTACCATTTTCGTGTTCTTCTCATGTCATGCAAACATGTCATTCAGCATTATGTCAAGATTTAGTGAATTATCGTTATTTATATCAGTATGTATATTATGCATCTCATGTGGTATAAGTCACATAAGTTAAGTTAAGTTAAGTTCAAGTACAAGATTAAATCAGATCAGTAATCAATTAATTAGTTATTCAGTTAATCAGATGGGCATTTAGATTCATGGTACCAATGCAATTCATATCAGTGTGGATGACTTGCACATCTACCATGAACCAAAAGTACGTTGGTCCCAAGAGATCATGTGAGGAAGAAAATTTTCCAATCGGTTCAAAAGGATTTTTGAAAATTTTTTGTAAGCAATGCTACACAAATTGATCAACCTGAACTTATCAAAGTTCTGAGGATCCTACACTTTAGGAATGAGTACAATATAAGAAGCTAAGTAAAATCTAAGCAAATGAGTGCCTTGAAAAAGATCACTAGTAACTGCAATCACATCTCCTTGAACAATCTCTCAGCACCATAAATAGAAAACTTAACCTAATTTATCAGGTTCGGGACTGCTCTGCTTAGGAATAGAAGATAAGAACTTCCAAACCTCCTCGTCGGGTGGCTATTGAATAAGGCCATGGTTCTCATCATCATTCACCACTAGAGATAATAAGCCACTCAAATCTGGTCTCACCTCAGGCCCCTCCCCTATCAAAAACTTCTGGACATATTTCACCGCTTCATTATGAACCATATCCGGAGACTCTAAAACAACCCCATTTGGTAGGATCATTTTTAAGATAGCTGAGGCTTTTCTTCGTTGACTCACAAAGGCATGATAAAACTTAGTATTGCGGTCTCCTTCTGCAAGCCATTTCTTCTTAGCCTACTATGCCAATTTGAGTTCTTTTTAGTGTGTGTGTGTGTGTGTGTATATATATATATAATATACTACCATATATTAATAGAGTACATAATAGTATAATACTACCACTAACATAAATTAATATAACATAAAATGAAGGATATGTCTATTAGTTGCTAAAGTTTTGTAAGAATATGATTTTGTTTATTCATAAAATCAAAAGAAATGACTGAAATCGAGAAATTGAAAGCTCCAATTTGGGTGGTGAATCAATCCATTACTAGTTCTTAAATTTTTAACACCAGTGTATTCTAGTTTGATTATAAAAAAATGTTCAAAATTAGACCAAATTAGACTGATTACACTCCTAGGATTACCAATCTTTGATAGGTTGCCTTGCCATTTTTTAGTTCGAAAGGCATAACCCAATAGCAATCAATCCTCATCTAGATTTGGTTGTATCTAGAGTAGGCATCTATGAAACTCTACATTCTCTTCCTAGCCGTTAAATCAATGATCAGGTTGAATCGTGGTAGGGGAAAATTGTCTTTAGGGAAAGCTTTGTTCAAGTTGGTGAAGTTGACACACATTCCCCACTTGTCATTCGACTTTTAAACCAGTACCAAATTGGAGAGCCATTTTGGATAATGGGTCTCTCTTAGGAACCCCCCCTTCAAGTAATCAATCAACCTCCCTTGCTTTTACTACATTCTTTTCAGTACTAAAGCTCCTATTTCTGCCAAACCTTCTTGTCGAAACTTTCAAGTTTGTCTTTGTGACTCTAGGCAAAGACACCCTAGTGATTGATGAGTAGTTGTATTACTTGTGACCTTATTCTAGACTCCATCCTTGTGCCTATCCTCATTATCATCTGTGGGTGTGTATTATCTAGTACAACCAGTTTAAAGGGCTCATTGGTTTCCCTTCAAATTCTAGTTGCCTTGGATTTCTACTTTCAACTTTATGACTGGGGGAGGGGGGGGGCTTGCATCTCACACTTGCTTTCCCCCATTTTTACATTCCTGTATATAGCCTTATCTTGTTAGCACCTACTCGCTTCACACTTCCCCTATGTCTGCTTCGGTTGAAACTTTCATCTTTTGATGATATTTAGAAGTCATGCCCCTTAGATTGTTTAACGTTAGACACACAATGATCTCATCATAGAAGGAGCAAGTTTTGACCACTATGAAGTCCATCTTGGTGGTAGCTTTGCATGCATCTATCTCGACTGTCACTGATTGGCTTATGGAATCCACTAGTTGTACAGTCTCCCCCAAGAGTCCTTTTATGGGTGCTGATGAAGGGAGAAACCTACCTTGGTTGATTCTCATCTTCGCAAATGCCTCATAGAAAAGTATGCTAGCCTAACTCCCATTGTCTTTTAATATCACTCAGGTGGTGAAGTTAGAGACTAATATTGTTAATACTAGGGCATCATGATGGTGATAACTTACACCTCCACAATCATTTTTGTCAAAGGATATCACTATGGCCTTCTAGCTATGCGCCCGCTCAACCGGTCTTTTGACGCTAACACTCTCTTCATACCTCTCAATCCTAGTATACTCCTTCCTACAGGAGGTGTATGAGTTACCCCTATAAAATACTCTCGTAATGGTTTGGATTTCACCTAAGGGGACATTATCTTGGTTTCTATGGGAGGTGTTCTCCATGCTTCTTCTCATTGCCCTTTTTCTCTTTAGGCTTGTGTTTCTGTAGGCCTTCGATCTCTTTTAGGTATATTTTTCTCCATTCGTCAAGGTCAGGAGGAATGCTAGGCAATTAGTCACTCGAGGTCCCTATTTTCCTTTAACTCTTGTATTAGTAGTTTCAAGGGATGATAGTCCTCTATTTGGTATTCTTCCATATTATGATACATGCAATAGTTATAGGCTCTTCATTTGCAGTCGTCACCAGCCTGGGACTGTTCCTTGTCTTACATGGTCATGCTCAAGTGTGTTTTCATGGATGGTGCCCCATTTTCGTAGTGTGGTTTTCTTGTCTTTGGCTCCTCTTTCTAGTTTCTATTTGTCGATGGTTCCCATGGACCCATTCTCCAACTGCTCTAGCTCAAACTTTATGGGAATAGTTAAAGCCCGAATGCTGTCCTATGCATTAACGAAGTCATTGGCCCAGTCCATGAGTTCTTGTAGCATGCGACGGTCTTTCTTGCCAACTTTACCATGAAGGGAATCTGGAGCCAAATGCTGCCCAGAATTACTGATAGTGTAATATTCTCATCTTGGTTATATGCAGCCATATTATCTTTGTTGAATATGGAGAGGTAAGCCTTCAAGTTCTTATCCTCCCATTGTTTTATGTTAAGGAGATATGTGACTGGTCGGTCGCCTTCTCTTCCTACTACCAGTAATTGTGTAAGGAATGCATGGCCAACTCCTTAAAACTATTGTTGGTGCCCGACTGTAGGGCCCTGAATCACCCCTTGGTGGGTAACGTAAGTATCAAGGAGAATGATTGATAGGGAATCTTTAAAAGACTCTGTAATGTCATGTGAGCTTTCAATGTCTCTCGATGCTTAACTAGGTTCTTAAACCATCTTCCATCTCCATCTACAAAACCTTGAACTTTGGTAGGATTAGGGTGGCCATCACCTTGGCACTGTTAGGGAGATCATGTTGCTGAGCTCCAAGTCGACTGATGACTATGCTCTTATCTTCTTGTCTTTTTTCTCATATTTATTCATAAGGCTACTCAAATCGTCGTGCATTGTCTTCTTCTCCTTGTTGTTGGTAGCCACCTTGCTAGCACTTTGTGACTCCTTTTTTACTCGATCGTTCTGGCTTGGCCTTGCACCTTCACCAAAAGGAAAGTTTCTTTGTCTCAAGATCTTGTTTTTTCATCGAAGAATCTCCATTTCCAATGCCATCTTCTTCATCTGCTCCTCTATTTATACAAATCTTCCCTCCATATACATGTTGGTTGAGGTAGCTTCTTGATTGAAGGTAGCTTGAGAATGTACCGTAGAAAGCATAGGAAAGACATGCTGATATTATTTTTGGTGATTTCACATGGCGCCAACTATTAAAAGTGTGTTTGACACACTGTCAAATAAACATTAGAGAAGATCCTTCACCTAGATCTCACGCCTATCATTCAAAAATAAATAAATAAATGATTCAAAAAGAAAAGATCTCACACCTTTAACCCATATCGAGTCGTTTAATATGGCTGCTAGCTCCCCAATTAGGGGTGGGCAAAAATTCCAACTTCCAATTTCCAAAAGCTAAATTTTCTTGACAACTTATTTAACACAATATAAACATAGTGTAGGAAGGGCCATGGCCCACAATCAAGGCGCTAATAGTTTAAACACAATATGAAATGAATAGATGCTTTTTTTGAATGGTATGTGTCTATATTTATTATGAGATTTGGGATTTGGTACTTGTTAATATATTACATGTTTATATATATATATATATTATATATATGTAGTACAATCAATGATTCAATAGTGTATGATTAGGCTATGAGTTATAAGAAAGCCGAATGGGTATAATTTTTTTTCTTTTCTAAAGTTTATGTGATGGGATCAACTTCACCATCCTTCCACTTTGTCCCCTCTATTCCCCCCTTGTTTTTTTTTTCTTTGCCTTTTGTGATTATTCTTCACGAATCACTTCTATCATAAATGGGCGGATTGCAGAGGGTTCCCAACTTCCCATCTTTTGCCTTGAGCCATTGCTTTTCTCACAAGAAAGGAATATATTCAATATAATGCTAGGACTTACAGCCTTAGGCCCTTACATGACATTTACCAAACCAAATACCTAATATCTAAAGAGTTATTAATGGTATAAAAACTAGTGGATAATGATCAACACAAGACCTATATATAAATCATAATATATAAATTATAATAATATATAAAAAAATGATAAAATAGTATGGTCTTTGACTCCTTTACATGATTTCTGACTGAGATTCTTTAATCAAACATATATAGCTAGCGGTGTGAGTTGGGTGATGCTTTATAAGTTTATATATAAGTCAAACATATATAACATTTTTTATACTGTTATACTTGAATTTCAGATCTGCATAAGAGATGGATCCCTCACACTCACATAGTGCCAGTGGGACTCCGACTCCATATGAGACTCTAGATGCCAGGACTCTATCGGCATCCCAAGCAGCAGTACTGAGTCGGACTCGAAGTTGACTACCTAGCTCTACTCGAGCACAGACCTCGTGTGCTAGCAGTGGATTTCCATTTCCAGTCAACATAGAATTAGAAGCGGAAGATCTCGATCCAGATGAGTCTTGGGGATAATCCGGTCGAGGATCCAGATGTACCAGTACACCCTGCAGCTATGAGGCCACCCCGTCCATGATCAAATAAAAAATGATCGTAGAGATGGGAACATTTCACGAAAGTTGAAGATAGGGATCCCAAGAAGCCACGGGCTAAATACAACCATTATGGCTCTCAAGTTGGGTGTCATTCAAAAAGGCAAGGCACCGCTTATCTATTATCACATTTCAACTGTTGCCAGCGATATCAAATAGCAAAGGGGCTGGCGTCAAGAGGTTAGGGTTTTATTAATCTCATAGGGCCATATGTGTTATGTATACTAATTGATTTGTTCATTTAATCCCATTTAATTTTAACTTAAAAGTTTAAAACTAATATTGGGCCATAAATTATTAAATGCAGCCGCAGGTGGGTGTTAAACTAATCTTAGCTACGAGAGCTCTACAACAATTGATGGGACAGGAAATCAGATGTGAAATCTGGTGGTCCCTCAATACAGTGAGAAGGTGTACCGTGAGGCACTTGCAGAGATGGTTATAGAGGATGATATGCCATTTAACATTATTGAGAAGAAAGTGTTTCGCAAGTTTGTGAAGCTGCTTAAGCCAAAATTTCCACTGCCATCCCGTTATACAGCGATGTGGATTGCATGAAGAAGCATATGAGGGAGAAGGGAAAGATGAAGAAGATGTTCATTACCACTGGTCAGAGAGTGTTATTTACGATTGACATATGGACGTCTATACAGAATATCTCGTATATGTGTATCATAGCACACTACATTGATAGTGAGTGGAATCTTAAAAAGATGATTATTGGATTTAAAGAAATAATTGACAATAAGGGTGCATCGATAGGGGCAGAGATAGATGATTGTCTGATAGATTGGGGCATCCAAAAAATGCCATGCATTACAGTTGATAATGTCGGTGCCAATGAGACTGCCATCGAGTGATTTTTGCGGAATACGAGGGCAAGATACGATGTGAGTAAAAATCATCAGTATACCTACATTCGATGCATTGCACACATACTCAACCTTATTGTTGGTGAGTCTTTCTGGTTTTGATTTTGTATTTTATATTTTAATATTTTTATGATTAAAGTTTTTAAAAATAGTACCATTTTTCAATGATGAAACAATTAAAAAGATGGAAAATGTGGACGACTCCATTAAGAAAGTCCGCAACATTGTACGGTACGCGAGGGCTTCTCCCCAAAGGCTACGAAAGTTCAAGGCAATAGCAGAACAAGTTGGGATTGAGTCTTCAAAAATGTTGTGCCTGGATGTTCTCACTCAATGGAACTCCACATATCTGATGTTGGATGTGGCACCAAAGTACCAGAAGACATTTGAGCGGTTGGAGATTGAGGATGGGGGTCTGAAGTATGCCCTATTGGAGCCTAATGGAATGAGTCTCGGTCCGCCAGACAGTACGGATTGGCAAGCTGTATCCAAGTATGTCAGCTTTTTACAAATTTTTTATAATATTACTAAGCGGGTATCTGGATCTACATATGCGACGGCAAACATGTGGTTCAACGAGATCTCAATGGTACACAACCACTTGAAAGAAGGTTTTGTTGACCCGAGCGGACTGTTATCTGGTATGGCATTACAGATGCAATCGAAATATGATAAATATTGGGGGCAAGTTGAGAAAATAAATCGATTATACATCCACTACACCATTTATTACAGTACTTAAGACAGATGTAAATGATTTATACATCCACTACAGTATCAATAGCCAACCTTCATCCTCAATAACCGTAGGTAGCTCACATTTGAGCTCGAGGTCAAGACCTCCTTAAGATGCCCGTACCCGTCAAGCCAATGCAGACAGTGTCAGTCGATCCCGAGGCTTCAACATTATGACGTCGTTTCATGCACGGTCGGCGAGAAATCCACTACAGTATACGAATGAGGTTGAGCAGTATTTATTGGCAGGGGTCGAGGAGCCTAGTGATGAGTTTCAGATCATGATATGGTGGAAGGCTAATTCCACTAAGTACCAAATCATCTCCCGTATTGTTCGAGATGTACTAGCCGTTCCTATCACTACAGTTGTATCTGAGTCGGCATTTAACATCGAAGGTCGAGTGTTGGATGCCTATCGGAGTTCATTGGCACTGTCAACTGTGGAGGCCCTCATTTGCATGCAGAATTGGATTAGTGATATTCCTTATGGACTAGAGAGCATTGGCATCGATGCTGTTAACTATATGTTTGAGTCAGGTAAAATTAAATTAATTTGTTTACTTGTTTTTATGATTAAAGTAACAAAGTGTATATAATTATTTCAATGGCTATTTTTTATGATTTCATAAATCTATCTAACTTATACTGTCTATAATTTCACAGATCTATATATCAATCCCGACATAATTGTCGATGACTAATGAACCACATTACGATGGAGCGGTTGCGTATATTTTTTCTCCACTTTACAAATAGTTTATTTTGTAGTTTGTACTATTATTTGTATTATTCAATTTGGACTATTTTTTGTATTAGTTTTAGCAGTTAGTATTAGCAATTAGTATTGTAAATTATAATAATATTATTTGTATTATTTGTTTAACAATTATTCAACTTTAAATGTTTAAGACTAATCTATTAATTTATTATTTATATGTGAAACAGATAAAATACATCAAAAAATTGGCTCATTTGAGCTTATTTAGAATCAGAATAGTCCAATTGGGCCCATTTTGTTTTGAAATGGGTCAAAATTTGCCCATTTTAGTCGAAACTTGAAATAAAAATCGAAGTTTTAAACTCTGTTCAAAATTTCAATCGAACTCTGATCGGAATTCGAAGTTCCAAACTTCGATCAGAGTCT
The DNA here is from genome assembly GCA_036559045.1 of Platycarya longipes. Taxonomy (NCBI): domain Eukaryota; kingdom Viridiplantae; phylum Streptophyta; class Magnoliopsida; order Fagales; family Juglandaceae; genus Platycarya; species Platycarya longipes. Next base: position 28,009,939 of record CM071791.1, read on the forward strand.
CAGAGTCGAAATCGAATGTAATTTTTGACTGAGTCGAAATCAGAAATTCCAAATTCCGATTCCATCAAAATCGAAACCGACTCCTATCCCCAGTTATCCAGACATTGGCATATTTCCATGGGAACCTGTCCCATCTTTTTAGGCGGATCCGAGCCTTCTTATCTCTTTGCCGTTTGACCGGCTAGTAATTGTTGGTCTTTGGGCCTTCTGCGAGGTGGAGTGAAGCTAGTACGGTGGGTGATGAACGTGCCCCTCCAGCACGCATGGTACTGTCCAGCACTTGCAGCCATATGTGAGAATGACCCAAACCATAAGAAGTACACAAGGTAATGTGAACGCATATAGCAAGCTAGGATTCCATTCAGTTTTATTAAGTTCCTGTTTAAATTTGAAATTTACTTAAACTCATCTCAATTTATTTTCATTTTATTATTATACTTTTTTAAGTTTTCATACAAAATATAAATTTTTATATATATTTTTTTAAAATTTTAATACACATTTTTTAAATTCTAATATTTTTTTAAAATTTTAAATAATAATAATATTAAAAAATAAACTAAACTCTTTTCAACTCATATTATCTTTCAATCTAAATAGTATCTAAATCTTTTCCATTGGCCAGGTCAAGAAAAAGTGAATAAATTGACTTGCATTTGAATGCTTTCATAATCCCTATACAAGGTAGTCTAAAGCCTTTCAAAGTCCCGTTTTGGCTTTTAATGAACTTGAAATCTTGATCTCATGTGTTTCTGTTCATACTGCATGATCGCTGTCGTACGTAGTCTGTGTGTGGATATCCTGTCATATTATATATGTGGTCTAAACTAATTTCAAGTCAGAAAGTCATGATCCTCATTAACAGCGCCTACAGAAGAACAACGACAGTAGCTTTAAAATTATTGCTGTATTTTCTACTTGGTCCCTACCATCCATGACTTAATTAGGATGGCTCCCATCAATTTCCGAATAGGGTTGCTTCTATCCAGTTTCGGGCTGATCCAGAGATTCTCTTTTTGACCAAACAGCAGCGCCTACACGTGAATCAAACTTTGTATGTAACGACGAATTCATGTTCATTTTACGTTCCAGCTAGCTTCTAAAAGATGCCAAGTAATAATTCTAAGCACAGTATTTTACTTTTTTTGCATGATAGTTTAATGTGGTCACCATCGCCAATGTGTTTCAAACTTTCGTGTACTTTTCGTTCGTTCATTATAATTTATATTATTAATATATTTGTGGATATATTATTTTATTTTATTTTATTATTTTAAAATAAAAAATACTTCATATTTTTATTCTAGTTTAACAATTTCGAGTGGAAGAGTTATTTTTATAAATATTTTAGATAGCATTAAATGAATAATAAATATTGGATGAATATTTTTTTTTGTATACAATAAAGTGTATAGCTCGACACTCGATTTCAAGTCCTTAAGAAGATCGCGGCAGCGCCTTTGATCCATGTCAATATATGTTTGGAATCCTCTTAACATAACATACTAGCTACTAACTAGTAGTACGTATGACTCATTGTTGTCGATCGGATACAAAATAATCGTTTTGGTCGCAAATATTCAGGTACAAAAATATTTGAGTTGCGGTTTCACTTTCTAATTTTCTTTCTTTATATCTATTATTACTGCTGTGTGCATGCAAGAAAATTTCTACCAGTGGATGCTTGGCATAAAGAATAAAACAACAGATCACCGAGTTCAATTTTTTCTTTTTTTGGAGTTACTATCCACCAAAGGTTCGATAGAAAATTAACAATATGGGAAAATGCATATGTTGATGCCATAAAAATCGGCCAATAGGTCGGAGTGAGAGAAAAAATTATTTCCAACCTACTGGTGTGAATTGGGTTTCATTCAGGGTCATTTGGGGTTCCCAGCGAGGTCTCGGCATGGCTGTACATGCTTAAATAGCAAATAAAATAAATAGAGATAGACACACAATTTTACATGGTTCGGCAAGTGCCTACGTCCACGGGTATTTGGGGATGAAAATCCACTATAATGGAAATTTTTACAGTCTCTCATAGCTCACTGTACAAGGAAAAATATAGATGAATATTCAGATAAATTTGCCAGTCGAAACTCTCGGGGAAGGCTAAAGAAACTGATGTTGGGGAAGATGAACTGCCAAAATTATTCCGCAGAGAGAGAGTAAAGAGATCTGTTCAAGCCCTTTTATAGCCAAGTTTCGGTCAGTACAACCAGATATTTGTCTTACGTGTCATAGTTGAACTCCACCCTTTCACTGCACCGTCTGCTTTCTACCAGGTCTTGCATTTAATTTCTACACTTGCCCCCCACGTCTATCAACCTACCTTTCGGTCCCATCATCCATCCTCTCGTCCCATTTGTCATAAATGCCTATTCAGGCCTCTGACTATTTTCAGCACCCTCACAGTACCCCATAAATTTTTACCACCAAGGGAGGTGGTGGGAATTTACTTGTTGATATCCTATTTCTAGGTTCTGAGAAGACGGCGATTTACTGCGTTTAGAGATGGCGGGTGAATTTTTGGGTATGTTGTGGATCGCCAAACAACCCTACGAGTCTCCGAGCAGGATGTTGGTGATCCGACAACCCCGCAAGTCATCAAGCGTGATATGGGTAATCCAACAATCCCCCAAGTTGTTGCTGAGATTTTGCTATGATGAGAGCGCAAAGTCTATTCCGTCGCGAGAGGTGTCATCGCGTGAGATCTGACTGGAGTGCATTGCCAGGGACTCCTCGGGAGGAGTCATCCCATAGGTGAGCTCGGCTATCACCCCATGGGAGATGTCATCGCGTGGGACCCAGCGAGAATGCATTGCCTAAAACCCTACAAGAGATGTCATCGTGGGGGACCCGGCGAGAGTACGTCGCCTGGGACCCCGCGGCATTTTGTTACTTCGCGTGGGTGGGTAGACCGACCCTGCGGAATTTTATTATTCGCATAGGTGGGTAGACCGATTCTGCGGGATTTTGTTACTTCGCGTAGGTGGGTAGTCGAACCCCGCAGGAATTTGCCGACGTTGCATGCTACAGACAATAATTCTGTCAGTAAAAATAAATTCACATATTATAAGTGAAACAAACTAATGTTTTTGTTGTGACGAACGATCAGGTCCAAGTGGGCTAAGTGCCGTCTGGGTTGATGCTAGGTCCAATTTGAATTTTCGAGTTTAGTGATGGCGCTGAGTGTCAATTGGCGAGTGTCATTCCATGAGTGGTAATTGCCTGATTCCTATAAACAATAGAGGAAGAAGGTTTCCCGAGTGGGCCTGTGAAATCCTGAATGCCGTGTTGTGGAAGCGAGTTCAAGTGTGAGTTGGGTCCGTGATGAGTGAAAGCTTCCCGAGCAGCCTTTTCTGGTGGGAGTTTGAGTCTCGAGCACATCATGTGTGGGGTCCTGTGCGCCTGAGTGTGTGAGGCGAGCTGAGACTCAGGCATGGCCTCTCGTGCATAGTATCCATATGGTGTGAGTTAGGTGGCGAACTTGGTGGGCCATGAAGGAGGACTGTCTTGGGTTGGGTGTTAAGCGAGTCCCGGGTGGCATAACAGGCGAGCTCTGGGTGTGTGTTATGCAACAAGATGAGGCGAGGGGCGTGTTAGCCCGTGTGATGACTCGGTGAGCTGTGCATGTGAGAAGTCGTGATCGAATGGGTGTCCCTTGTACAGGATGTGTTACCGTGAGATTGCAACAGTGTAGTTACCGTGTACCCGCATAGTCTCTATGAATGCATGCACTCCGTGAGGTGCCAAGGACATGCATGTGTGCTGCGTATCTTGGTGTGGTAAAGTGATCCGAGTGGTGGGTTACCGAGCCCGTGGAACCTCGAGCTGTAGGAGCCCAAGTTGAGGAAGCCTAGGCTGGTGCAGCCTGAGCATGGTGAAACAAGGTGATGCCCTGTGTGCGAGGGAGTATGGCAAGTGGGTTCCCGTGTGGGGAGTTGGGAGCTGGTTCGAGTTCAAACTTGGCTCCCGAATGAATAAATCCTAAGTGCAGGTGCTGCGGGAGTGGGTTCCTGAATGAATAAATCCTAAGAGAGGATCTGGGCTAAGGTGGCGAGCTAGTGCGTGATGAGTGTATTTAGAGATGTTCCCAAGTGGTGACTACTGAGATCATGGAATATGAAGGGAGTACGTACTGTGAAGTGCTGAGTGAACAAGTTCTTGATGCTATGCTTAGGAGTGGGTCTTATGTATTGTGTCCGTATAAGTTAGCAAGTCAAACACTGGAGTTTGGTGTAGGAGGTCTGTGTGTATGTGCTTCCCGAGCTCCTACGGGAAAGTCCAAGTCCTAGGAAGTGTGCTCAAAGCCCGAACGGAGTTGCGAGCTCGAGGTGTGGACGGTACCCCGCAAGTTGAGCGGGCCAAACCTATGAGCTCTGAATGGAGGTGGGGTTTCCAAGTGGCATGGTGACGGCGTTTACTTTCGAGTGGTGGTCTAAGACTGAGCTTAGCGTGGTCGAGCTCCACTGTGACCTTGAACATGCATGAGTGATGTGAGTCCTGAGCATGGGGCCGTGTGACAGGTCTCGAGAGAGAGGGAGCTCGGTGGACTCCCGAGCTGGTGGAGTTTGGACCAGAGGACCTCGAGCTGATGAAGCTCAGGTATGTTTCCTGGGTATGTAACGGTGAGTTGGGTGTGTTCTCAAGTCCCATGTCCGAGTTGGGTTTCCAATAGAGGCAAGCCATAAGTGGAGGGAGTGAGGTCTAGGGGTTGTTCTCATGGGGAATAAACCTCGAGCTGGACCTTCCAAGTTGGCGCTCGGTCAAAAGAGAATTTAGAGTTGAAGAATCCCGAGCTGGGCTCGAGCTGGTGGAGGCTCGAGTACGGTGGATCTCATGCTGGAGGAGCCCGAGAATGGGGCCGTGTGACAGGTCCCGGGAGAGAGGGAGGATGCTCAGTGAACTCCTGAGCTGATGGAGCTCGGACCGAGGGACTCCCGAGCTGATGGAGGGTGCTCGGTGAACTCCCGAGCCAATGGAGCTCGAACCGAGGGACTCCCAATTTGATGGAGGGTGCTCGTTGAACTCCCGAGCTAATGGAGGGTGCTCGGTGAACTCCCGAGCTGATGGAGCTCAGACCGAGGGACTCCCGATCTGGAGGAGCCAGGGTTGGGGAACCCTAAGCTAGTGGTGCGTTGACTCCAAGGGAACTTTCCCTAAGTTGTGCCAGGCCGAGCACCCTTGTTGTGAGAGACGTAGTAAGGATGGAGGTGCCACCGAAGTAACCGCCGGCCGTGGGAGTGTCCATCGGCGAAAAAAAAGGCCGACGGCTCTTTTGGTGGTCGTCGGGAGCATAGCCGCACCATGGCAGCACTGGGCTGGTGCTTGTCCGCGTTCGATGCTAGCCCGAGCGTGAGTTCAATGGGGACAACACCGGCAGACAACCGGTGGGCCACTGGGGTTCCGGCAGTGACAGAAACCGCCGGCAGTCTCAACAAGGACCGGCGAATGGTTGTGAGTTTGATGAGAGATGTAGTATGCCCAGTGCTCGGTGTTTAATCCCAGATGGGCATCTCTGGCGAACGGGTGATCGGCGCCCATCTAGCCGGAGACAGAAACTGCCGGCGGCCACCAAGTGACCGCCGGCAGTTGGCCCGAGACCCTAGCGTAGGGGCTTACCCCGTCGTGCATGCACGTCTATCATGCATGCATACGGGGATATGCACAGATGTGCTCGGGCATGACCCCGAGCACTGTGCTGATCACTGTGCATGCCCGAGCACTGTTCTCGAGGACATGCACAGTGAACATGCATGTTGTGCATGTGCATGGGTGACGTGCACTGTGCACTTAGGTGCACAGTGCCGTCCCGAGCATGAAGACTTTCATGTCGTCCTCGGCTTTATTGTGTATATGCTGGGAATTTTTGTACACACCCCTCATCAGTGGGTCCAGAAATAAAATCCTAGGACTGACTGCACCAGTAATAAAAATAGGATAATAATAAGAGTCAGATGATCGAGTACATTTATCTGGGAGGAACTTTTGTTAAGTCAGTCGATCGGAGACTTTTATTCAGTGGGTTTGAAAATCATCATTCTCCCACCACCGATTTAAGAATCCCACAGACGACGCTACTATTGATGCCATAAAAATCGGCCAACAGGTCGGGGTGAGAGAAAGAATTATTTACAACCCACTGGTGCGAATTGGGTTTCATTCGGGGTCGTTTGGGGTTCACAGTGAGGTCCCGGCTTGGCTGTACATGCTTCAATAACAGATGAAATAAATAGATATGGACACAAAATTTTACGTGGTTCGGCAAATGCCTACGTCTACGGGTATTTGGGGATGAGAATTTTTACAGTCTCTCATAGCTCACTGTGCAGAAAAAAATATAGATGAATATTCAGATAAATTCGCCAGTCGAAGCTCTCAGGGAAGGCTGAAGAAACTGATGTTGGAGAAGATGAACTGCCAAAATTATTCCGGAGAGAGTAAAGAGATATGTTCAAGCCCTTTTATAGTCAAGTTTCGGTCAATACGGTCAGATATTTGTCTTGCATATCACAGTCGAACTCCACCCTTTCACTGCACCATCTGCTTTCTACCAAGTCTTGCATTTAATTCCTACACTTTGCTCCCCATGTCTATCAACCCACCTTTTGATCCCATCATTCATCCTCGTGTCCCATTTGTCATAAATGCCTATTTAGGCCTGTGACTATTTTCACCACAGCATATATAAAATCCCCTCAAACTATCAGATGACTTGAAATCATCCCAAATTAACGATATGGGAAAATGATCGATCAGTTTCAGTAATTACGTCCAAATTAACCATTTTTCCTTTAAAGCCAAAATTATCCTCAAGAACTAAAACAAATACCAAGTATTTGATCTATTAAACTAAAAAAAAAAAAAAAAAAGAAAAAAAACTAATAAAAATAATAGGAAAGAAATAACGTGATCCGCGACAAGTACATCTCGAGTCTCTGCATGATAACTCACAACATGGCCACTTTATTTTAAGCTTTAGGGACGGTTAGCGCTACGTATAATATATAAAAATGGATTCGGTCTAAATAATGAAATAGATAGAAAGGTTCTTATTTTAAAATAAATTTGACTAAATAATAGTATTTACAAATAAAAAATTCTCACAATCTAGAAAACTCATTTTATTTAACCATAAAATTAGAGTATTTCAACTAAATCTGCAATGCAGTATTTAGATATAGACTACAAAAAAAATTATTCTTTTAGAACATTTGGACAGAGAGATGAGGTATAAAATTTTTAAACTTCTCATAATTTGATTCACAAATATATATCACTCAAACATAAATACTTTTCAATTTCAAATTTTTATCTTTTTCATATAATATTATCTAATCATTATACAAATATAAAAACCAATACATTTTACTTACTTCAAAATAAAAACAATATTAAAAAAATAGTATTTTTATTTTATAATATTTTTATTCAAACTTTTCTTCCTCCTTTATCGAAATATATTCAAGTATCTTAACTCAGATTATTTCACTATTATTTACATAATTTTTAAATATTCAGAGTGATCAAAATAGCCCTAATTAGTTTCTATAAGTTTTTTAATTATTATCTTTAATTCTCTTCTATTTTTTTTGTTTTTTGTCATGTACGTCTAGGGAAGATATTGTATAAGTCATGGGGTATATTGTAATTTGTTAGTAGTTTTGTGATGAATGTCCATTAAATTCATATATAGTTTGCAGTGGTGATTAGAATAGAAATCATGTGTGGGAATTATTTGTATGTATATAAACCCCCAGGCCATTCATATAATTTCCATTGGGCGAGTTTGACAAAATTATAAAATTTCTTGACCAGTCCAAAGATCAGTTAAGGGATTCCGGCCGTATAGCGCTGTTCTTACAAACAGCAACTTTTCAGACATTGATACTCAAGCCATAATATTAAAACCACTTAAATTTTTTAGTCAGTAGTGGCCTTTTTTGTAAGAATTGCAAGCCATGGTTAAGAATATTGTTCCAATTTTTTGTCCTTTTCTGCGTACGCAAGCAACAATGTCATATAATATTGATGATCCTGAGCCTCACATTCTGCTCAATAATGTACTTAGACGTAACTTTTTTGTTTTATTTTTTTGTTAGACGTAATTAAATCTTGTGGCTAGCTTGTATGTGGTTCAACAGATATTATATATTAAGGTGGGGTCATATATATCTTTCTCCATTGTTGTAATTATCAACCTTGCAAAGTTGCATTGCTTCATCGGAGATTGATGAAGAAACACAAAAGGTGCGGCGCTACAAGTATTTGATGAAATGTGAGAGAGATAATATGAACAAATGGGAAAACATTTCATTTCAGTGAATTTTCCTTCATACATTCTGATATCAATAGTGTAGTATTTAGAGGCACATTTTGCCCATGTTTCAGAGGAAGTTATAAAAGAGAATATTTAACAAAATTCTAACAATGTCTATTACAAATAATTCCATAGTCATAGACAAATAATTCCATAGTCTTCCATTTTATTTCAGCACATTTCATGCATGAGTTGCTTGAGTTCGTTGGGCAGAATCTTCTATTGATGCTGAGACATTTGATGAGTCATCTTTTGCTCTATTAGCCCCCCTCGATTCAAGCGGCATAGGAAGTATGGAGAGACTTGATCGAAGCAAGGAAAAACAAGCAATAGACAGAGGTTTGTTAAGAATGTCTGCTAGCTGATCATGATTGGAAACAAACGCCACATTTAAAGCTTTGGCAGCCACACGATCCCTTACAAAATGATAATCCAAATCCACATACTTTGTTCTAGAGTGCAAAACAGGATTCACAGAAAGATAAGTAGTACCAAGGTTATCACATGGTAAAGAAGGAGAATCAGCAAGACAAATTCTTAATTTTTTGAGTAAGGATTGTAATCAAATAAGTTCACAAGTAGTATTTGCAGCTCTGTATTCAGCTTCAGTGGATGAGCGAGAAATGGTAGATTGCTTCTTTGAGCCTCCAGAAATGAGGTGAGAACCAAAAAATATACAAGATTCACCTGTGAACTTTCGATCATTAGGGCAATCAGCCCAATCAGCATCAGAGAAGGTTCGAAGTTGAAAAGTAGAGACAGGATAAAAATGTAGAGCATAGGAAGATGTCAATCGAAGATACCGAAGTATACGTTTAACAACTTGCCAATGCGGAAGATGAGGATATTGCATAAATTGATAGATTTTGTTAATAGCAAAAGAAATATCTGGCCTTGTAAAGGCGAGATACTGGAGACTCCCGACCACACTACAATAAAGAGATGGATCCTCAAATGTGGGTCCATCAAGAGAACTCAATTTGGTGGAGGTAGACATAGGAGAAGAGACAGGTTTGGAATTACTCATGTTAGTGTGAGTGAGTAACTCAAAAATATAATGAGACTGTGATAAAAACAAACCAGCAGAGGTAGGAGTGACTTGGATACCTAAAAAATAATGTAACATTCCTAAATCTTTGACAGGAAAAGTCAAATGCAGAGCAAAGATAACATTAGTTATAACTGCAGACTTAGAGGTAGTGACAATAATATCATATACGTAAATAAGTACATAAACAATGACAGAATTAGAGTGATAAATGAATAGAGAGGAATTAGACACAGCAACATGAAAACCCAATTCAAATAACTTAGAGCTAAGTTTCAAAAACCAAGCCCTAGGGGCTTGTTTAAGCCCATAGATGGATTTTTTGAGTTTACATACATGCTGAGGAAAATTAAGGTTAATGAAACCTACCGGTTGTTACATGAAGACGTCCTCCTGTAGATCACCACGAAAGAAAGTGTTCTGAACATCAAGCTGATGCAAAGGCCAATGACGGGAAACGGCAATGGAGAGCAACAGATAGATTGTGACAGGCTTAACCATAAGGCTAAAGGTCTCAGAGTAGTCTAGACTAGTATGCTAATGAAACCATTTTGCCACCTGACGAGCTTTTCATCTTTCAAGAGTACTATCAGCATGTCGCTTAGTCTTGAGGACCCATTTCCAACCAAGGACATTCTGAAAGGGAAGAGAAAGGACAAGACTCTAGGTTTGATTTTGAAGAAGAGCCTCAAACTCACTGGACATGGCAGCACGCCATTCAGGAAATTTGGAGGCTTTGGTGTCAGTACTTGATTCTTTTGGGACAGGTTTAGTTTCGGTGAGATGCGAAACATGTTTGGGGGGAAGCCATGGTATGGTTCTGTTAGTGCGACGTAAGGGGCGAGTGGAGTTGGTCTTAGACCTGGTAACCATATGATGGGAAGATGAGAATGGTTGAATGGAAGAATATCAGTGAGGGATGGATAAATGACAGAACAGAAAGTGGCGAGATGGAATTAGGGTAAAGTGGGGAAGAAGATGACCGAAACCTGAGAGAAGAACTTTTGAGAGTAATGGGAGATGAATTGGGTAAAGTAGATGAGTGTATGGGTTGGGCCTGAGATGGTGAAGCAGCCGACATGGGAGTTGAGATGATTGGGATAGAGGGGCCGTGAGAAGTGTTGGCCGTGACAATAAAGGAGATCCGAGTTGAAGAAAATTAGTAAGAGTTTGGGCCGAAGGAGACGTGGAAGACAGAGACGAGTTTGAATAAGTGGAGGTAGATAAACGAAAACGTGACTCGTCAAATTGAACGTCACGAGAAATATAGGCACGGCCAAATGGATTGTGAAAACAATTATAACTTTGTGATCTTATGTGTATCCAAGGAAAACACAAAACTGAGAACGCATGTCCATTTTGTATCGATTAAAGGGACGTAAATTTGGCCAACAAGCAGAGCAAAGAATACGTAAAAATGAGTAATCGGGCTTTTGATGAAAAATGCATTGATATGGTGACTAATGTTATAAGATGGGGGTTGGCATACAATTTGTAAGAAATACAGCATTTTGAAATGCATCATTCCAAAATTTTGTAGGAACAAAGGACTGTGCAAGGAGAGAGAGTCCAATTTCTACAATATGGCGATGATGTCGCTCAACACTACCGTTTTGAGAATGAGAATATGGGCATGTTACGAGATGAGGGATGCCAAAATCTTGGAGGATTTTTGGAAGGGAACTAAATTCTCCTTCCCAATCTGTTTGCATTGCAATTATTTTAGAGGAGAATGTATTAGTAACGTTTTTATGAAAAGCTAAGAAAAAGGGAACAACATTAGATTTGAGACAAAGTGGAAAATACCAAATATATTTACTAAAGTCATCAACAATAGACAAATAATAACAACAACCATTATAAGAGAGTGCAGGTGCTGGTCGCCAAACATCTAAAGACAAAAGCTGAAAAGGATACGTAGATCGAGACGGAGAAGGTGGATGAGGGAGTGCATGTGATTTTGCTTGAAGACAGGCAGTGGATGGTGACACATTATTTTTAGTAGTAACGAGAAGTTGAAACTGCTGAATGGTGAAGACGGTGATGGGCGACCAAGGTGGGAGTGCCAAATGTTCCCTGGAGTTTGCTCGCCAATGTGGGATTGTTTTGGAATGGAAGTCATGGCATGAGTATTAACTGGAAGAACATATAGGCCATCCTTAACAGGTCCTCGCAAAAGAGCCGCCTGAGCACGCATATCTTTCACAACAAAACCAGTTGAATTAAATTCAAAATAGACATTATTATCAGAACAAAACTGTCAAACAGAGAGTAAATTGTGAGAAATTGCAGGAACATGAAATAAATGACGAAGAAAACAATTGCCAGCGGGAGTAGGGAGGATGTCATTGCCAGAGTGCTAAATGGGAAGAGATGAGCCATCACCAATGCATACTTGGTCCTTGCCTTGATAAGGTTGAGAGTCTAAATTTAAGGTGGAAAAATTGAACGTGAAGTGGTTTGTATCTACTGTATCAGGGAACCAGCTATTCGGATTATGGGAAGACTGAGCATAAGTCGTGGTGTTTGCAAAAATTGTTTGAGGGGGTGTTGTTTGACACGCATGATCATATCGGTAGTACCACACTATGGCCGTATGACAATCTTATGATAGACCTAACAGTGGGAAGATTAGCTTAAGAAGAGGTAAAGTGATTGGTGTTTGGAGGAGCTTGAGCTCGACCTCGACCTCGACCTAGTCTGAGACCACGACCCCTGCCTCTGCTAGACAGGGAAGGTGCAAAAGAAGGACGAGCACTGGTTGAATTAGCAGAGAGGGGACTGGCCGAGAGGATCGACTGGTTTGATGAGCGATACAAGATGAATGATTGAGAAGGTAACTATAAATTTGAGAGGATGAAATGGGTTCAGGTCTGGTAGCAATGGACGTGACCACTGATTCATAGTCTGAATCAAGGCTAGCCAAGAGATACACATTAAACTTAGTAGAAGTGAGAGGACAGCCAGCGGCATTGAGAGAAGAAGAGAGAGCTTTAACTTTGTGGAAGTATTCGGTGATGGATTCACGACCCTTTTTTAGAGTGGCAAGCTGAAGAAGAGTTTGCATTAAGTGGGCATTGGTATGAGCAACAAACAAACCATGAAGGGTTGTCCAGACCTCATGAGAGGTGGAGCAATCCACAACTTGGGCGAGAATATCATCGGTGAGAGTCGCAGACAAGGTAGAGAAGAGTAATTGATCCTTAAGGATCCATTTGTCAAACTCGGGATTGGGTTCATTTTTAATGGTAGGAGAGGGTTAGGGAGTGGAACCATCAACAAAGGAGAAGAGTTGATTTCCTTTGAGAAATGGAATGACTTGGGTTTTCCAGAGAATGTAGTTGGTGGAGGTGAGTTTAACAATGATGGTGTGGGCAACGGAAGAGGTAAGGTTAGGATTGGGGGTGGGAAGCTTTGTAGCAATGGAAGGTCTAGGTTGGGATGGATAGAGATCCTAGAGACTCTTTGATACCATGCTACAAGTATTTGATGAAATGTGAGAGAGACAATATGAACAAATGGGAAAACATTTAATTTCAGTGAATTTTCCTTCATATATTCTGATATCAACAATGTAGTATTTATAGGCACATTTTGCCCATGTTTCGGACAAAATTATAAAAGAGAATATTTAACAAAATTCTAAGAAAATCTGTTTCAAATAATTTGAGAATCTTCCATTTTATTCCCACACATTTCGTGCATGAGTTGCTTGAGTTTGTTGGACAGAATCTTCTATTGATGCTGGGTCATTAAATTAGTCATCTTTTGCTCTATTAGAGATAATGTTCAGTCAATTGAATTACGAGATGGCAAAGACTTTGTGCGTGTATGTATGAAATTAATCCCACTTCCAATTAGTAAATATTGTCAAGAAACCGTGTTAAACAAGTTGATCGTGAAACTTGATGCACGTGCATTATTTATCCCACAACATAAATGCTTCGTTTGACTTTAATAAAGGAAAAAAGGCATTGTGCATAACACGTGTCATGACCTAGCTAGGAAGCTAGCATCCCGTTTCCTCCAACCTATACGGAAGCATTGCCTGATCATGATGACATTGATGAGTCGCCACGGCCTTCTCTGCGACATAAATAGCATGAAAAATGGTACTTTATAAATTAGTCAAGCTTAATCCTTAGGAAGGAGGCCGGGACCCATAATGAGAGTTGTCCAATACATCATCTTTCGTGAAACCCGTTTGGCCTCCTCCAATTCATGATATAAATAAATCGACGTGAGTTTCAAAGTCTGCAGCTTGAGGAAAGAGAGTTGAGATCAGACAGAGATAGATAGCGAGGTAGAGATGGTGAGAGTGATTATATTATATTATATAATTAATCTAACAACTTACAATGTCGTATAATATATCAAAATTAAATACTAAAAATTACAAATAATAAAAAAATATTAAATTTATCTCTTTTTTTCCGTCCACTGCAATATTGTTGTAGTGACATAACAGGCTCAATCTGGGCCGCCATCTCCCTCTGTACTTATTCTTGGACTGCAGTGCACATTTTTTCCTCCTGCTCTCTCTGCTGTTCCTGAACACGCGTCTCTAGATCAGAATATCGTTTCAAGAGAGACTCCAACTCTTGTTGTCTCAACCTCACAATCTCGTTCTTTTGTCATGCTACTTCTGAATTCTTTGACGAGATTATTAATCTATGAGGCTGAGGAGTTCGTGAAGGATGATGAACTAGCTGAATATTTGACTGAACGTCCCAATCCTCTGACCATGCTAGACTTGGCCCCGAGCACTTCTATGAATATGTCTATATCACTAGGAGAGGATTTCCCAAAAGCTGAATACATCTTTAACATACTGTCTTGCAATTTGAAAGAAAACACACATGAAGCAACAAAATTGATTGAAATATGAACAAAAATAAATTATTCAGATATTGCATAATTAATTTAATAAAATTAATATCGCTTACACAATTTTTTACAGCGCTAGGATCCATCCATTCACTATGTTCATTGGTGTAAGTAGCATAATATACATGAATAAGGAAAAATTTTCAGGATCATTACGCTTCTAACAAACACACATTAGCAATTGAGAAATTTAATTTTAGTAATTAAATAACATTAAATATTAGAAAAATAAATGAATTTCTATAAGTTATTAATTATCATCTTCTCAGTAAGACAGTAGAACGACCTTGAACTGGCACGATGGTGGACATTGAGAGGAGATCTATTATATGCATTCATCGAACTTAAGCTCTACAAAACTAATTAATAATGTTATTGTTAATTTATAACAGATACAAATGAAAACAACTAACTAATTTAGAATACCTAATAATCAATATTTGTGAAAACATCACAATACTTCACCCAATCATTTAACTTCATCTTCTAAAAATGGAACTTTGCATCCTCAATCTGAAACTTTTTGAAGTGCTCATGACACTGGCCCTTGTGACGTCGGAATAATGTAGCCATCAGTCCGTTCACAGTTCTCACATTTTCGGTACAAATAAAATCAAGGTCAAACTCATCCTAAAGAGTGAATTAACTAAGTAATACAATATACTTATTGAGGGAGAGAGAATATAGTTTTAAATTTATCTCACCAGCACACGGCTCCAAATATGATCTTCAATTTTTTTAGGAACATCTCGCCATCATCGCACATAAAAGGGAGCAAAAGCTCTAACTACTCTGCTAATATAAGAGGAAAGTGTTCTCACACTATTATCCACTCCTATAGAAGAATTTTCAGGTATTGTGATCTTATTTTTCTTGTCATCTACTTTTTTCTAAAGAGAGACCACTAGTAATGCCACGATCGCGTCGAGAAGACGATGCATCAACTAACATATATAATAGCACGATATTAGTTATATATGTTATTGAATATTAAAATATAACTAATTAATTACCAATGACATTTCATTACTATTGGGTATCGACTGACTATCTGTCTCCTGTATGTTGATCTCTTGAGGAGCACGTTCCTCAACAAGGAGTACGGAATGGGTTCGGGACTTGGAAGACGTGACACATTTTTTCGTTGTCTTTTTGGCGGCATCCTTGAAAACAAATAAAAGAACAAAGAAAATTAATTAGAACACTATTGAGTGTTGTATAATATTGACAATTCAACTTATATGATTTTATACTTTTATTCTTCTTCATCAGATGAATTTTCCATACTTGTTTCAGAATTTCTCTCAATAGCATCTTCTTCTTCTTCCTCCTCATCTTCTTCTTCCTCACTTACTTCAATTGGATGAGCGTCTAGTTCGGATAGGTCGAGGTGGATAGGTGCCGTATCATCTCTAGATAAAGGGAGTATCTCGAGTGCACCAAAGTCAACAAATAAGTTAATATCTTGATCTCCATCTTCTTGGTGCCTCTACAATCAGAGTGTAATCTTCATCTCCGTTAGACTCATAATCCACACTCGTTCCTACCTCATATATGTTCTTAGGAACAAATTTTTGCATGACTTGCCAAATTATCTCTCCACTAGTTTCGTCAATGCCTTGTAGTAGATCATTTAAGTAATAGACTTGCATAGCTTGACAAGCCAATACGAATGGACCATTTTGATGCAATGTTGATGCTCGTGAAGTGATTATCCTTATGCATTGAAACCCAACCAACACCTAGATCTCACCAATCACATCTAAAAACATATATTATAGACTCACTCAGATATTTTAGTCTAATTATATCATGTATGACACCGTAATAGTCAATATCATCTGCCTCATGACTCCCATCGGCCATCACACCACAGTTCTGTGTTTTTCTCTTCCGTTCACAGTCCAAAGTATGGAATCTATAACCTCGAACAGTGCATGTTGTGTATCGCATCGCTCTGTGTGAGAGACCACGAGCCAATGCATGCATTTTAGGAGAAATTAACCCGGGATCACGAAGACGTTGTTCCAAGATCTAACAATATAAAATAAAATATATATAATTACTAAAATATCAAGAATATTTAAAAATTTAAAAATCAAACATGTTCAAATTTGTAATTCATACACATTGTTCAAACCAGTTGAAAAATTCTTTTTCGTGTCTTGCCTCCACTTGATCTACGCCTTCTGCGCTAATCCAATCCAAGTGCCCACTGTATATTAATGTAAAAAAATATTATAATACATCCAGTGTGTTAAGATCTAGTAATTTTAGGAGAAATTGGATCACTACCCTATCTGAGATAGTCGTCAATCTCTCGACAATTATTCAACACGTACCATTGAGATTTTTCCAACTCTTCATCAACGAGATCGTAACTGGTTTGTGCACTCAAGGGTTGTACATTCTAATATAACACTAATAGCACACGAGGAAGCGGAGCAGCAAGATCAGCACTTCGCTCTTTACGATTAAATCGCGTCTCAACACCACAAAGGTATAGTGAGTAAAACGTTAACCGTTCATCATGTATATAGGCACCTGCTATTGAACCTTCAGCTATGACTTTATAATTAACTATGCGCTTTAGTCGACCCAAATATCTTTCAACTGGATACATCCAACAGAATTGTACCGGTCCATCTAACAATACCTCTTGGAATAAATGCATTGCTAATTGGACCATCACATTAAAGAATAAGAGTGGAAATATCTACTCAAATTTACATAAGATAGTGGTAATGTCGTTTTCCATCTTCTACACATACATTAGATGTCAATTTGCCACAGATGCCAACCGACAATAACTTCTACATAAATATGTGATAGTCATGACTTTTCAATTAACTGATTTTTTAGTCAGCTGAGTTCATACACCAGTCGATATTTGAAGCATAACCATCTGGCAGTTTCACGCCTTACAACCATTTGCAAAAATTCATTCTCTCATCTTTCGTCATCGTAAAATATGCATGCAGCATGGCCACTTGGTTTCCATCCACCCACAGATGTAGATTATATTTAATGTCCATTCTCTCATGATCTTTTCTCGTCTTGGTCGTATCATTCGTCCTGTTGTTAATGCTCATCATTATTCCAAGTATATTGTCACAGATGTTCTTCTCTATATGCATAACATCTAAACTATGTTGTAACATACATGATGACCAATATGGCAAACCAAAAAAAATACTGTGCTTCGTCCAATTCAATTCTATTGTGCCTCGCTTTTTCTTGTTCTTTTCTCGATATTTGCCAAAGTTGTTTGTGGGTAAATATTGCAGCTGTTTCAATTTGTCGTCCCCAAACAACTCCTTTCGTGCAGATCTTTCCTACACTCTCCCATCAAACTTATATCCTTCTTTTCTCCATACATGATTTGCTGCGAGATACCGACGATGACCCATGAAACACATTGTGACAACCCAGATTTTCTGTCTCCTATTGGATTATTGTGTATACTTGAGTGGATATTATATTCTATTTATATTTATTCTAGAGAGGTGTGGACGAAACCTATGCCTTTTATTGGAGGAATAATATAGGAGTAGATCTAAGAGTAGTGAAACAAGACCCAAAGGCCCAAGGAAAAGGGAGGTGGCCAGCCATAACTTAGGTGATGAGTACCTAGGAAAGTGTGAGATCTCATGGGACACTTGGCACACTAAGAAGATCACCTTTTTGAATTCCAAAGAAAAAGATTTTTGGAGAAGAGAGAAGGTATGGTGTGGAAAGATTGAGTGTGCGATATTTCTTAGAAAATGTGTGACAAGTGACAAGTGAGATTTGCTTGGATTTGAGAGGGAAGGTTTCGGTTGGAAAGGAAGAAGGGGGGAGCCAATTTTTGCACTTGAGTTTCCCAAGTAAGCTCCACATCTTGACATATGACAAGTGAGATTTACATAAGAAGATCTTTTGGAATGATAAGAGATAGTGTGAGTGACATGCAAGTAAGTGAAGAGACTTTCACCCTTGGGAGGTTTCGGCTAGACGTATTTTGGGAGGCCAAAATCGAACCTAGGATGTGTCTTGAGGCACTATCACATCCCAAAAGATAGGAGTTTTTCAAGTGTCAATCATATTTTGTGTCAATCCCTTTCTTGTGTCAATCAATCACTAGGTGAAGTGGAATGCTCTAAGCACCAAGGCAACCCATGGCTGACTAGGGTATTTCTTATTTCTCCTACACTTTGGCTCACCACTCTTGCTAGACTTTCGGCCAACTCATTATCCCCATTCTTTCCACTTTTCTCTACTTTTTCTCATCATCCAAACAACATTTCTCTAGCAACCTAAGTGTGTTCTTCAAGGATTTTTGTGAAAGCACCTACTTTGGAAGGTAAATAATCTTTTGGACATTTTTTTACCTCTTCATGCAAAGATTTAAGGAGTATTTCTTTCTAAAGTTTTAACCTTTAGGTTTTCTTGCATTTTCTTGAACTTACATGAAAAATCAAAACTTTTTAGTTCTTTTTAGAACAAATGTGAAAAACTAAAGTGCTTTTGAGAAACATGAATCATTTTCGTTTTCTTTTGAAACCCAAACAATTTCCTTTTAGCAAACAAACTTTTGGTTGTATTGAACTATGATTGCCTAGACTTAATCTTGCTTCCTTTGTATATTTCTTTTCAGACTTTTTTCTTTCCCTATAGTTGAAAGTTTTGTAAGTACATTCTTAACCTAATCTTAGCATTATTTGTATATGTAGTGTGAACTTGTTGTTATTGGTTGTTTTACCTTATTGTCGGCTTGTTTATTGGATGATCTTAGCATACTTTTTCTATACTTTGTCAAGATGATATCTTAGGTTTTAATCTAAGAGATTTGATGGAATATAGTGATTATTTGTTGAAAGAATGTAAAAAATATGCTATGATAATTTCGGCTAGTGCATATGATGTAATGGTATGACATGTTTAAGTGAAAAAAGCTTATTTTTTTGGAATCTATGGGTTTCGGCTATGGTAAGATTATAAGGAGAGATTTTAGGCTTTTAACTCTTGATTGATGCATGATGGTGATTTACGACATTGGATGGCTTATAAGAGCATGAATCCTTGATTTCTTGGATGCATAGCTTCGAGTATGTGCTCGATTTGAAGTGGGGAATCATGTTATGACAAAATGTGGTAGTAAATAAAATAACTAAGCCTTTTAAGGTTTGGCTATGACATGCTTAGACCACGTGTCATAATCCGAATTTTTAAATATCCGTTTAATTTTCATATGTGGCATGATCATTGAAGGTTGATTAAATAAGGAATAAGTATAATAAATAAAAGACTTATAAATGTATATGGAAGGTTAGGAGTAGGATTGGGTACAAAAGTGGCTTGTTTTACGTGGAAAAAATGTCTAACCCAAGATCTCGCTTGACTCTCACTTGACTTCTGGCTCGAGTGAGATTGAGGCTGAGATTTGGCTCGACTCTCGCTTGATGTCTGACTTGAGCGAGATATAGGGAGAGATTTGACGTATTTTGATAGAATGGCCATAACTTGCTCATTTGATATCAGATTTGAGTGATTCAAGAGGCTATGGAAAGCTAAGAGGAATATATACAACTTGTTTTTTTTGAATTTTAAGAGATATGGACTTAATAAATATGAAATTGAGATTGAAGTGGTAGATCTGGATTGGAGATAGATAGGCATTGACTTTGAAATTGACTAAGGACTTTGGATAAGATTAACCTTTTGGATTATTTTCTCAATTATCTTAAGATCTGGAAAAGTGTGTAGAGATGTGGAAAATGATGAGATTTTATCTAGGAAATTTCATGTAAAATAAGAATGTTTGTCTATCAAACACTTGGTGTGCCCGGATTGGAGTTCTCGGGCTTATCTGTTGAGTTTTAGTAAAAAAATCCTAACTTGGTTATATGAGCTCCAAATGAAGCTATTCTAGTTTCTATAGAATCTTAAGAAGTATATATATAACTTTTATGTTTTGGATTTTTGAAGATAAGGAATGTATCAAGTACAAAATATGGTATGAAGTGGATGGCCCTGGGTTGAGTCCAATTGGTAGCCGACTTTGATGAATTGTATTATATTTAGCCATGTGATGAAAATTATAATTGGCTATCAAACTTTCTAAAGTTTTGACACATGTGGGAACATGTGGCAAATTGATAAGAATTGATCTAGAAGCTTTTGTTGGCCCAAAGACATGGAGTAACATGAGAGGCAGAAATCTACCTGAATATGTCCAAATCTAGCTAGTTGAGTTCCAAACTAAATTCTATCCCAACCAAATCTCGAAATGGCCTTCTAGAATATATTAATTGGTGTCTTAGAAAGAGAAAAAATGTAACCAATTGGATAAGAAAGGGGCTAGGAGGCGTTGGACACCAAGAGAGGCTGTAATGACTTGGTTCATGCATGGTTACGTGAGTGCCACCTCATGCCTTAGGTAAGCTGATATCTTCTCAACCATTGATCATTTTAGTTGCCAAAATATCTTAAATATTAGCCATTGGATGATAATATCTACTGTAAAGCCTAAGATCTTGGAAGATTAGATCTAATCATTTGATCTTGAGGCATGACACCTCATCCTCCAAAGCCTTTAGGTAGCCGATAGCCTTTAGTTGCCTCTTCTTCTCCTTTTCTTCTAATGGGTCGATCACACTCCTATAAATAGGTGTTGGAGAGTTTTCTAACTCTCTTTGGAGAGGGTAGCATACGCCCAAGTGGAGAGGAAATCAAAAAATAATCCTTCCCAAATCTTTGAACCTCCAAGCATCACCTAAGTAAGCTAAAGAGAGTGATATTGAGGGAATCCTTGTAAAGGCTTAGTTCTATCATCAATACAAGTTTTGGAGAAACTAATAAGTATACAATTTAACCTAATCTTGGCATAGAATAAGTAAATTGATGATTAAATCATGTGTGTTGTTGGTTGGAGCTTAACCTTACTTAGATGATGTAATTGAAATCCATTGTGTTTTGGATGAGATTTTGTTATGGTAAAATGCTAAAAAAGTTATAAGAACATAGATTTATGTTTTTATAAGTAAAATTAAGATTGCATGTTTTAAGTTGAAAAACCCTAAGGACCGTGACCTTACTTGACCCTCGCTCGACCTATGGATCGAGCGAAGACCAATTATAGCCCTTCGCTTAACCTCGCTCAATATCATGCTCGAGTGAAGTGCAACCCGAGATTTTGCTCGACTCTCGCTCAATACTTGCTCGAGCGAGAGACAACCCAAGACTTCGCTTACTGCTCGCTTGATATCCTGCTCGAGCAAGATATCATGTTTGCTTAAATTCAGGGCTTTTCTTGGATAAAAGTGGATGATTCAATAAAGAAGAATTATACGTATAATATAAGTGTATGATTTGTATGATATATGTTCTATTGAAGGTGCATACAGCATAAGATTTAAAAATACATGCATATTCCATCCTGTGGTAGGTTTTAAGAAAATGGGCATGACATGTATTTAAGAGAATAAGAAATATTCATAAGAATAAGAAAGGAGTTATAAGAATATGACATGGATAAGTTAGTCACGTCATGACGGGGACGGCGATACGTAACGTCTGTCGTGCTGACAAGGACGGCGATCCGTAATGTATATCGTAAAATAAGAATCATGTCACAACGAGGACGGCGATAAGTAACGCGTGGATGACTGGCATGATTTCATAAGATAAGTGTTGTGTCACGATGGGAACGGCAATACGTAACGCCCAGACGATTGACATGACTAGCGAGGACGACGATACGTAACGCCCGCTATGTTAAGTATGTTCCGTGTCATGACGGGGACGACGATACGTAATGATGGAAGAATGACACGAGACTCATCACAACGGGGATGGTGATATGTAATGCCCGGATGACTGATGAGTTATATGCGATGGGAATGGCGATACGTAACGCCCATCAAGGATAAGAGATAAGTAAAGACCTAACAGGGATGGCGATACATAACGCATATCGAGGATATATAGTAAGTAAGACCCGATGGGGACGATGATATGTAACGCCCATCGAGAATAAGAAATAAGATGAAAAGTATAAGTCATAAGTATAAGATGGTGGGTCTAAGTTTGTATGGGAAGAGTAGTCATCGACACGCATAAGTAAAGCATTTTCATAAGTCATATGTCGATGATCATTGCTATGTATGATAATCCTGATGTAATCTATATCTTATTTCGTTAACTGTGTACTTACTGAGATTTCTTGGAAATCTCACTCTTTTAATTTTTATCTATCATTTGATGCCCTGAGAGTCCTACAGAATACTCCTCTCCGATTGGAATGATCTTTCATATAAGTGATCAAGTGGAATAGTAAGACTATTGGATGACGGTAGGATACGATATTTTGTTTTAAAAAAACTAACTGGGTTATGTAAGTCTTGGATATACTATATTTTTATAAATGTGAATGATGAAAGTTATAGTTTTACTATACCATACGATCTATTTATGCAAGAGTTATATCTCTTTGCATATATTGAAGAATTACCTATTTCCGCTATGTTTCGCATTGTATTTAATTAGTAAGTTTAGATACATGTATGTTATTCTTTACATTTATGTAGAATAAGTAGCCTTGTATTACTTGTCTGAATGCTTCGATTTACGTTTTAATCAAGGCGAAAAATTGGGGCGTTTTACCACGTTATTGAGTTTTTGGTTGTTTTTTAAGAAATACGTAAGTTGATGGGAGAAATAGAGAAGAAAAATATTGGGTTTGAAGCCCTAGGGTAATTTGGCCCTACCCCTTTTCTAGGGCTAAAGTTGTTTGAATGACTCTCTTTTATTTGAATGTGCATGACATGCTTGAAAGATAATTTATGTTTGCATGCCTCACATGTACAAGTTATGATTTGGAAATGCATGCCTTATATGTCTCATGAACTATATGTCTTGCATAAAAGAGTCAAAGTTTCCATGCATGTCTATTCAAGTCATGAGTTCCATCCCCTTTAGGTTACTATATTTTTCAAAGAAAAATGAGTTAAGTTTTTATAAGAACCCTAAAGGCTGGGACAGGGTATTGTCCCAGTGAAACTCCCTATTCACTTAGGAGTGACTAAAGTCGAGAGAAATCCCTAGGCAACGAAGAATAATTGACAGGCCACGAATGATTCCTATTTAAAGGATTCCGGAGCATGGTCGTACCTAAAGCTAGTGGGTGCCAATGATGGTGAGTGTGATTCAAACTACCGTTAAGAATATGTTTATGACGTAGTCACCTTGACTAAAGTAGTCATAGTGTGATGCGGTAATTAGCGGGAAGCACACAATGCATAAGGGAACTATGAGATGTCCAATATGAAAATCCATGACAAGAATTTATATGAACAAGAAAAATGACGCCTAATGACATGAATACTAAGAAAGACACGAAAAGTTTACGAAAAAGTTTTGATTATGGGTCAAAGAAGTTATGATATATAAAAACCTTTTTATGAAAAAGTACATGCATAAGTCATAAGTCTCAAAGAAAATTAGTGTTATAGAAAGTCTTTTTATGAAAGTGTATGTGCATAAGTCACGTCATAAGTCTCATATTCATGACACATGCATTTGTTTTTTGTGTTTACCTATATATGTCTTTGATACTTTTGTTATGATAATTATGTACTTGTTGAGATTTTTGGAAATCTCACTCTTTTAATTTTTAAGTACCATTCCTTTCCGGGTTGATAGACGTGATAGCAGGCGTGAATGGATTCCAGGACCTAGACTCCCCGAGAGACTCCTCGAGCCCATGAGGGCCCGACTGAGTATTCTCTTTTTGACGAGGTGGCCCTATTTTGGTATGACCGTTTTGTAGATGAGATGAGGAGGAGTGCACCTAGGCTATAAGAAGACCATTGACCCATAGGGTGTTGTCTCGTTATGAGGGCAAACGGGTCCTTGTCCCTTGATGGCATTTATGTCTCGTCATCAGGGATAAGTGTCCAGTAGGGGCACTATATGAGCATAGGGCATTTTCGTTTTGGACCTGGATACAGAGAAGTCAAGAAGGAATTCCTGACTTAGGGAGGGGTAACGAGACCATTTCCTTTCTAATATTGGATTGAGTCATATTTTGTAACCTTGGAGAAATTTGTATATTTTCCCATGTGTTGGGAATTTGGTATTTTGCTAGACTTGATACATTATGACATATGTTTATAAAGTTTTCATTTGGAGTATTTCTAGCTCTACCATGTGATGATTGGCAAGTTTTATGTGTCTTGCCTATATTTGTCAGCTTGACCTTATTCCGCTACGATAATTATTGCATACTGCTAGTAAGATAGGTACATGCATTTATTTATGACATGAACGAGGGGTATGTAGCCTTATGTTACGTATCCCTGACGCTTCAGTTTACGTTCAATTCCAAGTGTTGGCTGGGGGCGTCGACACACATCTTCTGAGAAAATTTGAATCACTCACCAGAAGTTTCTTGATTATATGCTGGGCACGCCAACTTCACTTTAGTGCTCCAACCAGACAAATTATAATATGCAGAAAAGTAATTTATCATCCACATCACTACATCATGCATCTAAAAGGACGTCCTAGTTGATGCATCATAAGTTCTAGCACTCGTTTCCCATAGCTCTTTGAGCTTCTCAATCATCGATTCCATGAATAAATCAATATCATTCTCCGGTAATTTTAGGCCAGAGATTAGTAGAGTTAATAAAAAATTTGGCGTTTTCATGCACCTCCACAAGGGAAGATTGTACGGTATTAACACAACCGGCCAGATGTTATAACTTGTACTCATGTTACCAAAAGAATTGAATCCATTAGTTGTGAGTCTCAAGCACATGTTTCGAGCTTCACTCCCAAATTCGGAGTGCTGTTCATCAAAAGACTGCTAGGCTAGTGAGTCAGTCGGGTGCCTCATATATACACTATCTTTAACTTTTTTTCTTCGTGTCACCTTATATATTCAACTATATTCTTGGATATATATAGTCTTTGCAGTCGAGATCTCAATGGAAAATAGCTCAACACTTTGACCGACACGTTCTTCTTAGTTTTTCACCTCGACTCTCCGCATATAGGACACGCTTGTTTTTCCTCATTCTCCTTCCAAAACAAAACACAATCATTTTTGCATGCATATATGGACTTTTACTCAAATCCTAATCTCTTTCTCAATTATTTAACTTCATAAAAGTTCTTTAGCAATGCAGACCCTTTAGGAAGCACCTCATTAAATAAGTCCAATATCATGTTTATTACTTTCGTTGACATTCCATACAATGATTTAATGTAAAACAACAGCACAATAAATGTCATTTTGCTGTGCTTTGTGCAGCCAGGATAATTCTCGCGCTTTACATCTTCCCACATTGCGGAAAATTTATTTGGATCACTCTCTCGACTACTTGGGACATCGTTCTCAGGTTTATCCATAAACATCCCAGCACCAATGTCACCTAACATCTCCTCCATCTCATCCCGTTCATTAGCATCATCCCGTTCGTTCTCATCACCAATATCTCGCATATAATCTAAATGATTGAAGGACATATCCGGTATCAGTTGATACAACTCACCATGGAGTACCCATTGTGTATAACGTAGATCCATCCTATTGGCAAAGATATGATGCTCGGCATCAACTAATCCTATAGCACACAAATTCCTACAATCTCGATATAGACACTTGATGTAACCACAATTATCAGCAGAGGCTCGAGCAAATTCAATGAAGGTCTTGACCCCATGTGCATATGGAACATAGTCCATCCCAAGTCTATTACCCAGGCACATCCAACTTTTATCCATTTAAAAAAAACCTATCTATTGGTTTAAGGCATTAAAATTCACATGCAAATGATGGTCCAAAGTAGTTCACTTAATCTTTGATAAGATAGTTGGTCCTATCCCCGTTCGAGATTATATTATCCTTATTGCACAGCTTTTGTTACTTTTACTTCTCCTATAAATAGAAATTTCAGCAGCACCTCCCCATAGTTCTTTAAGTATACATGTTCGTAAATAGGGATTGTGACCTTACAAACAATATACCCGAAGAACAAATGAAGAAGATGACTAAACTCCATACACAACGTGAAAATTAGTAAAAGTAACAAAACTGTGCAATACAGATAATATAATTACAAACTATCCACACTGGACAATTCAGGAATTAGTGGATACCTGAGTGTACACTGATTCCCAAATAGATCTAAGGTTATTCATACATGCAATGTCACACAACATACTAATTAATATTCATTTGCTAATTTCTAACTATTATATAAACTATATATAAAGGTTTGGGGTTTGGGGTTTGGGGTTTGGAGTTAGGGGTTTCGGGTTTAGGTTTTGGGTTTTGAGTTTAGGGTTTAAGGTTTAAGATTTAGGGTTTAGGATCTTGGGTCTTGGGTCTAGGGTTTAGGGTTTAGAAAAAAAATTTCACATTCTTGGACAATTTTACAATCCACATTCTTGGAAAAGAGGCACAAATTGTTTCGGCCAACATAGAAAAAAATTGACACAAACTAATATATCCACATTCGAAAAATCATAAAACATATTCAAATCATCTTCATGCTACTAATATGAACCAACATTTTCATGCAACTAATATGCACAAATATAACATACCCAATATGCTCAATTATAACATATCCAATAATACAAAAAATACAATATGCTCAAATCCCAACATAGAAAAATATCAGTAAAATATAACATATTCAACAATAATATTATTCCTAAAATAAACAATAAATAAATACCCAATATTTTCATTAATATATATGCTTAGAAAAATTAATCCAAAAAATATATCTACCTTAAAAAAATTATAAAACACATTCAAATATTCACTCAACATATATGCAAAATACTACTACTAAAATAATACAAAAAATACAATATGCTCAAATCCCAACATAGAATGAACACAAAAAAATAAACAAATTCAAGACTTCATACTTCCAAAATTAAAAAAACTAAAAAATTGCATAAATATAACATATACAACTACAAACAATTTTAAAATATACAATGAGTAAATAAGAAATATACCTAGAAAAATCAATAAACTTTCTTCACAAATACTCAAATACCCCCTTTGAACTTCAACTTTCACACTACAAGCTCTACAAAAATAGACAATGCTCCATTAAATTCACACAAAAATCAATAGCATAATAAAAAAATCAATACAAAAATGACAAATTCCCTTTACCTTTGAGAAGAAATTTCCTTGAGCTCTCCCTCTCTCTCATTCTTCCTCTCTACCTCACTTTCTCTCTCTCGCATGCTCTCTCACTCTCTCTCTCTCTTTCTCTCTCAATCTCTCACTCTCTCTCTCTCTCACACACATGGAATGAAGGTAGAATTGAGTTTTCTGCCTTCATCCAGTGCCTATATTTGAATCTGTCTGAATTTTTAAGAATGTTCGAATGTTAGGATTATAACATTCGAACGTACTTAAATTCACCTCCACATGTTAGAACGTGCCCGTGTGACATTTGAACGTCTCAAGTTTATGTTTGAACATTTATTAAAATGCTACAAAATTCCTAAATTGAGGCACAAATTTTTGAACGTCATAAAATTTTCAACATTTTTTTCCGAACGTTGGAATGTAACAATATGACATTCGAATGTTTTTTTTTTACTTTATTTTTTATTAAATCCATAGATTGCTATATTTATTAAATTAAAATATCTTAAAATTTTTTGTATTAAAATTATAGTAAAAATAAAAATTAGAACCATATTGTTACATTTAACGATAGTAATAGAATATTATATTGTAGTGATCTTTTGTATACCATAGCAATTATATAATCAAGACTATGTAATACTATAGTGTTAAGTATTATATAGTGTTGCATGTTAGTGTAAGTTAGTGTTGTAAATATATGGACAAAATAATATAATACTAAACACCATAGTATTATATTGTGCTAACTAATCATATTTTAAACATCAATGAGTAAAAATTTGATTTACTATAGTTACACTATACAATACTAATTGCTATAGTATTATTGATAGTAGACTATTGTGATACTATACAATACATTATATAATAATTAATACCATAATATTATATAGTGTTGGCACAAAAGAATTTTGTTGATGTTTTATAGTATATAATATAATATATGTAATTATGTTATAATATATTATATTTTAATTTAGGGTTTAAATTAAAAATACAAAACTACGTTCAAATGTGTTATCTTAACATTCGAACGTTTTTGCTCAACGTTAGAACGTTCATTGAGAACGTTCGAATGTAGAGAATACTTAGGCAACAAAATACTCAACTAAATGTTCGACTAGATCCAGTTTACATTCGAATGTTTGGCCATTACATTCGAATGTATGGACGGTTTACACATAACATTCGGATGTTCATTAAAGAACGTTCGAACATTACATCTATATATACAATACCTCGATGGCAAACTTCTCATTTCTCGAAAAATGGTCCAGTGATCTCTCAAGCTCTCTCTGCCACTTCACCACCGTAATCGCCAGCCACCGCAAGCGTCACCAAAAGGTACAGAACTCTAAACCCATTGTTTTCATGTTTTTCTTTTTGAATTTAATTGAGTTTTTAAGTTTTAAAAAAAAAATAGTGGCGGCCGGAACTTCACGTTGATTTTTTGGCCACCACGGGTCTCCATTGGCCAAAAGGATATCGTAGAAAGATTTTTTGAAGTGTTTACTTTATTTCTACAGTGACTTTTGGCCCTAAAACTCTATGAAATGGAGTTTCGAGAATGGCTGAGTCGACTCAACCATTCCCATATTTTACGTTTGAACGTTCCAATGGGGAAAACGAAGTGAAACGTTTGAACGTAAACTTATTACGTTCGAACAAATTTTTTCCAATGTTAGTAGTCGAAGGGTTACGTTCCAACATACAAACTGTACATTAGAACATAATTTCGGGATCGTTGGAAGACCAACGGTCACATTCCAACGTAAGTAGTAAATGTTGGAACGTAAATAGTTAAACGTTGGAATACGAATATGCACATTAGAACGTAATGATTTTACATTCAAACGTGTACAGACCAATGTTTGCAAGCTAATGTTCACGTTCGAACGTACCTCATGGTACGTTCGAACATTACTATTTGAGCCCTAATTTATTTTTTATTTTCACTAATCCCTTTCTCATTTATGCAGATATATATAATGGTTCAACAGCCTCGGACCACAAGAAAGATGGGTAAGGAAGAAGCCTCATAGAAGGCATATCGTATAGAAGCCCGCACGGTTACACCAAAGTAGGAGGTGCTGATGAATGAATTCGACTCGTTATATAGGCAGCAGAGGAGCCTTCGGTCGGTGTTCGTGGACAGGGCTGGACACCGATCTGCACACTGAAGGGAACCGTGTACACCAGCATAGTCTATGAGTTCTACGCGACGATGTCCTCATTGTCGCATGACGCTGACTCCCGTGTCATCGAGGTTCTTAAGGTGCAGTTGATCGTCTCGGCAGATGTCATTACTGAGCTACTACAAGTCCCTCGTCAGCAGGCTCATCACCCAGTAGCTGCGCAACAGGCAGAGGAGGGCGCTGACCCTAGCATGGCAGAGTCCCAAACTGGCCTAGTTTCCTCTACAGGTAGTCATCACGTGGACTCATGCAACGATACTAGATCCGAGTAGGAGGGTCCTCAGAGGGATGAGGATTTCTACATCCTCAAGAGCAGAGACCAAAAGACACACGAGATGTCAGACACGTTCCACCAGAGTGTGCTCGATGATTTTTTCCGCATGTTACATCTGATCATTGCAACAAATGTGGATTCACTAGCACACACAGCGACTTTCAGTCGGACCCACGCCCAGTTTTTGATCAGGTTGGTGCATGGAGACCCGATCGACTTGCCGTGGGTGATCTTCAAGAGGTTTCGCTATGAGGCATTTACTGTCTCGATGGACAACCACCCCTGCAAGGTCATCATCACCCAACTGTAGTAGATCGGCCCCATCGACATTAGCACTTATACTCGGCTACCTCCCCAGCATCAAACTGTCCATCCTGATCTAGCTAACATGGCTGGCACCAGTCGACAGCCTCAGGCAGGACAGACTATGGGTGGGGACATACCACCTGCTTGGGTCGGACAGCTACAGGCGCACATGGAGTGGCATCTCACTGCACATACTATCTCGATCACTACACATGTGGATCGGGCATTGGGACACTTGTCCACTAATATAGGAACCTTGCGTCTCAAGGTCGAGACGTTGTCTGACGAAGTTAACGCATTAAAAAACCTTGTCTAGTTAGTGATTTTATGTTTTTTTTTCAAGTTTTTTGGCATTTTATTTTGAATTTATGTAATAGACCAATTGCTTATGCAATGTATATGTTGTTTTTTTTTTTAATTTCTATTTTCAATTTCCTTTAATAGTAACTTATCTAAATTTAATTTTAAATTATTGCACTTCAAAATTTTCAGAAATTCAATGGAGTACAAAATTTGTATAATATTACCAGGGCTCACTAGAGTAGAGTTTTATTTTAATTTATTTATATATTTTTTATTAATATTTTAATCATTTTAAAAGATTTAAAAAAATAAATATCAATTTAGTCCAATAATCAAATCCTACACTCTTAAGTAAAGGAAAGAATTTTAAATGTGTTAAAATACTAAAGGTGTCAAAGTATTTTTTTTTTAAATATAATGTAAACGTTCGAATGTTATTTCATATAGTTCGAATGTTGGTGCCAGAAAAATTCACGTTCAAACGTCATTGATCACATAGTTTGAATGTACACTCAATGTTCGAATGAAAAATTGTTTTCGTTCGAACGTAAAAAAAATTCAGCTGTTGTCTTTAGTGACGATTTCTTGAAACCATCACAGAAAATAGGTTTTGGTGATGATTTGGAGACTATCACAAATTTCAAAAAGTCATTAAAGCTCAAATGTATTGTAGTGGTATAATATATAAAATTAGATTCTTTAACTGTCTAAATAATGAAAAGATAGAAATTTTCTTATTTTAAAAGAAATTAGACTAAATATCAATATTTACAAATAAAAAACTCTCAAAATCTAGAAAACTCATTTGATTAATCCATGAAATATGAGCATTTCAACTAGGTCTATAATGCAGTCTATAGATATAGACTACAAAAAAAATTATTCTTTTGGAACATTTGGACACAAAGATGAGATATAAAATTTTTAAACTTCTCATAATTTGATTCACAAATATATATCACTAAAACATAAAATAGTTTTCAATTTCAAATTTTTATCTTTTTCATCTAATATTATCTAATCATTATACAAATATAAAAAACCAATACAAATTTTACTTACTTCAAAAAAAAAAAAGATTAAAAGAATTATATTTAAATAGTTTTTTTATTTTATAATATTTTTATTTAACCTTTTCTTCCTCCTTTCTCAAAATCCATTCAAACATTTTAATTCAAATAATTTCATTATTATTTACATAATTTTTAAATATTCAGAGTGTTTAAACAAGCCCTAATTAGTTTCTATAAGTTTTTTAATTATTATCTTTAATTCTCTTCTAATTTATTTTTTTTCATGTACGTCTAGGGAAGATATTATATAAGTCATGGGGTATATTGTAATTTGTTAGAAGTTTTGTGATGAATGTCCATTAAATTCATATATAGTTTGCAGCGGTGATTAGAATAGAAATCATATGTGTGGGAATTTGTATGTATATATATAAACCCCCAAGCCATTCATATAATTTCCATTGGGCGGGTTTGACAAAATTATAAAATTTCTTCAGTCCAAAGATCGGTAAAGGGATTCCGGCCGGCCGTATAGCGCGCTGTTCTTACAAACAGCAACCTTTCAGACATTGATACTCAAGCCATGAAATTAAAACCACTAATTTTTTAGTCACTGGCTAAGAATATTGTTCCAATTTCTTGTCCTTTTTTGCGTACGCAAGCAACAACGTTATATAATATTGATGATCCTGAGCCAGCTCACATTCTGTGCTCAATAATGTTAGACATAACTTTTTTGTTTTGTTTTTTTTGTTAGATGTAATTAAATCTTGTGGCTAGCTTGTATGTGGTTCAACAGATATTATATATTAAGGTGGGGTCATATATATCTTTCTCCATTATTGTAATTATCAACACAAATTATGAGCTTGCATTGTTGCATTGCTTCATCGCGCGGAGATAATGTTCAGTTTATAAATAAATTACTAGATGGCAAAGGCTTTGTGAGTGTATGTATGAAATTAAATAAAACTTCCAATTAGTAAATATTGTCAAGAAACTGTGTTAAACAAGTTGATCGTGAAACTTGATCCACGGGCTTTATTTATCCCACAACATATATACTTCATTTGACTATAATAAAGCAAAAAAACAGTGTGCATATATAACATGTGTCATCATGACCTAGCTAGGAAGCTTGCATCCCGTTTCCTCGAACCTATACGGAAGTAATACCTGACCATGATGACATTGATGAGTCGCCTTTTCTACGACATAGAATAGCATGAAAAATGGTACTTTATAAATTAGTCAAGCTTAATCTTTATAATGGGAAGGAGGCCGGGACCCATAATGAGAGTTGTTCAGTACATCATCTTTCATGAAACACGTTTGGCCTCCTCCAATTCATGGTATAAATAAATCGACGTGAGTTTCAAAGTCTGCAGCTTGAGGCAAGAGAGTTGAGATCAGACAGATATATATATAGAGAGAGAGAGAGAGAGAGAGAGAGAGAGAGAGATGGTTAGACCTCCTGGTGGTGATAAAAATGGATTGAAGAGAGGTACGTGGACACCAGAGGAAGACAGTAAGCTAATAGCTTATGTTACTAGATATGGTTGCTGGAATTGGCGCCAGCTTCCCAAATTTGCAGGTTAGATATTCACTAGAAAAAGCGATCATTTTTTTTTTTTTAAAGTTCGTGAGGGAAAATAATTTGTTTGATATATATTATCGAACTTGGTTTAGTGGTTAAAAATTAAAGTACTCTAATGTGGAATACAGCCTCAAGAAATTTCATACTTTCAGGTTTATCAAGGTGCGGGAAGAGTTGCAGGCTTCGATGGATGAATTATCTAAGGCCAAACATCAAAAGAGGTAGTTATAGCAGACAAGAAGAGGAGACTATCATTAAGCTGCACGAATCATTGGGGAATAGGT
This sequence comes from Platycarya longipes, assembly GCA_036559045.1. Lineage (NCBI taxonomy): Eukaryota > Viridiplantae > Streptophyta > Magnoliopsida > Fagales > Juglandaceae > Platycarya > Platycarya longipes. Next base: position 28,043,340 of record CM071791.1, read on the forward strand.
ATATTGCTGAATGCTGATCTACTTACAACCAATCTTGATTAATTCTTTGCTGGCTAATTAATAATCAGAGACTACAATTTTATTTTTTTTAACAATTAGAGCCTACATTATAAGACCTAATACGGTATAAAGTAAATATAATAAAATCTATTTCTTCTTATCAATTTAAATTTTTTAGACTTAGTGATGTGTTCATATGATATTATAATAGAAGTATTAAATTGGAATTCTAACTCTATATTCAATTCAATTTAATTTAATTAAAATTATTTATGTTTTGGGCTACTCATTAAAGAGAAGTGAGGCTCTCATATAAAAAAGATTATTAAAATATAAAATAAATAATAAAATTTATTTATGTTTATTCGGTATTTAAATTTTTAAGATAAGTGATTTTTTCATAATGACATGATCATCACACGATTTTTGTATGAAGTGGACTAAGGCCGGCTCACACTTCGATCTTCACTTGCAGATGGTCTGCAATTGCTGCTCAGCTACCAGGAAGAACAGACAATGAGATAAAAAACCACTGGCACACCAACCTCAAGAAAGGCTTGAAAAAGAGCTCAGACGTCCCACGCCAAGAAAATAACAGCTCAAACAATCTTTCCCAGCTGGAAAAATTTCAAAAGAGAAATGATCCAAATAATTCTCTACCATATCCCACAGACACTGGGATAATTGGTAGATTGCCATCCCCAAGTAGATCCTCCTCCTCCATCACTACCATTAATACTTCAGTTGAACCTAGGATAAACATGGTTGAGGATGATAATTTTACTTCCCCAGAAGCATCTGCAGAAACCAGCCATAATTTTTGGATTCAACCATTTTTAACAGATAATTCCTACATCGCAAGTGATTTCCTGGCACCTTTTATGGACAGTACTGAGGATTTATCTCCAGTAGTTGATGAATTCTCCTGCCCATATGTTTTGTTAGAGGAAAAACATGGCGCCAACGATCTTTCAGTACCACTTGAAAAAACACTAAAGAGGGATCAAAAGGAACCAAATGATTCTCTGCAAATTTGCACTGCCCAAATAATTGATAGCTCACCAGCATCACCAGTTCTACAACCGGCCTCCTCAACTGAATTGTCCTCTATGATCAAAGATAGTGCAGTTGCAATATCTAGCACAAACATGGTTGCGGATGATATTGTTATAACTTCCCTGGAAGCATCAGCAGAAACTACTGGTGATTTTTGGACGGAACCATTTTTTTATGGTAACTCCAACATTACAAGTGATTTCGTGGCACCTTTTACGGACAATGAATATTTATCTCCAGCATTTCATGAATACTTATCCGGATATGGTCTGTACGGGGAATATGAGGGCGTGAACGAGATAAATTAAAGAATATATGCATGGAGAATTCGATCTATTCCGTGTTGCTTTTAATTCCTTCTCTGTTTAAGAGAGATTTTTACATTCAGTTGAGATGAGAAGTTACTATAAGATTAGTTGTTAATTGAATAAAATATTTTTAAAATATTATTGTTTAATATTATTATTTTAAAAATTAAAAAAAATTGAATTATTTATTCTATTTTATATAAAAATATATATATATATAATAATTAAATAAAAAGAATCGAGATAATTTTGCTTCCATACCAAACCGTAATTAATTACCATGGATGGCTTCCAAGCATGATGTGATTTATGGATTGTAAAGAAATAAAATCAAGAAATAAAAGCATATTTATGATCAATATTTGTCCACTTGCCCCTGTTAAAAGGTGTTCGATCCTAATCTTGATGTTGATGGAGTGCTCCATCCAGTTTAGAGGTGTCAAATCGTATCAACGAATTGTGTTCGTATCGTATTAAGACATGTATATTATACTATATAGGTCAATTCTAATTCAATCTATTAAACTTATCGTGTCAAAATCTCAAACTCTAATATGATCCGTTAACATAACATGTCGTATCGTGTCAATCCGTTAGGACCCATTAGTGAATATTATAAAATAGATTAACACAACACAATATTATACATTTCAACTTGTTTATGTAAATGGGTTGAATATACCAGAAATGAACCCATTTGAGTTAATTAAATTTAATATAATTTTATATAAATATTAAAATTACGATATCTATAAAAATTATAACACTAACTACAAATCTGAATTACAATCTAAATTATAAAAATATCAAAATGAAAATGCTAACAATTTTACTTTTAAGTATAAGAGTATAATTATAATTTTAACTTTCTTAATGTGTCATAGTGGGTTTGACCCGTTATCAACCCGTTAAGCAATCATATCGTAACAGGTCAACTGATTTTAACCCAAAATCTATTAAAATTAAACTCTAACCCGTTATTATTATGTCATATTTGTGTTGGATTAACGGTTCGTATAATATATTGTTATCCCTAACGCAACCTAATCAACCTAACTTCGGAAGAACAGACATAAATGCAATAGAACTGGCGTAGCGACTTCTAGGATTTTGGCAGAAAAAATTGGAGCACTTTGATTAAATTATGCAAAACCATGTTGAACCAACCCATCCGCATTTGATCACTTTTATTTTTTTTCTCAAGCAACAAAGTATTTTATAGATATACGAAGCAGATACAAAACACAATATTCAATAAAATGAGAATCTCTAACAATTATTTCAAAGCAAACAAATATAATACAAGAGAAATAAAACAGAGGGATTTGGATCCAAAATGAGCTTCAACCCGTTTTCTACCTAGGGAAGGCTGCTTGAAACAGTTTTCACCTAGTTTGATAAATAAATCACTATAAAACTATGATCGCAAACCACGTTGAATTGTTGTGTATTGGATTTTGTTAGTCTGAATTGGCTAAATGAGATTTTTATGATTATTTTATCTTAATTTCTTATTAGAAAAAGTAAAAGTCATAGCAAATAGTTCTTAAGCCATTGATCATGATAGTGCCACGCATGAAGATTTTCTGGCTATGCACGAGATATACACGCTACTTTTCTTGGTTGATTTTTCTCTACTATCTGGCAGATCGATGGCTGAACAATCTATTGGTAGGGTGCGAGACGGTCGTAGAAGGCCGATAGCAGATCGGCGCATCTTGGTGTTATAGACAAAAAAAAAACAAAATTGATGAACAGGTCGCATTGGCTGGACAAGAGAAAGTATTATTTTTACTATATTTGAAATTTTTATTTTATTTTTTGTTATTTTATTTAATATTTTTTAACATCTTTAATTATTACGAAAAAATTTAAAAATATGACTTCACTAATAATCATTTTTTTTATTAAATAATTATTTTTTAATCATTAAGTAAAAATAATTTTAAAAAATTAATAATAAAAGAATTGTAATAAGATATTAAGTCTATCATCATTCTACCTGGATACGGTGAATAAAGACAAGTTGTGTAGAAAAAAAGAGAAAGTGGCCTGGCCGACACTTGATTGAGAGGTGCATTTGATCACTTGTCTAAAAGTTCTTATTCCCATTTTTCATTTTTTTTTTTTTTTCTCAAAACAAACATACACGTTATTTTGAATATATTTTCAGGAGATGAGAAGATTAAACAAGTGAATAAAACATCATTATTGATTTATTAAATAAACCCGGTACTATTACATCCATGTTCTGATGATCATCCACCACAAAAATGGCAGAACAACAAACTTTCGAGTTTTCAACTAGAGGCAGGGCATGTCTGGAGGTTGTGATGGCAGTTTCACCACATAGCTAGAGACATCAACAACATATGCTTTTAGAGGGATGGGAAAGGTAGAATCTCCCCCCGAATCACATGGTCCTTGGGCCCAACAATATCTCCAGACCACATTTATTTTTATTTTTGCTCAGATCCAGACCACATTTATTGAATTTGTATTATGGAAAAATTCTGATTGTAACTAATTTTGTATATTAATATATGCATTCATTTAATGTGATTGGATTAAAAATTCAAATTTTAAAATAAAAAATATGATAAGCCAATAAGGATGTATTAACGTGCATATTAATATGTAAAATTACTTGTATATAAAAACATTACTCATACCTGATACCATATTTGGTGATAATATGGGAGTTCACAATGGTGATAAGGAGTTCACAATAGTGATGGGGATAATTTTAGCAACTTAGAAAATTGGTCTCTTGTTCCACATCTATGCTGATGCAATTATCCTGCATATCATTTCATCGAAGTTGACGTGGCAAGCTGACATGACTTTTGCATAGGCGGTATGTGGCATTAGAAGCTGTTTTTCATTTATTGCTGGTTATCATTAGGCAAAAGTATGGACACCTATCTAATGACTATGAAATAGAAAAAATACAAAGAGATTACTTTTATTTTAAACAATATAGAGCATATGGGTTGCTTCTATTGGAGTTGAGTCATTCCTCCTCAAAATCAAGCTTGTCAGACTCGAGTGAGTGGCATGCATCCTCTACTCCTCGTTAAGTGGCATCTTAGGATTATCCATTTCTTACTTTCCATCGTTCTTATTTATTATTTTTTCAATTTTCCATCCTCAAAAGTTTTTTCCTCATTTTATTTTTTCTTTGATCTTCACATAAACTAGTGGGTCATGTACATCACTTGAGCGAATTTATAATCTTTATCATCACTATTAGGGGCCTGCATCAGATACTAAATATAATAATTATGATAATAATCACAATAATAATGATAATGTCGACACCCCCGGCCCACACTTAGGATTTAATATTGACTGAAATATCAATGACACATAACACAAGGCTACATACTCCTCGTTCATAATACTATAAAATGCAATATGCCTAAGTTACTAACAGTATGCAATAAATAACGCAGCAGAACAGCTTTTCTATTAATTATGGCAAAATAAAAATATAATGTCAAACTCACGTGGTATTACTAGTGCAAATATCACAAAAGTTTTATCAAGCAGTTGCGCCACAAAAGATAATAATTATAAATCATTAATCCCAAAACCATCGGGAGTCCAAAATCTTAAACACTTAATACTTAAAATATATTGTCTGATATCAAACTAGACTGAATCATCTTTCCTCAAAACGGGGGTTCAACTTTCATATTTTTTGTCGGATCACCTAAAAGCAAACAGGCCAAACTCAAACGTTGGGCTTGCTGACGATATGGTCCTACTATTGAGACATAGACATCATCGAAGGCCAAAGATCCATCCAGGTGCAAAACCATAAAACAACCCTGAAATCGCAGAACCTCTAGCTGTGAGGGCTCGTTCTGGCTTACAAACTCTTGCAACCTGTTATATATGGAGTACTCCAAAGGACCTTCAGGGTTTTTCAAAGTCTCCTTAGTTCTCTTGGGAGGCAGTCTCTTGCGCTTTCCCATCTAAACTTACAACAACTTCTATCATTCTAGAAAATGAATGCTAATGAAAACTACTACAGTAAGATTTCAAGAAATCTCAGTGAGTACATAAATAAGATAGCTCGGATATCATAGACATATAAAGACAAATACAAAACAAATGCATGAACATAAGTAGGGGTGTCAAATCGTATTAATGGGTCGTGTTCATGTCGTGTCAAGACATGCATATTATACTATATAGGTCAACCCTAACCCGACCCATTAAGCTTATCGTGTCAAAATCTCAAACCCTAACCCGACCCGTTAACATAACGTGTCGTATCGTGTCAACCCGTTATGACTCGTTAGTAAATATTAGGAAATATATTAACACGACATAATATGATTCGTTTCAACCTATTTATGTAAATGAGTTGAATATGTCCAAAAGTAGCCCGTTTGACTTAATTAAATTTAACATAATTTTATATAAATATTAAAATCATAATATTTATAAAACTAATAACACTAATTATAAGTCTAAATTACAATCTAAACAATAAAATATCAAAATTAAAATTCTAACAAATTTACATTTAAGTATAAGAATATAATTGTAATTTTAACTTTTTTAGCGTGTCATAACGGGTTATAACAGGTTGACCCGTTATCAACCTGTTAAGCAATCGTGTCATAACTGGTCAACCCGTTTTGACCCGAAACCCGTTAAGACTAAACCCTAACTCGCTATTATCGTGTCGTGTTCGTGTTAGGTTAACGGGTCGTGTAAGAAATTGCCACCCCTAAACATAAGTAATGAGGCTTATAATTTAACATATGTCTCATGTACTTTCATATAAAAGAATTTATTTCTTCTTTTAATTTTCTTTAACACGTATTCATAACATTTTATATATTTTCTTGTCATTCATATCATTTATATCATTTGTATCATTCGTAGGCTCAAAACCTTATTCACGTCATGACTTTCACATATTTATGGGACAATTCACGACTCCCTATGTACCATGTATTCCTCGCTAGTTACCGCATCATTTTACGGCTCTTTTAGTCGAGGTGACTGTCATATTCATATACTTATATGGCAGTTTGCTTATTTCGCTATCATCGTTCTTAATACCCATTAACTTTAGGTGCAATCTTGCTCCGGTATCTTTCCGTAGGAGTCATTCAAGGTTTATTGACTGTATTTTGTTGACCCATGGGTTTCACTCAACTTTACAAACTCATGAATAAACTGCGAGTTCCACTAGGACATTTTTTCGTCCTAGTTTTTGCGGTTTTTATAAAAATTCTTGGACTCTTTTCTTTTCAAAACGTGACCCAAAGACATGAAATCATATGACAAGAATTTGCATACAACCTTTGACTTACTTATGCAAAGTATGTAATCATGAGAAAGTGAAGTATACATTTTCCAATCATAGCTTGAAAATATTAGAACATGCAAACATATTTCATTTCTTGGAAACATACTCATTCAAGTTTGAAAAAGTAACAAATAACTCAACCAAAACCCTAAGAGTGTCATGGCCGAATCATACATGCATTCCAATAGTCCATTTTTCTCACATTCATTCTTACCAACTCATGCATCCACTTAAGATCATCAAAACACATTATTAGGCTATCTTTAAGGCCTTAGCCGAAATCCTAATGTGGTCCATTTGATTGTTCTTTCATCAAATCATCATACTTTATTCTAAGACCTCAAAGCATGCACATATCTAAAACATATACTAGGGTAGATGATGAATTAAATCCATAGATCACCTAAGAAATTTAGTAGAAAGATCATACTTTCATTCACAAGTTGAAAACATAAATTGTAACCCAAGATAAGCTCATGGAGACTGAACCTATGAATCTCAATACTCACATTTTTCATCAAATAATCATTCTATCTCAATTCAACCACTAGGGCCGAAAATCATCAAGTTTTACCTCTCCAATATTTCATGAATAATCATCATTGATCCATCAAAGTATCTTTAGATTAAACCATAAGGTAAAACCTTAACATATTCTTGAGAAGATATGATAATCAAGCAATCAAATAATGAACAAACAAAGTAGCAAACAAAGTTCACACAATATATGCAAATAATATCCAATATAAGTTAAGCGCATACTTACAAATTTTCAAGAAATATAAGCAAAATAAATTTAAAAATAAATCAAGAAAAAAATCAAGATTTAACTTAAGAAAAACCCTGGATCCAAAACTTCTATAAAATAAAAGAGTGTTTGGCTTTAAAAAAAATCATCATTTTCCTACAAAATACTAGGGCTGAATCTCTACAAGAGACAAAACCATAGTTTTCATTTTCATTTCAAAAATACAACTTGATTTATGAAATCATCTATTTTTCTTTGTTTAAAAACTTAAGAAAGTCCAGGTTTCCATTTTAGAGAAAACAAGAATCCTAGTTTTTATATGAAAGTGTATGTTTGTGTAAAAAATCATTGGAGTCAAAAAATAGAGAAAGAAAACTCTCTCAAACTCGTGTATGATGATTAAAAAACAAGAACAAAAGATGCTTATCTCGTGTAAATGGTGCTCCTAAAATATTAGCGTAGAAAAACAATCGAAATCCAAGAAAAAATGAGTATTTGACTAATGAGAAAGTTGGGGAAAATGAGAGCACAAAGGGGAATGCTCTTGGCTGAATATTCTAAGATATGAAGAGTCAAAAGTGGTAGGGAAAAGCCTCCTCTAATTTCGGCTCTTGCCTTATATTAGCCCATTCCTTCCCAAACATGCTCCAATGCATGCACAACACGTAGCAGAATCTTCCTATTCTTTCCCAAATTATGAGATTGGCTTTCGGGAGATAAAATGACACAAGATTTTCAGCTCTCCTCTTGCCAAATCCGAAGCTCTCAAGTTACATCTTCCTATTTTGCCCTTTAATCTATTCTTGAGTCCAAAATCCTAAAAATGATTATTTGGTAACTCACTTCAACCCTACCCTCTCAACTTGCCACTTGGCATGTGGAGAGTGTGAGTGATTTGTTATTTCTAAGATGATTCTTCTACTTTCTTACTCTTCTTCTCCCCTACACACCTACCACCACCTCTTTTTCCACAAAATTATTCCATATTCCCTTTTTCAATATTCCCCACGCAAGATGCTTCTTGGAAAAATAAAAAACCTTATGTTTTAGTTTGACACATGTCCAATAGAGATTCCAAAAGATTAGTGGTGCCTAGCACCATGGCCGGCCTTCCCTTAGGCTTTTATTGGGCTTTTTAGGCCTTCTCCCATCTTCTCTTTTTGATCCACCAAAAATTGACAAACAAGTGTCTAACTTTTCTTCTTCAAGATTTTTCCAATATACACTTGCTTAATTGGACTTTCAAGAAAGGATTTTAACCTCATGGGCTTACTCTTTTCTCTTGGGCCTAATCTCACCATACCTTATTTAAAAATAAAAAAGGCTTGCACTAATGGGTTTTAAATCTAACAACTTAGACACTTTTCTAAAAGGTTCTTTCTCTCTCTCTCTCTCTCTCTCTCTCTCTCTCTCTCTCTAAGCTCTAAATATCTTAAAATAAATAAATAATATAATCATCTATTCCAAACATAGATAAGGTTCCTCACGAAAATTTGGGATGTTACAAATAATTACAAAACAAAAAACTAGAAAACCTTAAAACACATTAAATTAAAAAAATAATCAAAATAGGGATAGTAGAGGAAGCGAGATCTTTCTAATGAGTGTACGAAAGTACACTCTAAATATCCTATTATTAGATTAAAATATTAAAATGTAAATAGAAATAATAATAGATAATTTAGATTATTAAATTTGATTTCTATATACATTAAGATATGCTTATACACAATTTTAATAATATTTCAAATCTCAAAAAACACAAGCAGCCGAATCTTACTTTTATATATGCATACATAGCTGCAGGACTCAATTTATTTCGGTTTGCAAGTTGGGCGTTGACCTTACAATTAACTTCACAACAAGGCTAAGCTAATGAGAAGAGAAGCCATTCACTTGATAAGGCCCCACTAGATTGCATGCAATGGATGGAATTTGAGTGGAAAATAAATGTCACTTGACGCAAAACACTTCAGGAGAACTTCAAAAGCCGCAATTCACTTCACATAAACATGGGATGCATTTTACATTCTACAAGCCGCATGGACTGGACACATATTTCACTTGGTCTCTTCATCACTTGGGCCCTCATCTTCAACACATCATGAGCCGCATGGGAGATTTAATCGGATTGAACTGCTTTTCACTCTTGAGGCCCGCAAGTTATACTGCTGGAAACCAACTTGAAGGGCCGCACATGTTTTTGATCTAAAGGGGCACGGCACTTTACGTTTGACTGTGGACGGCACTACATATATATCCTACTACTATAACATAAGTGGCGATAGGGATGAATAGTACATGAACAGTTCCTGATAAATGGTGCATGACCAGTACCTCTGGCGATAGGGATGAATAGTGCATGAACAGAGTACCTCCACGTTATTTTTTTTTTGCCCCGTGATTGATTGTTCAGTTACATTAGTAATTTAGTTGACTGTTTTTCCTGAGTCCTCGTGTTTCGTTTGTTGTATCCGAATGCATTCAGTTGCATTTTAGTGATTTCTCTCTTCTGATTCATCTACAGTATTTTGATGTGATTTTTAATTGTCAGAATATTTAGATTTATTTAGATGTTTATCTGCTCGATCAGATCGGTGCTGTCAGTATTTGTGCAGGCAATACAGACGTGAGGTGCGAAAGGATCAGGAGAAGAGATAAACTGCTGTATTTCGATTTTTTTGTTGGTGTTTCTCGATTTTGTCTGTGTTTTTCGCAAGGATTAACAGAGGTATTCTTTGGATTTGTCTGTATCTTTTCTTTCCGTTGTGTATCTGTGTTCTTGGGATTCAATGTATGTCGGTTCTTTGTCTTTGGCCTGCGTTGTCTTATATTTCTATTTCTATTATATAGATATATACTTTTATATATATATATATATATGTATATGTCAAGAAATAATACAGAGTGCATATATCACTCATCACATTCACTCGTATAAACAGTAAAACACTCTAACACTCTAGCATTACTCATATGTAAAAGTCTATTAAAAACTCTATTACGAAATGTCGTATGCTTCTCAATCTCTTTTCTTTGCATGTTTACAGGATGTGTCATCGAAACAGAATAATTGAGACACCTCAACTTTTCACCGCTATCCTTCAGCTTCTCACCGCTACAATCTTCTAAATTGTTACTTTTATACCGTCTTTTTAATTCAAATCTCTACTCACTGTCTACTCTGTTTTTATCTCGCCTCGCTGAGAATTTCTTCTTCCCATCGTCAAAGTGGTATGTTTTTTTACCTCTCAATTACAGAGTGTCTTTCTCATATGAATATATAAATTACTCTTGCTTATCACCTCAAAACTTCAACCACAAACAAAACCAAGAAACCGAAAGATGTACAAAACAGAACAACAAATCCGAAATTCATAAAACGCAAAAAGTAAGAAATTCAGCTTCATAAAACACAACAAAATTGTGCCTATGCTTCACGAAGATGCTGAGACAAAATCGGATACCAGAAAATTGTTTATGATTAAAAAAAACATTGATTCAAATTCTAAACAAATTAAAACATTTACACAACAATTTAGAGTTTACACAAAAAAAAAGGTAATCGAAAAAGTCCTCTGAAATTCATCACCTAAAGCTTTAACGAATCTGATCTCTTCTCAATCCAAAGTGTTCTTCGAAGATGTAGCATCTTTGATTCTCTCCTGCAGCCCGATTACATTTGAATTTATTCCGAAACCCAAACCAACGGAAGGATGTGCGAAAACGAAGAGTGTGATAGTAGAAACCCTAGGAAAAAAGAAACCCTAGAAAAGAACAAAGAGGAGAGAAGGCATGCGGCTTGACGGAGAAGAAATGAGAGAATAGAAGAAAAGAAGCAGCCGTTTTTGTTATTCGGATTTATACACAACAAACTGAAAAAGAAGATCAAGAAAAGCTAACTTCTTAGCTGAAATCAGATGGGAAAAATGCGCCTGCCAATACACATTTCAGACGATTTATTTGGATACAAATCGCTCGGATCGGACAGAAAATTAGGGGGTAAATGATCATCTGAGTGCTGGGAAACTAATGGGACAACGCGTGAAAGAAATGAGAAAAAGGTTGCAAAGATCGGAGCTTTAGATCACAGGTTTGCTGCGGACGAAACAAAGAGAAAGAAAAGAAACGCAAGAAGAAAGAAACGAAGTGCAGCGTCCGATTCGAAGAAGAAGGCTGATACTCATTAAAACAAGGCTTAAACGTTGCCGTTTGATGCTATTAAAGGGGGCTGGGTCTTCAACTAATGGGCTGGGCTGGATTTATCAAAAAACATCACCTATAAATAGGGCTGCAAACGATCCGATCAAAGACGAGTTCGAGTCGAGTCGAGTCGAGCTGGACTCAAATAACTCGAGTTCGAGTTCGAGTCGAGCTGAGAGTTTGCCGAGTCGAGTCGAATTCGAGCCGATCAAAGACGAGCTCGAGTCGAATCGAGTTATTTATCGATCTTTGTCTTTACTCTCTAACGAACGAGCCGAACTTAGTCGAGTAATTACTCGAGTTTCTTACTCTTTATAAATATTTGACTTAATAATTTTTTTGTGAACTTAATACATTATTATTGTAAAGAAATAAAATACTACTTCTACATAAAGTAACAAAATATATTACTTATACAAAATATTAAAAATAATATATATAACACAAAAAATATATATAATAAAAAAATATATGTAAGAATATATGCAAGATTATATATATGTATATAGAAATATTACGAGTATTGTTACGAGCTCAAAACGAGTCGAATCGAGTTTATACGAATCTCATTCACGAACACAAACCGAGTTTATACGAGTCGAGTCGAGATTATACGAGTTTAGCTCGTTTAATATTCGAACCAATATTAGTGTTCACGAACAACTCATTTATTAAACGAATCGAGTTCGAATCGAGTTTATACGAGTCGAGCTCAAATTATTCACGAGCAGCTCTGTTCGTTTGCAGCCCTACCTATAAAACATCCGAATATTACCTAACCCGATTAAATAAAAACCTAATCAGTACATATATATATATGTAAACGGAACACAACAATATAATAAAGGGGATTTGTTATCCTTTTCACTTTCTTTTTCAAATTTTCCATTAATGTCACTTAACCCAATTAAATAAAAATCCAATCACTACAAATAAGTATATGCATATATATATATATATATATATATAAACCGAACACAAAAACATAAATTGGTTTAGGTAATTTTTAATTGTCCTTAAATAGGTGTTATTTCATTTTTTAAATTTGTATGACATTGCATAAAAAACTTTAGACTCGTTTAGAAATTAGTATATATTTAATTGTTTATTAATTTTTGAATTCTTCAATGTGAACAGTTTGAAATTATATTATCTATATTGCATTTTTTTTTACTCATACTTCACACATTTAATATCAAATTTTAGTAGTTTTCTTCTTTGTTCTTCAAGTAAAATGTTCATAAGGTGATTATTCCTTCTTGAACATATGTACTTGAAGAACTATAAGGAGGTGTTACCAAAATTTCGACGAACGTGAAAAATAATTGAGTGAGAAAACTTGTGCAATATAGAAAATATAATTTCGAATGGGATAGGACCAACAACCTTTACATAAAGAGATCTGAAAAATAGAGCATATGATGCATGTGAATTGTCTTTAAATTATAGTAATTTATAAATCTTTTTATAAATAGAGGAAATTTTCTATTTAACATAAATTTACACTTACGAGAAACCATTTATGCTTTTCTTACACTAATGAATTTGGTTGCTCTGCAGTTCAAGTGGTTATTAATTTTTTGTGATCTTATAATCTTCTATCCAAGAAAAAAAAAATCCCAAGTTTGAATTTTTTTTTATTCATTTTAAATTTTCATATAAATAGATTTTTTATTCTTGCATATTCATTTCTCTTATATTACTGCTACTTTTCTTCTCGGTATAAACATGTTCTCTTTTTTCTATATTATTGTTTTGTATACACCTTACTACTGGAACAGATAAATTCTCAAAAAGACAGAATAAAAAATTCAATGTATTATCTATGCATCCAATAATTGAGACAACAACGTGAGTTTAAAATATATATTCTTTGGACTTTTTTTCTGTATATTTGATTAACATATGATGTATATATTGTTTTTTTTTTTTGAAAACTACATGTTGATGTATATATTGCTGTTAAAAACATTATTTATATATATATATATATATATATATTACTGAATAGCGCATACGTGCCTCGCACGTTAAATTGTTGACTAGTGTATATATATAGCGTATATCGAATTAACAATAAATTTTGTTCTACATTTTTATTCCCCTTTTATCCCAGATCTATCAGGAAATGATTTTTTGTTTCATCCGCCGTCGATTTTCTCGCTGTTTCTTTCCATTTTGTTTTATTATCCATAAAGATGGTGGATATGAGAAAGATTCTAAACACAAACTTAAATAGCCACGCCTGCAAAAATCTTCATCCACCATACAGAAACATGTTTCAAATTCTTACAACTGAACCAAAAAAAAAAAACACAGTCCAGAAACAAACGGCTCTACAGTTGATAAAATACAAAGAATAGAAGAAAATGAAAACATTACAATTGAAAATAAATGCTACCAGAAAGAGAATAAAAAAAAAAAAAGATTTTCTTCTTCTTGCAATAACCTATGTCAATGATCACCGTGAAGGATCCCAGCCCCTTCACAAACTCAGGACTACGGCCTCAAATCCCAAACATCACCAGCAAATTACAAACTACTAAAATCTCCCAGAAGATGGAACAAAATCTCAAACCAAAAATAGAAGAAAATCTCATAAATATGAAAGGAAAATCACTATAAAAGAAATTGAGCATAAATGAAACCCACCTGCTAGAGATCAATGTGTTTGAAGCAGGCTCGAGATCATGCGACTCTGAGAAAGAAGAATCAAATATAGAACCTATTTGTGGAGAGAACTCGAAACAAATATCTAGAACTTCAATGTCGTTTGTAGAGAGAAGAAAAATCGAGAAGCGTTTGTAGAATAGGAGTGAAGAATCGAAAAATAAAAGAAAAATCAAGATTGTCTAGGGTTTGGGTCAATGTTTTGAATACCGTACCGGTACCGGTACCGATCAAATCACTGAAACGAAATATTTCGGTACCGGTACCATTTCGTGTATCGTTTCGGAATAATTTATACATAAATAAATTATATATATAAATACAATTATAAATTATATTTCAAAATAATAGTTAATATATAAATAAATTATATAGATAAATATATGTACGTAATTAATTTAGTCTAAATTGAGGTTAAAACATAGTAAAAACTTAAAAAAAAATTAAAAAATTAAAAAAAAAAAAAAAATTGGGAAGGCCGAAATCCGGTACGGCCGGTACTGGCCGTACCAGACATTTTTCGGCCGATTTTGGGCCGTACCGGCCGGTACGGCCGAAAAATCAGCCGAAACGAAAAGTAATGTTTTTTGTAACGGCCGACCGGCCGGTACGGCAAATTCCAGCCGTACCGGCTGGTACGGCACGGTATTTAAAACATTGGTTTGGGTACGTACATATATATATATATATATATATATATATATATAAACGTCCAAAACAGTTTCGTTGCTTTTTGGGTAAATGTTGTTATTTTTTGCTTCAGTGTTTAGGTAAAAAAAGAATCGTTTTGGTGTTTTCCTTTTTGTCTTTTTTTTTTTTTTTAAATAAAAATTTTGGTGTATGTTAAGATATTGAAGATAGAAAGATATTATAAATAATAAAAGATATGATAAAAAAATATCTTAGATTTAAATCCTTTCTTTACACACTATTTTATTTATTTAGAGGATCTTTAGCACTTAAGCTGTTAATTTTATTAAATAAATGTGTTAGTCCAATATTTTTTTTAAAGAAAATATTTAAATATTTTTAAATTAAATTAATAACCATTAAATTATGAGTAAACTTTAGTAACAGTTTAGTAGTTTTTTTTTTATGAGTAGTTTAGTGGAATTTTAATATTAAGTATGATTAAGCCTATTTTTATTAATCAAATGTTTCCACCAATTATTTTTATAAACTTAGATAAATATATATTTAAAAGATTATATATCATATTAAGATATAAATTTTAGTAGTAAATATTAAGTCCTTCAGTTTTATTTTGAACGCTATAATTTCATACAATCTATTTTATTAACCGAAATTCTACTGTTTACTTTGATAGATTTCGTCATAATTATATTATTAGGTTGTGAATTGAAAACCTCAATTCTTAAAATGGTTGTCCTTCTTTATAAATAAAATAATTATTCAATATTACAAAAGAAGTAATTCTATGGATCACTTTGTCCCTCCACGAACTTTTTTAATTAAAAAAAATTAAAAAATTAAAAAAAATGAAACATATTTGGGACCCCAACCACGGCCCATAAAATTATTCTTACAAAAAATCTTATAAATATTAATATTATTTCATATTTTAGTTTTAAAATTTTTTCACAAAACTGGGCAACGTGCAAGGGGCAAATGTGCCTTGCACATTGCCTCATTTACCAGTACTAGTAGTATAATATAAGCGTTGATAGCGATGAATAGGAAATGAATAGTGATATTTCAGCGTTTTCCTACTTCCCTTTATACCCATTCATCATCTCTTTATTTACAACTTTAATTTCTCTCTCGTTTTGAGCTTCCGTCCATTGGTCTTCCTGTCGTTTTGGTCTGTTTATTTGTAAAAATAATTATACTAATCAAATTATAAATTTATACGATATAATATTTAAATAATAATTTAATAAAATAAAATAAATTATAAACTCAATATATAATATTAAAAATTTAATATTATTGAATTAAAAGAATTTAATAAAATACAAAATTAATATGATATAATAAATAATTTTTTTAAAATTAAAATATTTTAGTAAAATCAAAAAATTAAAACAATTAAATGATATATTAGTTTAAATTATTTTATGAAAATCAAAATATATTAATACAAAATTTAATAAATTAAATTAAAAAATTTATATGATATAATTATATTATATTATAAAACTGAATTATATTAAAAAACTTAAAATGTTTCAATCAAATAAGTTAAAATTAAATGTTATTTCTAAATACTTAATATATTTATTACTTAAAAAAAAAACATTATTTGAATAATATAATAAATTAAAAAAGTCCAAAGAAATTAATAAAATCACATTTCTTCTATTCATAAAGTTAAATAAAATAAAATATTTATTAAACAAAATTTAAATAATAAAATATTTTCTATTCGTATTCATTATTACAAAATTATGCTCTATTCATAAGATACACTATTAGATTAAAACAGTGTAAATTTAAATAAAATAATCATTAGAAAATATTTAACAAGATATGCAAGCTCTTGAATAGTTATCCTAGAAATGGTTATCCTAGACAAGTTTTTTGGGTTTTTTTTTTTTTTTTTAATCTTTTGACTCTATTTAGTTTGGTTTTATCAATTATATACTCCATGTTACTTACAAAAAAATTTGATGTACTCCATGTCTACTTGGAAGCACCTTTTTGCTCATTTCTAAAATGATACTACTTATCAAGAAAAATGATTTTGTTGATAGCTATCAAGAATGGACTACTTTTCTAATCCAAATTGTTTATTGTACAAATTTAGAGGGTTAGTTTTGATGATTACGATAGATGATTTGATTCTTTTTTGTAATAGATGTTATTTCCTTAATTAACAAGTTTATACTCTTAACCTTTCTTTCATGTCAAACATATCATGCTAACATAGGATGCTTTAAATAAGTCTGCATCTGTAATGACCCATAAATGTGCCAATAACTGTATAACATAATTTAATACATGTGCTTCTACTGTATTGTAAAAGATGTCAGGATGTATAACTTCTTAGCATTTTTTAGAACGATTATCTATGCTAAATGAGAAGTTCCGCTTTTTCACTTTTTCCACATGACCTACATAATCATTCTTTTTGCATGATAAATAATTTCTGCTTTCATTGCTCATATAGTGTAAACTTTTGTATATAAAATGTTTTGAAAACCTTGGTTAAGGACTTTTGTAATTCCTAAATTTGTTTGTAATAATAATATGGTATATATTCATATGTTTTAAGTAAAGATTATTAATAAAATTAGGGAATTAGGTTAGCGTCATTTAAAAAAACATAATGACCAATAGGCTATCTATAACGATATCAATTAACTTTTAAGATGGTATTAATTATTTAATAAATATTATAATAATCTCACTTGGTATGCTAACAAGAGATTTCTTAATGGAAAATCTGGTTGATGATTAAAATAAAATAAATATTATAATCACACTTGCATGGCATGCTTCCAAGAGATTTCTCAATGACAAATTTGGTTGACAATGCTTCAAAATAAAATTCACAATGGGCCCAGGCTAAAATGGAATATAAGCATATATATATATATATATATATGAAATATAAGCATATTTAGTAAATAATTGTGTAGGTAATTATAGTTAGTAATTTTATGTTGTATTATGTGCAATATAGATGTTTGGATCTAGCAAACTGTATTTTTTTTTACTTTAGTCTTGCTGTTTGAGTAGCCTTTTGGACTTACTGTTGTATATTCTCAATTATAGTTTGTATTTTAGATTACCTTTATGTATGTTCTAAATGATATCTATAAAAAAAAGGTTCTAAATGATGATATTTCTTCTCTCTAGGAACTTCTTGCCTTCTTACTAGATGGGCTGCATGAAGATTTGAATAATGTCAAACAAAAACCTTATATTGAAACAAAGAATTCAGATGGTCGACCAGATGAGGAAGTTGCAGGTGAGTGCTAAAATTATCATAAGACTCGGAATGAATTAGTAATTGTTGATGTTTCTCAAGTAAGCAATTCTTTTAATGTATATCGGTTTTTCTTAGAATTAAATATTCAATTCCTATGATAAAGTTCATTTCATGGCCAATATGGTCTACCACATTTGAAAATTGTGCTTTTATCATGTTTGTGTTCGGATTTGTTGTTTTGGGTTTGTGGAATTGAAGATGTAATGACTCATGTATTCGTTGCATTTTCTTGTTGGGATGCTCATTTCGATATGATAGTGAGCTCCAATTTTTGTATTACATCACTATTTCTTTATGATAAGTGATGTAAATGTTGTAATTTTATTACAGTTATTATTAGTCATTCTCATGCTGATAATGCTTTATGAGAATAACCTCATGAACCCTACTGCAAATGATCTTTTATATATATATATATATATATGCTTGATGATATGATAGATTTTTGAGTTTTTTTATTAGTTTTCTTTAGGATTTATTTTAGGATTTTCTTTATAATGTGTAGGATATGATTATTTTTGTCTTCCTTTACATTGTATAAGTAGACACAACTTGATATAATATTTTGATTCTTTTAAGTGAAAATAATTTTTTTTCAAAATTTTCTCTCACAACTAGGCAAACGTGCATTGCATGTTGCATTCCTATGTTGCCAAATGTGCTAATTTTCATTCTGAAGATACTAAGATATAATATTTTATGTACTATATTGAACTGTCAAAATTGCTTCAGGATTGTTCATGTAACAAAAGCTAACTTTTTTGACTATTACATGTGAAGTTTCTTTATTTTAAGAATTCCCTTTTTACTTACTTCTTAGAATATACTTTTCTTACGACATAAAAATCTTCAAATTCAAATCATAGGTCACATTTTATTTGGCAATATAGGAATATTTTGTGATCCTTTGCATTATATAGATAGACATAAATTTTTTCATCTTTATATGACATTTAAATTTTTTCTAATTAAAGTAGTTTTTTTCAAAAAATTTATTTTTGGACTTAGAAAAACGTGCATCGCACGTTGCGATCCAACTAGTATATATATATATATATATATATATATATATATTTGGGATGCGCCGCAGGCTGAGACGAAACAAAAAGGAGAAAGAAAAAAATAAAATGGTGGCCGGCTGCCATTTTATTTTTAGGGTTTTATTTTATTTTTTTTATAAAATGAAATTCTTAAATAAGGCTAGAAATTAATTTATATACTTGGTAATATTGTTAATTTGTTTTTTATTCATGTATATATTCTTTATTTATTTAAATGTTTTTGTTTTATCAAATTTCCTATTTATTGTTAGTATTTTACTTCTTTAAATAATCGTAGAATTTATTCCTTTTATAAATTTAGTCCTAATTTTTTTTATAAAATAGTTTAGATTTTTAATTCTGTTTGGATCAATTTATTATCTATGAGAAACGATATGGGACCTCGCGACTATAGGCCCTTTGCACCCCCATATGCATAATTTATTTTGTAATTTTTCACAATTCATTTTTTATTTTTTACAAAAATGATAAAAGAATGTGTGCAGACAAAACCTATTTGGTTTTTTAATTTTTTAATTTTTTTCTAATTAAAAAACCCTGTGGGGGTGCAAAGAGGCCCCAACTATAGGGCCCCATTGAATTATTCATTATATATACTAATTTAATTCATTGTTGTGATATTGTTCATTAAATATATTATCGTCGTTGGGTTTTATCAATAAGAATAATAATTTACATAGTTTAAAAGTGGTGAATAATTTATCGAAAAGTTATATATGGTTTAATTTGGTTTATAGTTTTATATCATCCGATTGAAAACTTTAGAATTGACTTCTCAATTGTGTAATTCAATGAATTAAGAATATTGCCCAGATGACTAATACAAGAGGGGGGGTGAATTGGGTTATATTCTAAAAATTAACACTTATTAATCAAATTCACAATATAAAATATAAACAGAATATAAAACAGTAAGAAATGTAAAGAGTAGGGTAAGAGAAAGCAAACTCAGTATTTTTACGAGGTTCAGCCCTATTGCCTACGTCCTCGCCTCAAGCTACCCCTTGAAGATCCCGAATTTACTAGTCAATCTCCTTTAGGTGGAGATAAAAACCTATTACACTTTTGAGCAGCACCGCTCCAAAGAATCCGTGTAGAATACCCTCTACACTTCCAATCACCTCACACTTGGTGATTTAACTATTCTCCGTGTAGAACACCTTCTCACACACAAGGGTTATACGCACCCTCTTACAAATACAAGAGTTGATAGTGGGTAGACTATCAAAGTACACTCCTCAATGAGTGAGATAGAAACAATACAGCTCAACCTATATCTCTCTCAGAAAAAACAAGAATTAAGGCTCAAAACTTTATAAAAGAGAGAATGAGAGCTTTGAAAGAATGATGCAAAACTTAACAATAGACATGTAAGCTCTTGTTGTTGTGATTTTTGCAAAACACAAGTGAGCTATTTATAGGCAAATGAGTCCCGCTCAATCATCTTTCAAATTCAAAATTCAAATTTTGATAAAGTCATTGCATATGTCATTCAATTTTCAAAATTCAAATTTTTGAATGAAGTCATTGCATATGTCATGCACATGTAAAATATAATTTTTGAAAATAAAACGTTTAATGAGATCATTGCATATGTCATGCACATGCAAAATATAATTTTCCAAATTAAAACTTTTAATGATGTCATGCATATATCATGCTTATGTCATGTATAAAAAAATACAATTTAATGTTTTATGAGAAAAGATTAATTTTTGTACCTTAATTCAATTTTATCAAGAGATGTACAAAAATAATCTATGAGCTTCATTTGTAGACTTGTTCTTTTATACTTGATGTGCGCTTTGCTCCATTGCGTAGATAATTTGAGTTTGAGACTTGAATTCATTTGTTATCATCAAAATTTACACGTAGATACGAAACTTAAAACCTTGGATTCAACAATCTCTCCATTTTTGATGATGACAAATACTCAGTAGAATTTTGAGACTTGCAGTAATTCTTAAGCTCCCCCTGAGAATATGCGTTAGTTTTTCAAGTAATAGATAAACATAATTCCAGCATATATAACAGAGTTAAAAATCTAAATATTTATGTCTAAAACTTCTCCCCCTTTTGGCATCATTAAAAAGGAATCATAATTAGCTTAATAAGACATCTTCCAACAATAACCAATAGACAAATAAAATGGTGCGTTAGTAGAGACTGTAGAGAATTCGGTGCGAAGCCACGCGTGTCCGACAAAACTTGCAAAAGTTGGAGGTCTAGCTCTGGTAATTCGGTGCGGAGTCATGCGTGTCTGACAAAATCTACAAAACTTGGAGGCCTAGCTCTAGCAGTCGGTGCGGAAGTAGATTCAAATCCGCGTGATGTTGAAAAATTAAATATTATCGAGATTTGAAAGTTGCTGTTTAAAAGACCATTTTCACCTGTCGGATACTCAAATAAACTTTCACACCACTCATTGATCAAGTTTCTGTTTATTCAAAACGATAGAATGGCGGAGAACATTTCGTCTAATATTCCGGATTTGAATCAAGAACCATCTCAACCAGTCGTTTTATCTCATGAGGTTGTCAACACCATGATAGAAGCAGAGATGCATTTTTCTAGTAGGACTGATTCTGAGGTTGTTGCAGCATCAAGAACTCTCAGTGCTCAATATGCTGCCTCTGTTACAACCATGTCTCGGAGATTACTAGCGAGGGCAAATGAGGTTGATCGACTTAACAATCAAATATCTATTCTGCATCAAAAGCTTGCAAATAAAGGTAGAAAAAATAAGAGGTTAAAGCAAAAAAATAAAGATTTGATGGAATTAGCTCGTGTTCTGAAACTTCGAATAGAGGAATCGGAATGAGTGAGAGTTCAAGCACAGAGTCAACATCAGCAGATAATGACAGCGTTTCACGAGAGAAACATTGACAATTGTAATTAATTTCGTTGGCTTAGTTCGGTAACTTTTGACAATATGCATCCGGCATATCTTATAAGCTTGACTAAGTAAGATTTGAAGAGATGACAATTTGTCTTCTACTTATTTCCATCTTTATAAAAGCAATCCTTAGTTTTATCTAATCCGCATCAAATCTTTTTTCTCATTTCTATAGTTCATCTTCATTCTCACAAAATTTTAATGGCTCATCAATTTTCCTTCAGTGCTTCTCATGATCAATCTATTTCTGCATTTGTCATAGGTGCCATGAAGCAGCAAAATACTGATTTGGCTAATAAATCAGATCATGATGTCATTTACGAGCTTGTGAGTCTCGGGACTCGATACTCATATTCCATTGTCGCTTTTTCCGCCCGGTTGCAGTCTAAAACCCGCGAGATAGAGAAGTTTAATGAGAAGATCGATGTTCTTCAACGACTTGTTCAAGAGTCTAAAAAAAAAATAATAAACTTAAAACAACAGAATAAGGATTTAAAATCATTGCTTGCCTCTACATTTCGATTGCCTAATCCTTTAGATAAGGATGGCATGAAGATTTATGAGGAGCAAATGCATTTGAATGATGAGGCTAAACGTCTCAAGTTTCTGTAGGTAATTTGAGATAATGGAATAAAAGTATCTAGCAGATATTCATGGCATGCATCATTCATATTTCTCTTCTAATCATGCATAGTCTATCTTCTGGTAGGGGTTTTGTGAAAATGTCTGCCAATTGATCATGTGTGCTACTGAATTCTAATACAATATCGCTCTTCTGCACATGATCTCTAAGAAAATGATATCTAATTTCAATATGTTTGGTCTGAGAATGTTGTATTGGATTCTTTGAAAGATTTATAGCACTTGTATTATCATATTTGATTGGAATATGATTGTACATAAGTTTAAAATCCTCAAGTTGTTGCTTTATATAAAGAACTTGAGCACAACAACTGCCTGCAGCAACATATTCTGCCTCAGCAGTAGATAATGCAACAGAATTTTGCTTTTTACAAAACCATGAAACAAGTGCATGACCTTAAAAATGACATGTTCCACTAGTACTTTTTTGATCAACTTTGCAACCAGCATAATCCGCATCTGAATAACTAATAAGATTGAACGAAGTGTGCTTAGGATACCATAACCCTAGGTCAATGGTACCGGCGAGATATCTAAAAATACGCTTGACTGCAATCAAATGAGATTGCTTTGGAGATGATTGAAAACGTGCACATAAACATACACTGAACATAATATCAGGTCTACTAGCTGTCAAATATAATAAACTACCAATCATACCTCGATATATCTTTGAGTCAACTGGCTTACCGCTTTCATCTTTATCAAGTTTGGTGGTTGGACTCATTGGTGTTTCAATTACTTTCGCACCTTCAATTTCAAATTTTTTGAGTAACTCTTTGATATATTTTGACTGATAGATGAATGTTCCACTTTTTGCTTGCTTGATTTGCAATCTAAGAAAGAAATTAAGCTCTCCCATCATGCTCATATCAAATTCTTCTTACATGCTCTTAGCAAAATCTTGACACATATTTTCATTAGTAGCACCAAATATTATATCATCAACATAAATTTGAACTATAAGAATATCATCCTGTTCATATTTGATAAAAAGAGTTGTATCGATCTTTCCTCTTGAAAAATATTTTTCAATCAAGAAATCACTAAGCCTCTCATACCAAGCTCTAGGTGCTTGTTTGAGTCCATATAATGCTTTTGCGAGCTTAAAAACATGATTATGAGAAATATGATTTTCAAAACCTGGAGGTTGCTCAACATATACCTCTTCATTTATAAAACCATTTAAGAAAGCACTTTTTAACATCCATTTGAAAAATTTTGAAATCTTTATAACATGCATATGCAAGTAACATTCGAATAGCTTCTAATCTTGCGACAGGTGCATACGTTTCATCATAATCGATTCATTCCTCTTGATTGAAACCTTGGGCTATAAGTTGAGCCTTGTTTCTAATGATGATTCTAGACTCATCTTTCTTATTTCTAAAAACCTATTTTGTTCCAATAACAGCATGATTTTGGGGTCTAGGAACAAGTGTCCATACATTATTTCTTTCAAATTGATTTAGCTCTTCTTGCATAGCTAGAATTCACGATTCATCAATAAGTGCTTCATCAATATTTTTGGGTTCAATTTGAGATAAAAAAATAGTGTGATTACAAATATTTCTAAGAGATGATCGAGTACTTACACCTCGTGAAGGTTCTCCTAGAATTTGTTCCACTGGATGATCTTTCACATGTTTCCATTGTTTGGTTGTATCTTGTACTAAATCTTGATGATCTTTCCTGATGTCTCCATGTTGGACTTCTTCCATAGTATTCTCTTTGTCGAGATTGAGACTATTTGTGTTATTTGTACCTTTTGATTCTTCATCAATAGATTTCTTGGAGAGTAGAGGGTTAGATTCATCAAATACTACATGCATAGATTCTTGTACAGTCAAAGTCTTTTTATTGAATACTCTATAAGTTTTACTATTTGTTAAATACCTAAGAAAGATACCTTCATCAGATTTTGCATCAAACTTTCCTAAATTATCTCTATCATTGAGTATAAAACATTTACATCCAAATACATGAAAGTAACCAATGTTCGACTTTTTCTCATTCCAAAGCTCATAAGGGATTTTATCTAATTTAGACCTTAACATAACTCTATTTATAACATAACATGCAGTGCTTATCGCTTCGGCCCAAAAATAACTAGGTAAACTATTTTCATTAAGCATTCTTCGTGTCATTTCTTGAAGAGATCTATTCTTCCTCTCTACTACTCCATTATGTTGAGGAGTTCGAGGAGCAGAGAAATTATGTAGATACCATTTTCATCACAAAAAGACTCAATATCTTTATTGACAAACTCTTTCCCCCTTTCACTTCGGATGTTTGAAATAGTATAGCCCTTTTCATTTTAAATTCTCTTGCATAACTTGGTAAAGGCATTATGTATCTCATTTTTGTGAGCGAGAAAGATGACCCAAGTATATCTAGAGAAATCATCAACAATAACAAATGCATAATATTTTCCTCCCAGACTCGCAACTCTGTTTGGTCCAAAAAGGTCCATGTGTATTAGTTGCAAATGTCTAGTAGTGGAAATATGTTTCTTAATTTTGAAAGAAGTTTTTGTTTGTTTATCAAACTGGCATGCATCACAGATTTTGTCTTTAAAAAAGTTTGCCTTTTGGCAAACCTCTCACAAGATCATTTTTTGAAAGTTTGAAAATAAGTTCCATGTTTGCATGACCTAACCTTTTATGCCATAACCAACTATTTTCATGTTGAGCTGATAAACAAATAGTATCTTGTGAGGTAATTTCTTCAAATTCAATTGTATAAACATTATTGTTTCTAAGAGCAATAAAACAAACATTGCAATCATGATTATTCAAAATAATGCACTTATCCTTTTTGAAGGTAACTGTAAATTCTTTTTCACATAATTGACTTATACTTAAAAGATTATGTTTTAGACTTTCAACAAGTAGAACATCTTCAATTATGAGAGAAGACTTATTACCAACTTTACCTATTCCCACGATCTTTCCTTTTGAATTGTCTCCAAATGTCACGTGTCCTTCTTTTTTATGAGTGAAATCAATGAACTTAGTTTTATCTCCTGTCATGTGTCTTGAGCATCTGCTATCTAAAAACCATCTTGTTTTACTTACGGAATACTTCATGCATACCTACAAAAACAATTAAAATGATTTTTCTTAGTACCCATGTTCTTTGAGTCCTTTATTTATTAGTATTAGAAGAAATAAGATTCTTTGGTATCCATATGGTCCTAATAGTCATTGTATGTTTTCTTCTAATAGGACAAGCATGATAGTTATGACCATTTCTATTACAAAAATTACAAATAACATGTAACATACTTGAAGAACTTGAGTGATTGTAATAATGTCTTTCTTTGACAAATCTCTTTTTAGGAAAAGAATTTTGAAAATCTAGTTTTGATTTAATGGGTTTATCAAAGAAATTTTTATAGGGTTTGAGTTTTTCTTTTGGCATGTATCCCAAGCCTAACTTATCAAAAATACATCTTTGATTACCAAGAAGTTTTTCGAAATTTCTTTTTTCATTTGTGAAATTTTCAACAATTTTTTCTAAATCAGCTACTTTCTTTTTCTGTTCATCATTGTCATCTTTTGAAACCATATTTTCTTTTCTTAAAACATCAATTTCATTTATTAAAGAAGAATTTTTCTTTTTCAAAGCGGTATACTTAATACCCAATTTTTCAAATTCCTTATATACCTCTTCCAAAGCATTTTGCAATTTTTCATAAGAGGGATTTTCAAGATTTGTTACCTCAAGATCATCTTTAGCCATAAGACAAAGATTTGCAGATTCTTCATTACTTGCGTCGCTGTCTGAGCTACTTGAATCATCATCCCATGTAGCTTTCATTGCTTTCTTGCCTTTGTATCAATCTTTCTTTAGCATGGGACAATCTGCTTTGATATGTCTAGGCTTTTTATATTTATAACAAATTAATAAATCATTTTTACCTATATCTTTGTTGGAAGATTTTTTGAAAGGTTTCCTTGGAGGAGCTTTATTTTTCAAGAATCTCTTAAATCTTATAGTGATCATTGCAATATCTTCGTTATCACTTTCTTCATCTTCATCACTTTCACTTTCATGAGGAACGGCTTTGAGTGCCAAGCTCTTCTTTTGTTTTCCTTCTTCTTCTTCTCTTTTCAATGTGTACTCATGGGTAATAAGTGACCCGATGAGTTCATTTACTTCGAGTTTTTTAAGATCTCTAACTTCAAGAATTGCCGTTACTTTTGATTCCCAACGTTTTGGCAAGGAGTTGAGAATTTTTCTTACTATCTCCAAGCTGGAATAAACTTTACTAAGAGATGTCAAACTATTTATAATATTAGTAAAATAAATATACATAGAACAGATAGATTCATCATAATTCATTTTGAACATTTCATATTCATGCGTAAGAACATAAATTTTTGATTATTTGACTTGCGAAGTTCCTTCATCGGTTACTTCCAAGTTGTCCCAAATTTCCTTTGTTGTCCTGCAAGTCATTATTCTGTTAAATTCATTACCATTGAGAGCATTATATAGAAAATTCATAGTCATTACATTCACAGTATAAAGTCTATCGTCTTCGCGATCAAACTCTTCCTCTTCCTTTTTGACCTTTACTCCATCAACAGTTTTTGTTGGAATATAAGGCCCATTTACAATACATTTCCATATTTCACGACCTTGAGACTGAAGGAATATTCTCATTTTAGTTTTCCAGAAAGTATAATTGTCTCCACAAAATAGCGGAGGCCGACTACTGGATTAACCTTCAGCGAATGTAGCTGCAATGTTAGTCATATAATCTTAACTCAATAGATAATTAATCTTATAATAGAGCTTTTGTTCTGATACCAATTGTTGCCCAGATGACTAACACAAGAGGGGGGGTGAATTGGGTTATATTATAAAAATTAATACTTATTAATCAAATACACAATATAAAATATAAACAGAATATAAAACAGTAAGAAATGTAAAGAGTAGGGTAAGAGAAAGCAAACTCAGTATTTTTACGAGGTTCAGCCCTACTGCCTACGTCCTCGCCTCAAGCTACCGCTTGAGAATCTCGAATTCACTAGCCAATCTCCTTTAGGTGGAGATAGAAATCTATTACACTTTTAAGAAGCACCGCTCTAAAGAATCCTTGTAGAATACCCTCTACACTTCCGATCACCTCACACTTGGTGATTTAACTATTCCCCATGTAGAACACATTCTACACACACAAGGGTTATACACACCCTCTTACAAATACAAGAGTTGATAGTGGGTAGACTATCAAAGTACACTTCTCAATGAGTGAGATAAAAACAATACAGCTCAACCTATATTTCTCTGAAAAAGAACAAGAATTAAGGCTCAAAACTTTAGAAAAGAGAGAATGAGAGTTTTGAAAGAATGATACAAAACTTAACAATAGATGTGTAAGCTCTTGTTGTTGTGATTTTTGTAAAATATAAATGAGCTATTTATAGGCAAATGAGTCTCACTCAATCATCTTTCAAATTCAAAATTTAAATTTTGATGAAGTCATTGCATATATCATTCAATTTTCAAAATTCAAATTTTTGAATGAAGTCATTGCATATGTCATGCACATGTAAAATATAATTTTTGAAAATAAAACTTTTAATGAGATCATTGCATATGTCATGCACATGCAAAATATAATTTTTGAAAATAAAACTTTTAATGAGATCATTGTATATGTCATGCACATGCAAAATATAATTTTCCAAATTAAAGCTTTTAATGATGTTATGTATATATCATGCATAAAAAATGCAATTTAATTTTTTATGAGAAAAGATTAATTTTTGAGCCTTAATCTAATTTTATCAAGAGATGTACAAAAATAATCTATGAGTTTCATTTGTAGACTTGTTCTTTTATGCTTGATGTGCGCTTCGCTCCATTGCATAGATAATTTGAGCTTGAGACTTGAATTTATTTGTTATCATCAAAATCTACACGTAGATACAAAACTTGAAACCTTGGATTCAACAAAGAATAAATAAAAATATCTCATTTGTGCAAGGAATTATCGATACTTTTCTATTTGTAACTTTGAGTTCTCTTTCTGTTAATCATTTAGTTTCATTTTAAATTGCATTTAAAATTAGTTTTTATTCTCTCATTATTTATTAGATATTTTCTTCAAATTTCATTTTGTACATTTTAAAAATCAAATTGGTATATACCGATTTTGAAAATTTAAAAATTGATATTAGACCTAATCACTACCAAAACTGGAATTTTTAGTTTTTTCAATTTCGGTCCCATTTTTCTGGTTTTAATATGATATTTATATATACTAGAATATTTGTATATTTATATTATAGCATAAGCTCATAATCATATAATAATTAATACATAGTAGCATAGTATTAAATTTAATTATAGTAAATATAAGTTCTAGACTTTTTACAAAAAGAATATATATATTAGAATTTATCTTGCTAAAAATGTATTACCAAAATTAAGCTTATATTAATAACTTAATTTTAAACTTCATGTTTAAAGACTACAGTTTATGGTTTATCAAATGTTGTCTTGAAATTATAAGATTAATTTTATGTTATATCACATGTTATATTAATAGACTTGAATGATAAGATTAGAATTTTATGTTACATTAGTTAGCAATTTAGCATATAAAATAATATAAAAAAATTACAAATATATATACCAATCTAGTTTGGTTTAAACCGGTTTTTAAAATATGAAAATCGGTACCACACCAAAATCGGGACGGTCAAAGAAGTCGAATCACTTGCTGCCTACTAAGCCTAACGGGTGGCCTCCCTTTGGAACTCAATACGGGCGGCTTCCCTTCGCAATGCAGCATAAGATTGCTTCAAAGCTTGGTACTTGCCTAACGTAGTTGGGAAAGGGTTCCTTTGGCGCTTCTAGGCATGCTTGGATCCTTCGGGAACTAAGAATTCGTGGTGCGCCTTTGTACTCTTCTCATGTTGATTGGAGTGTCAGGAGGCCCGCTTACAGAGCTGCGCTGGGGCCAAATCGAGAAAGTGTAGAACCTCACGAGCTGGGCGACTAAAGGGGAACCAAAAGTCATTGGCAAATAATGCTAGATAAAGCACAACCTTTTTTGCTTTACTGAGAGCATTGCAAGCATGCTCCACTCCCCTGGGTAGCTCCATGTTGATTAGGTAGGAGATCCTTTAGCGATTCTGCAATGTTTGGAGCTTGGAGGGGGAAAAACTAGACACCCAACAATTCCCTTGGAAGGCAACCACCAACAAATGGAATGAAACTTTCAGCAGCCATGGACACTAAAGAAAGGAAGGGAAGTTTGCACATGGAAGGAAGAAGAAGAAATGAAGGATGAAAGAGCACAAGTAGAGACAGTTTTGCAAGTAAGAATTTAGCGAAGGAGGAAGAAGAAAGGAAGGAAGTATGCTTTTATAGCCAAGGGAGAAATAAATGCGCATGGGAAACAAAGCGACGTGACAGCCTATGATTCGACTAGTAAGAATGAGATCGATGTGTCAAGCACATAAGTTGCATGACTCAATGAGATTCGAAGAGCCTAGGTGGCAACTTCAAGCTTTGTAATCATGGAGAGGGCGTTCTAAGCATAGACCAATAAGAGCTCAGGAATGTGGGAGGTACGGCTGCCGTCCATTACATAAATCGAGAGAGTGAAGGCACGTAGACGAGATGATTGCTAGCTGGCATCAGGAACCCGAGCTTGAAACACGAATGGATTGGTTCAAGAGTCCAGGCTCGGAAGACAAACAGACATGCTAAAAAAAAGGAGGGGGTGAGATGAAATAAAATTCCTAGTGAAGCTCCTTCAATAAGAATTTGCGGAGTACTATGAGGGGAAAAGGCCCAGTCTAGCAACCCAGAAAGAAAGGCTCGGGCACGAGGGTGTGAGAGAAAATGAAATCCCTACCAAAGTTCCTTCGCTAAGAATTTGAGGAGTACTATGAAGTAAAGAGGCCTAGTACCCTGGAAATGATTGCTCGGGTCCGAGGGAACAGGGCCCTTGTCCACTGTTAAAGAGATGTCCAAGGAGTAAGCCCCCAGCCCAGTAGAAACATACTCGAGTCAACCACATGAGTTGGATCAAGCAACTGACCTAGACACCCAACCTTCAAGGGATAGAGAGCCCATGACGAAAAGCACCTTAGAGGTGAAGGGACAAGATTATGCCTGAAACTGCATTAAATGCTAAGCAAGCTGAAGCCATGCTGCATTAAATGCAAACCAGCAACTCTAGTCACACGGCAATGAAAGCATGAAAGTATGGTGGCTCAGATAGGACGTCCACATCTCAAACCATTCCCTGCAAGTCTGGCTGGTGCAAGTTTGTCCATACTAACACAACAAAATGAATAATACTAAGTTGGCGGACAAGATATTTTCACCAATCCCCTCCAACAAGCTAGGTGCAGGCAACCCTATAAATAGGGCAATGATCCTCAAGAACAAGGGTTGGATTTTCTTATCTCTATGCAATTATATATTTCACTCTCAAACTCATCTGATTTTATTATTGGAGTGGTTATCGACCCCCAACCTCCCCTCCATCTTTATTGTAGGATCAAATTGTTTGAACCATTGCCGAGTAGCCAAGCCTCAAAACACGACATCAACAATTACCTTAGTCATTTTTCAAGAAAAACCAAAAACTCCATCGCCTATTAAGTGACCCATCTCCCTTGTCCAATGGCCTAGCTGGGGTCTCCTATAGCAAATAGCCTGATAGATCTACTTCTTCTATTTCCTCTTGTGAGCTAAAGAGCTACACACTAAAAGATCCAATGCCAACCAAAAGATAGAAAATAGCTTAATGAGCTTTCCCGATACTTAACCAAAAATCTAAAGACAAATTATCATTCATACAAAAATGTGAAAGAGCTCCTTATGAAAATAGAGAATGGCCTAATAAACTCTTTCAACACGTAGCCAAAAGTCTAAAGGCAATTCATCATTCATACTAAATGTGAACGAGATTTGTAATCAAAATCCGGGGTGTCATAGATAAAACATCCGTATACGAGAAAAGAAAAACTCCCAATCGTTAAGATTGATTGATATCCAAATATGAAAACAAGGGAAACTCATTTCGTCGTAGATACTTGATTGAGTATGCTGACATGGTATGCTATTAATATACCAAATGTAGAAGTTAAAAAAAAAAGACATACAAATATCAAAAAATATTTTTATAAAATTTTATAAATAAAAATAGAAATTCAAAAATAAAAGAGCCAAAAATAAAATGGAATAAAAAATATTATAATTTAAGAAATTTGAAATATAAAACAAGAATCATTTAAAAATCATAAGTTGCATCAATGAAAAACGAAAGAGGTAATGAGGAAGGGGAACAAGAATATCAATGAGAAGAAGAAAACTCAAAAGAGGGAATTGAGTAGAGAAAGAACGGAATACTATTCAAGTCTCCGAGAACCATTGAGCAACCTATTACGATATATATTGGTCAAGCATTACTATCCACATGGCAACACCACCGCAATTTCCACTACCTAGAGTTTCAAGCATCACGTGGCCTTCATTCTGAAAAATTCGGGACCAAATAAAAAAAAAAGGAAAAGTCTATAGCTATAGACAATCGCCAATGCGGCCTGGACTATTCAAAAAATGGGAAAGAATAGAGTTACAATTTTATTACCATCTATTTATTATTTATTTTGTATTAATTTTTTAAAATTTTATTTAATAATTAAAGAAGTGATTATTAATATGATTATATATTTTTTAATGATTAAAAATGTTAAAAAAATACTTAAAAAAATGATAAAAAAATAAAAAATTTAAATATAAAAGATAGTAAACGGGGTAGTGATAGGATAGTAAGCCTATTACTACCTTAAAAAAATTTATCAGAGAGACGTGGGAAATCAACTTTGGATGCTTTTTCTTTCTTCTCGATTCTTGAACTTAGCGCTCTCTCTTCTCTCTTCCAATTGAAAATGGAGGTACCGTAGACAATGAAGATCAGTGGTAAAGAAGAAGGCGACGAAACATGGCCAACAATAATTTTATAAAAAAACTCAGCCCTATGCAATTGGGGGTGTTTGTGCAATTTGATCTCTGGGGATGAAAGTTTGAAGCTTCAACTTATTCTTATATGAAATGCTTTGTTGGAAATGGGTTTGGGCATTTTGGGTAGTGCTACGTACAAGCGGTTTTGGGAACCCAGTTGGGTATCTATGCTAACGTGGACATTAATTATCAGATCCTTAATTTAAAAAAAAAAGGAAAAAAGAAAGAAAAGAAAACAGAGGAAGTTTCAAAACATATCAAAAAACAACACGAACAAGCGAAAACTCAAATAAGAGAAATATTAGAAAATTTCAATAAAGACACATGACTGTTTGGTTTGCTCCTTTCTTGAATCCCATATGGGAGAGATTTGATGGGGGGCAAGCCCATGTGCTTATAAAAGGAGACCAAGCCTCCTTGATTTTGTATACCAGTCAGAAACTTATCCAATAACTTTTGATTTTAGTAAAATTTCTCTATTATCATTTTTTGTATATAAAAAGGAAGATGTCAAAGTTAAAGTTTTACTAGTGGGGAAGTTTTTGTGGGTGTCGTTGGGATGAAGAGAAAAATTGTGTGATTATAACAATTTTTCACATAATGGATTTTTTTCTCTGGGTCTAATGGTTTTTCTCCAGTTTTGGGAGTTTTCTATGTAAATTCTTGTGTTGTATTTATTTATCCATTTTTCTTGATATTCTGTCAGAAGTAGATCCTGGTGGGAGGAATTCGGAAGGTTCAGATTCCCAACAAGTGGTATCAGAGTCATTAGAATTTTTTTGGCAGGGTGGAACTTTGGTGTGGTAGTGTGGATCTACCAAATTCCCTAGGATTTACTTTTGACTAAATACCAAGAAAAATAGATAAATAAATACAACATAAGAATTTACGTAGAAAAATCCCAAAATAGGATAAAAGCCACCAGACCCAGAGAAGAAAATCCACTATGTGAAAAATTGTTACAATCACACAATTTTTCTCCTCACTCCAATGACATCCATAAAAACTTCCCCACTAATAAAACTTTAACTTTCACCTCTTCATTTTTACATACAAAAAAGGATAATAAAAGAATTTTACTAAAGTCAAAAGTTACTGGATAAGTTTCTAACTGATGCACTAAATCAAGGAGGTTTGGTCTCCTTTTATAAGCACATGTGCTTGCCCCCTCATCAAATCTCTCCCATGTGGGATTCAAGAAAGGACCAAACCCAACAAAAATCTCTCCTATGTGGGATTCAAGAAATGAGCAAACCTAACAATCTCCACCTTGCAATTTTGACTGGTCTCACAGTCACGCTCCATTGCAATGAGGATTTTCATAGCTTCCGCTATCATGTTCCACTATAAAAGCATACCCACTCAGAATAAACTAATTCCAAGCGTTTCACTTTGGCCCATGTTGAAAAATAACATTGCTGATAAATTATGGTGCAACTCTCACGTTTGGCTTTCCTGAAAGTTCATCAGCCATCGACATAAATTTCCACCACACACTCTGCATCAATACCAAACCAATGTCCATGTGCAAACTTGTGGAACTGTTAACATTAACACATCTTCTATTATGACAATTTTGGTATTAGCGACATGCCATGAGAATATACATGTCTCTTTTTCATGGAGAGAGACATAACGTTAGCGTCAATACCAGTATCTTCATTTACTGACTTGGAGTCACTTGCCTAATCGGCTCCACCTCTTGTTGACAAATTTTCTTGATGTGCCCAAATTGTCCACACCTTCAGCAAACTACTGACTTCATGGGTTGGTCTGCCCTTGTGTAATATTGATGGAATCAAAATATCCCTAACTTGCACTTGCCACAAGCCAAAATTGATTCTCCTATCAAAAGTTTTCACCTCTATTCTTGACATTGCTTCAATAAATTTTATCGTATAAATGAATAATACCCACTAAGTAAGTTCCCAGGAAAAATCGATTTTTCCTAAACAGAATTTCAAAGTTCCCAGGACAGATTGGAGGGTCACAATGGACACACTTAAAATTTTCAATCTTCTAGACAGAACCTTCTTAGACCATACGTATCTACATTACCATACCAAAACTCTAGATTCTCAACAAGTGGTATCAGAGACACTAGGTTCTTTTGGTGGGGTGGACCTTTGGTGTGGTAATGTGGTTACATATGATCTAAAGAGATTCTGTCTAGGAGGTTGAAAATTTTAAGTGTGTCCATTGTGACCCTCCAATTTGTCTTGGGAACCTCGAAGTTCTGTTTAGGAAAGATCGGTCTTTCCTAGAAACTTACTTAGTGGTACTATTTATTTCGACGGTAAAATTCATCGAGACAATGTCAAGAATAGAGGTGGAAAAATTTGATGGGAGAATCAATTTTGGCTTGTGGCAAGTGCAAATCAGGGATATTTTGATTCCATTAAAATTACACAAGGGTAGACCAACCCATGAAGTCAGTAGTTTACTGGAAGGTGTGGACAATCTGGGCACGTCAAGAAAAGTTGTCAACAAGAGGTGGAGCTGGTTCGGCAAGTGGTTATAAGTCAGTAAATGGAGATATTGATATTGATGCTAATGTTGTGTCTCTCTCTATGAAAAAGAGATATATATATCCTTATGACATGTCGCTAATCCCAAAATTGCCATAATAGAGAATGTATTAATACTAGTGGTTCTACAAGTTTGCACACGGGTATTGGTTTGGCATTGATGCTGGGTGTGTGGTGGAAATTCATATCAATGACTGATAAACTTTCAGGAAAGCTAAATGTGGGAATTGTACCATAATTTATTAACAAGATTATTTTTCGACATTGGCCGAAGTGAAATACTTGAAATTGGTTTATTCTGAGTGAGTATGCTTTTATGGTAGAGCATAGTGGAAGCTATGAAAATCCTCATTGCGGTGGAGCAATCAAAGTCTCAAGGTGGAGTTTGTTGGATTTGCTCATTTTTTTAATCCCACATGGGAGAAATTTGATGAGGGGCAAGTCCATGTGCTTATAAAAGGAGACCAAGTCTCTTTGATTTAGTACACTAGTCAGAAACTTATCTAATAACTTTTGACTTTAATAAAATTTCTTTGTTGTCCTTTTTTGTATGTAAAAAGGAAGAGAAGTTAAAGTTTTACTAGTGAAGAAGTTTTTGTAGATGTCGTTAGGGTGAGGAGAAAAATTGTATGATTGTAACAATTTTTTATATAGTGGATTTCTTTCTCTGGCTTTAGTAGTTTTTCTCCTATTTTGAGAGTTTTCCACGTAAATTCTTGTGTTGTGTTTATTTATCTATTTTATTTGGTATTCTGTCAGAAATAGATCCTGGTGAGGAGAATTTGGAAGGTTCAAATTTCCAGCAATGATAAACTTCAAGCCATCTAACCGTTGTGGCAGGCACACTTGAAATAAAAGAAAAAAAAAAGAATATTGACGATCTGATTGTCTGATTTTTACAAGAACCATTAGAGAGGGTCTGCTTGATTCTGAAACTATTAGTGTATAAATCAGGGAAAAGATAAAGAAAATGGGGGCCTGATGGGAGAAAAAGATCTCTCTAAAGTAATTAAATGGATATTCGCATATTTTAAGTTAAATGAAGAGAATTTTAATCTAGGTAAAGGAAAGACAAAAGCGAGAGTGGGCTCAAAACAATCTAGCCCGTTGTTTTAGTTATCAGTATGAGATCTCCCACTCAAAGGAAAAAAGGGTAAGTGGATGCAAAAGAAACTTTTCATGTTAAATTTCCTTCCGAATTCTGAAGCAAAGTTTATCAAATTCAGAAAAAAAAAAAGAAAAAAGAAAAGGAAACTAATAAATCAAGCTTCTGCTGCTTTAAAAATGATAAAAACAATTGTCGGAACATTATTGTGGGTACGGGTACGGAACCATTTGTCAGCAATAAGGGTTACACTAGAAATGGGTTTTTCCGTAGGGGTGAACTTATCTCCAGGAGTGGGAGAAGATGGGACCTCACTGTTAGGGGAGGAGGTCGAGTCATCGGATAGAGAGGCTGCAAGTGTAGAGGAGGTGAGAGACGTGGGAAAAGGGAAATGGGAAGGGGAAGGAATTTCTACAATTCAAAATCTCGCGGGGAACATTTCATTTCATCCGCTTGTCGACTTTTTGACTTAACCACGTCGGATGGGTACGTTGTAGGTGCGCATGATTGCTTGCCGATAGAATTTTCCAAAAAGAAAAATGGTAGACTCCGAACGGCTACCCAACGTATGATAGGAAATCACCGGTTAATTTATCTTTCATCTCTTTCGTTAAGTTATCTTCACATCGTCTCAGTTACACAGGACAAAAGTAGCTTAAGTGATTAGTATCTTTTAACACATCCTTACCGATAAAAGTTTTTTAAACAGATATCCTTACCAATAAATTTCCCTTTAACACATATCCTTCGGTGCAATAGGTAAATCCATTCCTCAGACTCATCTATTTCGGTGGTGCAAAAACAGAGCACACCAATCCATTCCTTAGACTCCTCTATATTACTTAAAATAAAATTAAGTATTTAAGTTGGGATGAAAAACAAATCTTATAATTATTTTTATTAATAATATTTATAACTAATATAAAAATTTGAAAGATCGGAATCTAATTTTTCTGTAAATATAATATACTTCTTTATAACTCAAGTACTTAATTTTATTTTAATTAATATATACTTTTTTAATACTTAATTTTTAAAATAAATAAGGTCATCAACATAAAAAAAATTCATAATTTTACTACTTTTATTCTAATTTCACTATTGTTTGATAACTTTATACATTTTGAGTAACTTTTTAAAACTAAATTTTTTATTTTTTAGACAAAATGTGAGGGCTATTCAAAATAGGGGCCTTACCCCTTTGAGCCGATCTTGAGGAAACGATGTGTTAGAACTGGAAGTAAGTGGGCTGCCCGATGGGAGTAAATAACATATTGCTTGGAAAGATGTTGAAAAGCAAGAAATAACAAATTTCTTTTTGTATTATGTATTATATATTATATATATTGTTTGGGCATTCTATGTTATTTTCCTTTGAAGGTAGAGTTATGGGTTACAAGGGTTGGCTTTGTTAATAAGGTTTCTGTAACTACGGTTTTTCTCAACCATAAATGAGGTTTTTAATAAAGTGTCAGAGGTGCCATCATCCTTTTGGCCAATATATATATATATATATATATATAATATAATATAATATAATACTCAATAAATAATATCCATTTTTTTTTAGTGATTTTTCTTTCAGATCGATTTTCGGTTCATTGGTTTTTTAAGTTCATATAATTTATTTTCAAAAATTGGATCTTTAAATTTCCAGTTGAGTAGAAATTTTTTTGGTTGGATTTCCTTCGAACTTTTTGTTAAAAAGTGTTTTGAAAATGGAAAGGTAGCTTGAAATTGGAGTGGTAAAGAGGGAGCATAGGTTTTCACCATATCATTATAAGTCACTGCAAAACGATTTCTTTATATCATCGATTCCTTGTTAGAACTTGAATTGATATCTACTTCTTTGATTCTTGGAACAATTTTTTATTATTATTTTTTATAAATACCCTTTTATTTCTGTTCTTCTTTTTTATTAAATAATATTTTCTTTAATTTGGTGAATATTTTCTGTTTGAACATTTTTATAAAGATAATGAACTATTTAGAATTATAAAATTCAACATAAATAACAGTCTACATATTGCGCTGGTTATAAGCTTGTATTAATTAGAAATTGGTTTATATTTTGGCTGGCATGTATTTACTCGGTTTTTTCAAATAAGTTGTACGATGTTTATGTGTTCATGACTATAAAAATATTTTATCTTTCAAAAAAAGGCATGTGTTTTGATTGACCGAATTCATCATTTTCCTTCTACTCACTTTTTTAAGCACGCCTAAACACCTTAGGACCAAAAAACTATTTATGAAATCGTTTTACAATGAAACAAACAATGCAACCTAAATCATGAGTGAACACCAACTTAGTAAACTCTGACTCTGGCTCTGACTCATACTTGTGTAGCCCATGATTCGATTTTGACTCTCACTTCTAAGTAGAGTCAAAACGAGATCGAATTTCAGCTTTCAGCTTTAGGCTTTTTTTCTAGCTTCATATTTAAATCGTCTAAAAATTATTTTTGTGTGCTTTCAAATATAAAATTTTCAAAGAAACTTAAACTAAAACTAAAACAAAAGCTTGCATTGTTAATTTACCTTTAGACTAATATCTAACTTATTTTTATATTAGACTTATACTATAGTATCTAATTATATGTTATCATGATACTATAGTATTACATATTACTTGAGTGTCTAAATACATGCTATTATACTTTATTAAATTAGTTGAGGTGCCGTATATTCCCGAGTGTGAAGGGTTGCGTCTAAACTTGAAATTAATTACCAAATGCAACTTTCGACCTCAAGTCTCATGAGGCCCATGTCAACTCCTAGCCCAAAAGAAATTTATCATGCGGCTTGTGTTTTGTCCAAAATGAAGCGGCTGCTAACAAAGTAAAATGAATGAGTAAATCTTTACTTGGGCTGGTTTTTCTTCCAACTCTACACATTGTAATATGGCATACCCGATCTGACTGTCATGTCATGGTTTTGCATGTAAAACGGCTCAACTACACAGAAGCATGTCTTCTACTTTAATTCTCTTCTACGAAAACCTCATTTCCAGAAGACTATTCTCCTTCAATCCTCTTCTTCGAAACCTTAGAAAATAACCGAAATAATCATGTTTTTGTTTTTCTCTAACTTGTGCTTGGTTTTCAAGAAAAAATAAAAAGAGCACTCTTGCTTCTAAAATATACACTTCTTCTCAATCATTTGAATATCTCCAAACACATCTCCTTTCATCTCTCTTTCAAAGTTCCAATTTTTGTTTTTTTGTTTTTACTTCAAGTTGTCACTTATCTTTTGACATGAATACAAGCATTTATGATAGATGCACCTTCAACAAGTCACACTTGAAGTGCTTCTCTTTTATTTTTCTTTTCTCTTTTCTTTTTTTTTTTTTACTCCAAGTTGTTACTTGTCTTTTGACGTGAATGCAAACATTTGTGATGGATGCACCCAGTTACTCAGCAAGTTACTTACTTAAAGTGCTTTTGTATACTCATATTTCAAGTTACGGTTTGACGTAAGAGTAAACGTTAGTGATGAATACTCCTAATTACTAAACAACTTAAAACATTGGAGCAGATTAAATTTTGTACAGATTCTTTTTTTATTTTCATTATCACTCTCTTTTCTTCAAACCTATTTAGGAAAAAATCAAAGGGGTGACTAGAGATAAGGATAATAAAAATGTAAGTTTGAAAAACTCAATCGATTCAAAGAATGCCTGAATTACTTTTCAAGTAAAATTTTGTCTAAGATTTCATCTCGAGAGTAATCAAACAAGTTCTAGAATAAGTAGAGACCATCTAAATTCATAAAATTTACATAAAATTTCTTTAAGTATACACAATGGTTAATGATCATTATAAATAACGAACATAGATAATATAAAATTAAAAAAAAGTAACAAATTAACAACTAGACTCAAGGAGTGAGAATTTCTCCTAAAAATTATAAGGAATTTCAACCATATTCTTATCATAGGCAATCTTTATTTTTTTTTTTCAAAACCAAAGACAATGTAACAGTTGTTTTTTGAACAAATAAAATAAATTCCATTCCCCCAAACTTAAATATAACATTGTCCTCAATTGAAAAAAAAAAAAACTAAAAAGAAGAATGAGAGAGGATAATAGATACTCTCCTGATTTTCAATTAAATATTTTTCCTTAAAGTGCAGCTGTGTACCCCTTGGAGATTTTTTCGGTCTTTTTATTCTTGCAAAATGAAAGCAAAAGAATAGAATAAATAAATAAAACTTAAAATAAAAACTTAGGCTGCCTCCCAAAAGTACTTTATTTAACGTCTGTAGTTAGACGTTATCATTTCATCATTTATCATTAGTGAGATCGATGTGACACTTTTCTGAGTTAAATAATAAGACTTTATGTCCGACTTTGAATTCCTTTCTCAGAAGCTTTTTCGTACATCATATTAGTTTTATCTTTCTAGATCCAAGCATTTTTATAAGCATCATTGCAGAACTCATACATCCTGTTGATTTATGATATTCCCTTCTCGATAGCCGCTTGTTAATCAATGTCCAGTGTCATCATGTGTTCCTACAAGAATCTCATCAACTATTCCTCTTCTACATCACTCAAGAAATTGTTAGTAATAACTGAAAAGGTAGAGCATTGGCCTAAGTGAGCATACCTTAAATTTGATGGAAGTGGATCGAGCTCAAGTTTGGGTGATTCCTTAGTTGGAGGTGTAGGTTGAGATGAATTTAGCTCTTTCATTTTCTTAGGTGGTAGTTTTGGAAATTTCACTCCATAAGTGACATTTCACTCCATAAGTAACATTGTCCTCCATAGACTTAAATACTTCAAAAGTGACATGCTCATCGCCAACCCTTATAAAGAGATTTCTTTGCTGGATATCAATTAAGGTTCTTCTCATCGCAAGAAAAGATCCACCCAGTATCAAGGGGATCTCCTCATCTGCCTCCATATCAAGCACAATGAAGTCAGCCAACTTTCATCAATACATTCTCAATGACTCCTCTCGGGTATTTAATAGATCTATCCGCCAATTGTAAGGAGATAGTGGTCGGCTTTACTTCTCCAAAACCTAATTTTCTGAAAACAAAGAGGGGCATTAGATTAACACTTGCCCCTAAATCACATAAAGATCTATCAAAATAAGATTTTCATATAGTGCACGGAATAGTGAAACTCCCTAGATCTTTTAATTTAGGCAGCAGTTTCTTTTGTAAAATTGCACCGTTCTCCTCTATTAGCATTACCGTCTCATGCTCTTCCAACTTTTGCTTCTTGGATATTTCCTTAAGAAATTTAGCATAATTAGACATTTTCTCTTAACCTTCAATAAAAGGAATATTAATATACAATTGCTTAACTATGCTAAAAAATTTATAAAACTAATTATCAACATTATTTTTTCTTAATTTTTGTGGAAAAGGAATTGGTGGATCATAAATTAAACGAGAATAAGTTTCAGAAGTGACCTCATTGGACTTTTTAGATTTTGAAGCTTTTTGAATCTCTTAAGTCTTCTTGGCTTTTTGGTGGCTTATCTTCTCAACTTACTCCACTTCTTTCATCTTTGATTCAGCTTCTTTCATCTTGGACTCCTTATTATCTCCGGTTTTATCTTGGTCAGCATTTTCTACTTTAGGCTTCTCATATGTCTGTCCATTTCTCAATGATATTGCCTTAACATGTTCTTTTGGATTGGAGACAATGTTGCTTGGCAAAGTCCCTGCAGTCTTCACTATAAGCATATTTGAGAGTTGGCCAATTTGCGTCTCAATATTGCGGATTGAAGATGAGTTGTTTTCAATCGCCATATCTATTTTTTGCATGTATTGCATGATCATGTCCTCAAGTGTTGTCTTTTCCTCTTGCTGTGAAAATTGTTGAGGTGGTCTAGCCGGCCCTTGATGATTGCTTCATGAAAAGTTGGAGTAATTCTTCCATCTGAGATTGAACGTATTCAAGTATGACTTATTTTGACATTGAAAATTTGACACGTAATTCATTTCTCCATAACTCAGTTGGGTAAAATGATTCCCCACTTGACAGTCTACACTTGAACAATTTCTTGCATAATAACCACAAAAAATATTAGTTTGAAAAATATTAACATTCATCTTACCTATTTGTTGAGATAGAACTGTCATTTGTGTTGCATTGTGATAATAGGATAAAGTTGAAAAACTACAATCATATTAGATATAGATGTATTAGCTTCTTTTTTCTTCTCTTTATTAATCTGGCATAAGGTTCATTCAATTTCAGGATCAAAGAGTGTATGCTCTAATAGTTTAGATCGGGGCATGCACTTCTGATTCTAAAAAAAAAAAAAAAAAAAAACCTAAACTAAGCTAAGATGTACTTAATGTAATTTTAAAAAATAAAATAAAATTCAAAGTAGTAAAAATCTAGGTAGTATCAATATCAATAACAAATAATTAATCACCGACAACGGTGCTGAAAACTTGTTCGCGTGGAAATATTTGCAAATGCATAAAATCATAGCAAGTAGTAAAATGTTTTATAGAAAACGAGTGTCGAACCCACAATGATTAATTATGCTACAGAGTACTGAAATTTACTAAATTAATTACTACTTGAAAAACTGAAAACAAACGCAACAATTTTACTATCTAAATTAAATTTAAATACTTAGCAAAAATAAATCTATGAATAAAAATAAATCTAAGAGTGTAAAAATGTAATAAGAATGAATTTAGAGTGTTTGATTTCATCTAGCAAATTTCACA
The DNA here is from genome assembly GCA_036559045.1 of Platycarya longipes. Taxonomy (NCBI): domain Eukaryota; kingdom Viridiplantae; phylum Streptophyta; class Magnoliopsida; order Fagales; family Juglandaceae; genus Platycarya; species Platycarya longipes. The sequence continues at coordinate 28,086,552 of CM071791.1, forward strand.
CAATTTATTCTTTCTAATTATTAAATTTCAATAATCTCATGTTGATGATTAAAAATTCCTTAATTATTCAATATCTTATCTCGATAGTATTAAAAATATATTCAATTAACAATTTTATATCTTTATGAGAATTTAATTAATTGGAGACTCATTACGTTCTTTGAATTTTTATGAAAAATCATACTAGTTGCGGTAAAGTATCTTTATTTTTGCTCAACTAATGATGTTTAATTTTAGAACTAAAATCATAAATCACCTATCGGTCTCTTTGTAATTGAATTGATCAAATAATAATTCGTAAAAAATTGCAAGTATTAAGAAGAAGAATTAAATACTTAATTATGGGAATATTAAAAATAAAATAACTCAGAATATAAATTATGTATTCAATGCTAGACTACATCAAAACTCTAGAAAATAAAATTTAGTTATAATTAATTGAAAAAAAAAACTTGTATTCTTCATTAGAGTCAGTTGATAAAACATGTGACTTTTACCCCTGTTCTCCAAATCCTCCACTTTAAAAATGCTACAAATAAAAACTCTCAGTCGCTGGCTACACCTCTCGGCTTTGCCTTTTATTTTTGTTCGTCCGTTCCCTTCCCTTCCACAGCGCTCCCCAAACAAAAATATAAATATCATGAGCTGAGGTGCCGTGTATTCTCGAGTGTGAAGTGACCGTGCCTAATCTTGAAATTAATTACCGAGTGCAACTTTTGGCCTCAAGTCTCATGTGGCCCATGTGAATTCCTAGCCCAAAAGAACTTTATCATGCGGTTTGTGTTGTGTCCAAAGTGAAGCGACAACTATCAAAGTAAAATGAATTGTGGCCCATGAACTTCAATTTCATGAAAGTGTGCGACTGCTATTGAAAAACCCGGTGGGCACATGAAGTAAAAAGAATCAAAGTGCGGCACATCAAATTCTTGTAGTCCAAACCAATGCTCCTCTTTTTCTTTTAATTCTTGTGTTTTTTCCTTTTCTTCTCATTCCTTTAATACAAGAAGATAGATAAAATAAAAATAAAATAAAAAGAGAGAAAGAAAAATTAAATTTTTTATAAGTAAAACGGTAATAAAAATTATGTAAAAAGTAAACTTATTAGTCGGGTTTTGTGATAGGTCCAGTTCTTTTAGTGGATGTGGACTCAAATGATATGGCTTGGGGAGACCATCTCAGGATAAGGGTTCTAGTCAACATTACAAAAACACTAGTAAGAGGGCGAGTGCTAGACATGGGTGGCAAGCAAATCTGTATCCCATTCAAGTATGAGAGGTTACCAATGGTTTGTCTCTAATATGGTATTCTGTTACACTCCAAAATTCAATGTCATAATCCATCCATAGGCATTAGGAATAGAGATGACCAACCATATGACTCATGTCTGAGAATTGAGACCCAATCGAGGACATTACAAAGCTTCAACTATGGGAAGGAAGCTGTGGTGGACTCAGCAAATTGGCGCCAAAAACTTTTTGACACTGAAAGGTAAAATAGTCAAGACCAAAAAAAAGTACCAAAGTAGCTACCTCTTCTGACTCCATGCAAGATGACAAGGGCAAGCAAGGAAAAAGTCAATTGATGGACACCTAAAATCGCAAGCGCTACCCCCTTGGCAGGTTCCATGCAAGTTGATAGTACAAAGGGGACTACTTATAACTCCCTCAATAGAAGTGTAAGTCCAACCCAACTAGGCAACCGAGAAACTTGGCCTATAACCAAGTATGTCCCCCCATATATCAGGCCTTTAATTTTATAGCCAATGTACCTACTTGTATAATTAGAACTACCAACTGGAAAAGGGCCAAGAGCCTCCCCACTGAGGCCTAAAGGCTCCCCTCTTAGTGTCCAAGTACCTTTGGTCCCTACAATAAGAAGAGAAGAGGCTCACTTGCTCCCAAGTCCGTTTGACATGCAAAAGGGTCAAACAGTCAACAATGACAGAGGTTTTTCAACAACCCTGCCAGCCACAATGATTCACCTCACATGGTATAGCCGAAGGCTTGGAAACTCTCGATCAGTTCATGAGTTAAGCCTCATAGTGAGGCAAAAGGACCTAGCTTTAATTTTCATTTGTGAAATAAAAAGCAACTTAGATGGAAAGAATCTGAGACAAGTTGGGGTTCACACACAACTTTGTAATGGATTGTGTAGGTAGGGGAGGAGGGCTTGCAATGCTCTGGAAAGATACCATAGCTGCTGATCTAGTGTCTTATTCCCTCACCATGTATCGGTATCCATCACCAATCAAGCCCTTGGCCACAAATGCATTGTAACTGGTTTCTATGGCCATCCCTTAGCAACAAAAAGGAAGGGGTGTTGGGAACTACTTCGATTGCGAAACTTAGGATCATAAACTCCTTAAATATGTTTTGGCGACTTCAAGGAGATAGTAACTCAAGTTGAAAAATGTGTTTGGGGGGGGGGGGGAGGGGGGGGGGGGGGGGGGAGACCACTTAAACAGATTGAAGACTTCACTGATGCTCTCATGGACTATAGACTAGGAGACCTTGGTTATATCAGATCTCAATATATTTTGGTGCAATAAGAGGGAGGAAGGGGCTTTCACTAAGGAAAGACTTGATCATGCTCTAGCTATTGGAACCTGGATGCAGTTGTTTTAGTTGACACAGGTGGCTGTCCTACTAGCTCAGACTTTAGACCATAACCCATTGTTGGTTACCTGCCCTTTACTGACTTCATCAATCCCTCCTAGACACAGGGTTTTCATGTATGAGGCCACCGGGGGTAACAACGTAGACTGCAGTAATATTGTACATGTTGTATGGCATCTTGGACTTTAGAGGGGCTGCTCTGCTAAAGTGATGAAAATGAAAGTAGCTCGATGTAAGGACAAACTAATATCCTAGAGTAGGTCCCATAATAGAACTAAGAAATGAGCATTGTCTCAGAAGAGGGATAAACTCAAGCTTTTCAAGATGCAAATTATAGGCACCTGAATAATCAAATCTCTATCAAGCAGCAGAAAACTAACTCAGTACTTGAGGAGGTAGACCTAAAGTGGAGGCAACTAGCCAAACAACGTTGGCTTCAAGAAGGTGACAGGAACACTAGCTTCCTTCATAAGTGTGCTTCGCAAAGAAGAAAGGTGAATTCCATCCAATGAATTATTGATGAAAATGGCGAGAGTATAACTAAGCAAGAGGACATTGGACAGGCCTTCCAAAGATTCTATAAGCTATTATTTTCCATCTCCAACCAGTTGGCATCTCTACACTTCTTGTAGCTATCAGACCCATAGTCACCACTGATATGAATATTGTTTTGCAGAGAAAATATTTCAAAGAGGAAATTGAACTTGCTATCAATGAGATGAGTTCCCTAGGACCTCTTGGCCCAGACAATTTCCCAGCTACTTTTTACCATAAGCACTGGAATATTATAGGAGAAGGGGTGGTTAACATAGTCCTCAACATGCTGAACTCGAGAGTGAGTTTTCAAGAAATTAATCACACTTGCATCTCTCTCATTCCCAAAAAATCTCCCCCAAACTTCCACTAACTATAGACTCATCTCCCTTTGCAATGTCTTTTACAAGATCATCGCAAAGGTGCTTGTCCACCAAGTGAAAAAGATCTTTCCATAACTTATTTCCCCCTAGCCAAAGTGCCTTTGGGCCTGGCAGAATGATCACAAATAATATCATTGTCACCTATGAGCTCATGCATACAATGCAAACTAGGATGAAGGGAAGGAAAACAAACTTCATGGCTCTTAAACTCGACATGAGCAAGGCCTACGATTGAGTAGAATGATCATTCCTACATGTTGTGTTGCAGAAACTGGACTTTGATTCTAAGTGGGTGGCTATTGTTATGAACTGTGTGACCAATGTTAGTTATTCACTTTTAATGAATGGCATCCCTTAACCCACTTTCACACCAACTAGGGGGCTTAGACAGGGGACTCCTATCACCTTATATGTTCATACTATGCTTGGAAATCTTAAGTCTTTCATTAAACCAAGCTAAATTTGTGACACTCCCAATTTATGTCCGGGAAATAATGTAAACTGAAGAGTTAGGATAGATAACACAAGGTTATCTACCCTTCATTCTTCTCTTACATATCTTGCATGCATCTAAATTTCTAATAATAATCAAGAGTACTACAACGAAAAAAAGTTAATTTTAAAAAATGCAAAGAAATCTAACTTTGCACGTAGATCACATGGCACGACATAACTAAAGCCTTAGGAAATATATATATATATATGTATATAATAACATCACGTCTCCATTGTTCATAAGTTAAAGATTCAAAATATATAAACATAGTTTCTCATTGCTTCTCTAGGCCTCTTCATCAAACAGGCTCATTCTTAGATTCTCTCCATATAATTGCCTGATATCCTTCATCATATGCTCAAAATAGATGAGGCATAACTATCAAAAATGGATCTACAAAGTGAGAGAATTCAGTGGACCCCTCAAGGCTCACCGGTATCTCTCGAGGAGTCCGATCTTGTGGGTGGGTCGTATTTACCTGCAACCAAATCTATCATTTCAAAAGGAATGTTAGGAAAACATTCAAAGAATGAGATTTCAAGAAAATCTCAGTAAGTGCACAAATAACATAATAAAACAATAACAATATTCTCAGATAACCTGCATATGCACACCGTATGCCCATAAGACCTATTAATCATGACTCGTACATGACTTATATTCAAATTATGCACTTTTATACAAAGACTTAATGAATGTAGGTGTACACTTTTTGTGTCATAACGTATCTGTTCGTGAACAGTCTTATTTCATATTTTCACTTTTGTTCTTATCAATCGTAGCCTTAACCATGATGGCAGATTGAATCAGCTTCACCGTTGGGTGTTGGGTGTCTTAGCATGATGACAGTTACGTATTACCTTCATCGTCCTGACGAATCTTATCATATTATGACAGCAGTTACGTATTTCCTTCACCGCCAATCATATTCGTTATATGGGCGTTACGTAACGCTTTCCCCATTATGACATAAACGTACTTATTGTAGCGGGTGTTACGAACTGTCATTCCCGCTATGATGTAAACATTTTTAATATAGCGGGCGTTACGTACTGTCATCCCTGCTATGACGTAACTTTTTATCATGTGATAGGCGTTACGTAACGCCGTCCCTATCAACATAACTTTTCATAATCTTAATTTTTTTCTCGTTTTTGTGAAACATCTTGACTTAACTTTTAAGTTTTCTTATTTTTAGTTGTTCTTTTCTTATTCTCATAAATATTTCTCATCTTTCTTAAACTACATGCCATGTCCCTTCCCTTTGATGTAAAACTAGTGACATAATGGGACATGCATGTATTATTAAACTTTTTTCATATATGTTATATATCTCATGGGATTTATAACATATAAATCATACATTTGCATTCAACATATAATCCTTATATTAAATCCCATGCATTGGACACAAGAAAATCTCGGATTTAGATAATAGGAGAATCTCGCTCGAACCAGAGGTCGAGCAAGGGTCGAGCCAAGTTTCTGCTTAAATCTCGCTTGCTAATTTAATCCCAATTTCATCCTTTATTGAATCCTTATATATTAAAACTTTAAGCATAAAAGTTATATATATTTATCTTAGCTTTCCATGGCCTCTTGAATCATTCAAATCCAATATCAAATGAAAAAGTTATGTCCGATTTACCAAAAGGTGTCAAATCTCAGCCTGTATCTCGCTCGAGCCATAAGTCAAGCGAGAGTTGAGCAAAGTCTCGGGTTATGTGTTTTTCCAACCTAAAACAAGTCACATTTCTACACAAACCTTATCCCTAACTTTCTAACATACACTTATATATTCTTTTCTTTTCTTAGTTACACTTATTCCTTATTTGATAAAATTTAAAAATCATACATCAATTTCCAATCCTTCAAACCAAGACATATGCATACCTATTTCCTTTCCACAATTTCAATTTGTTCTCTCTATTCAAGTCTTATCCCTAATAATCTTATTCATGACTAAGTCCTTATTTCTACTAGAATCCATACCCTAATTTAGTATTCCATAAAACTAACAAAATCATGGCTTAAGTAAACAACACTTTCAATCATTTAATCCATACCATATTAAGGCCAAACCCTCTAGCTTCAACTGTCAATCTCTTTTGCCCTTCAAAATTTACATATTTTTTTTTATCTATTCTTTCCATCATAGATATCCAAGATAAAGTCTTAATTCTTAATAAAATCTCTCTCCCTTATCTTATAAAAATTCGTAGTTCAAGCTTATTTAAACTAACAATCACTTGTCACTTTGTAAAGGAAAAGAATATCTATGATTACAAAACTATCATTCAAGCAATTTAACATCAAACTTAAGATATTTTTACACTTACCAAGTTTTCCAAAAATTCTTGTTAGAGTGTAAGCTTGGTTTTGATAAACTTCCCCTCTATGTGTCCAAAATGTTCTTCGTGAAGGTTTTTTAAGGAGTATGTGTCTTAAGCAAGGTTTGGGGGTTTTTTCTCCTTAGAGTGCCATGAGTTATAGGAGAGGAAAAGGTGGAGAACCCTTCCCCTTAAGGGTGCCATCCATATATATAGTGGGAGAGGGAGAAATCATCTTCAAATAGTCTAAGTGTCTCCTCCACTTCTTTGCCACATGTAGGGTCTTAAGATTTAGAGTATCATTGGCCTTATCTAATAGGCTTGTTGGGCAAGAAACTAATTTAAGGGCTTAGCTTAATCCACCTAAGAGATGATCAAATATCAGATTTAACAAAATCTCATCACATACAAGCATTCCATACTCAATTGACACATGTACTAGGTTTCTTGCAACTTAGACAAATCTGAAGATCTTCTAGAGGTAAGTAGCTTAGGAGTGGTTCTAAGACATGGCAAAGTCAGTGGCCACATTTCTCAATTGGTCTCGTCATGGTCAAAGTCGGTGCTAGTATTTTTCCCGCACTCCAGTTGTTCTATCGACTTCCAAACAGATTTTGTCCTTGATCCCGTCAATAATCCAAAAACTCAAAAGATAAAACTTGTAGATCTATCTCTTAGGGTTATTTAAGAACTAGAATAACATTATTTTGAGATTAGATGAATGATTTATGACCAATTTATCGAAAGACGTTAGAACTGCTTAAAACAGACCAATCCAGTTTCACCAAGTGGTATCCTTTGACTTCTTCCCCCATCTTCCATTTCGAATTTTTCTTGGATTTTCAAAGCCAAATCATCTAAATATATTATTTTATTTAATAACATAAAATAAATTAATAATAAAATAAATAAAAGAAATCAGGTTATCACAAAATTGCAGGGACTTATCACTGGTATCTCAATAGTAAGAGAAGCCCCCAAGATCATTCACTTATTCTTCGCCAATGAAGACCTTCACTTCTGCAAGGCCACTCCTCAAGAATGGTTCAGATTGCATGGCATTTTATCATCCTACGATGCAACCTCAAGCCAAAGACTTAATCTAGAGAAGAACTCACTCATCCTTAGTAGGAACACAGCACAGAAGCTCCGGCAACTAATTTTGACCAATGCTGTGATCAAAGCCTTTGGACCATTCGAGAAGTATTTAGGCTTACTATCATATGTGGGCAGGTGTAAGACTCAAGCGTTCAACTCCCTCATGGAAAAAATTAAATCCAAGATTTCCCATTTGGAAAATAGGCTTCCTCTCGAGTGTTGGCAAAGAGATTCTGTTGAAGTCAGTTCTCCAGTCAATACCCACCTACTCAAATGGGTATTTTCAAGATTCCAAAAGCTATCCTAAATAGTTTGAACTGATTGATCAAAGGCTTTTGGTGGGGTCAGTGAGATTTCAAGTAAAAAATACACTGGTTAAATTAATAGACCCTTGGGAAAGCTAAGAGTGTAAGGGGACTAGACATAAGGGATTTCAAAGACTTCAATGCTGTAGTTCCTGCTAAACAAGCCTGAAGGGTAGTTCAGGATCCTTCATCCTTAACTGCTCGAATACTAAAGAATAAATACTTCCCTAGTCAGATTTCCTTGAAGCAAAATCCAAGAACTCAAACTCATTTGTTTGGATGAGTCTCATATCATCTCAAAACCTACTAGCCGAAGGTCTATTATGGAAGATTGGCAATGGTACACAAGTCAAGGTCTGGAAGGACAAATGGCTACCTCTCTCTTCAACCTACCGCATCCAATCATCCATTACCATCCTACAAGAAGAGGACACAATGGCAGAACTCCTTCTGTAGAACCTAACACAGTGGAAACTTTCGCTCCTCACTACCATTTTCACCCCACATAAGGTGATTGTCATCACCTAATTCTTCCTAGCACTTGTGTCAATCCAGACATATTAACTTGGAGATGCTCCTCTAATGATAAGTTCTCTATTAAGAGTGCATAGCATCTACAACCCTCTATTAAAGTAGCCACTTGAGGCCAAAGTTCAAGCTCTAATGAGAATCATGGCTTCTGGTTGAAATTGTGGCAAATGAAAGTCCCTTATGCTGTTAAATATTTTATATGGCGAGTAGTCAATGAGTCTCTCCACAAGATTAAACCTACATAGGAGAAAGGTGGTCAAGTCTCCATCTTGCCCAATCTACCTAACACAACTTGAATCCACTTCCCTTGCCCTCTGGTCCTGCTGAGCAGCCCAAGATGTGTGTTGCTTAGGCTCGAGAAGACTGTAGAAAACACAGGTGGAAGACGGGCATTTCAGAGAGGTATAGTCATCCCTCATGGCTAAGCTCTCAGATTAGGAGCTACTTGAGTTTGCAGCAACCTCCAGGCAAATCTAGTTAAGAAGAAATTCCCTAGTGTTTAAGTCCAAGTTTTTGGCCCCCTCTCTGGTCTCAAAACTCTCCCAAACCTTGATAAGTGAATACTAGGTAGTAGTATTGAGTTCCAAGAGCAATTAGATTCTTCGATAGCCAACCTTCCCTCCATCTCAATGGTGCTCTCTGCCTCCTACTGTATTTAAAGTTAACTGGGATGCTGCCATTGACAAGTCCTAGTGCAGTGTAGGCATAGGGTTGGTGGTCAAAGATTGGTCAGGGTGCATAACAGCCACACTATGCTCGTCCATGTCCTTATTTCCAGATCCTCTTCTCGGAGAAATAGCAGTAGCCATGCGTGCAGTTTCCTTATGCATGGAGTTGGGAATTCAAAAGCAAATCTTCAAAGGGGACTCTCTGTCTGTAGTAAATTCCATAAAAAAGAATGAGGTGAACTGGACTCCTCATGTTTACTCATGAGGGACATCAAGTCAACTACCCTCTCTGGAATAGCTCATTGGTCCTTTAATCATGTAGAAGTGTCAATGTAATGGCCCATTGTTTGGCCAAGTTCGGTTCATCACTCAATGCTGAGTGTCTACTTATAGGGGATTACCCCCCGTGTATTAATCACTTATTTTGAATGAAAACTTTTTTTCCCTTAAAAGAAAGTAAATTAGTATACATGTAATTAATTTATTATAGTACTAGACCTATTGGTTATTTCTATAATAGTGCCTAATTTATTTCTATATAAGACTATACTATGTGTCTAGTTACATGTGTGCTATTATACATTAGTATTACATGTTATTAGACTAATGTTTAACTTATTTCAAACTTAATATATACTAGATTTTCTAATGTCTAAGTATATATTATTATACTTTAGTAATTTAGTATACGTGTTATTAACTTATAATAATAGACTTATTTAAATACTAGTGTCTAACTTATTTCTATAATTGATTATGTATGGTAGTAATACTATAATGTTTACATATGTGAAACTATCATTAATCTATTTATATTATAGTATAAATATATCATTGTATAATAATTAGCCCATACATATATATTATTGAATTTAACAATACAAGTTCTACTTATATAATAATATAACTATACTAGTATATATGATAAATATATAGATAAATACATATTTTATAACATAAATACAATATTAGAGTCAAATTCAAAGTCAGATGATAAAGTTAGAGTCGAAGTCGGCTGTCGAATGACACCTCCGAACTCCAACTGAAAAATTAAAAAGAAGTTTGACTATAATTTCATTTTGTCAAAGTGAAGCAGAGCTGGAATGGGGTAAGAAAAGAGTCGGATTCAAAGCCATTAAATAACAATAAATAAAGCTATTTTTGACTAACTCATGGAAACCTGCTTGCCATTGGGCTCTTGTAATTATGTTTCAGCTGTATTCAAGAGTTTTTCATATATTTATTGATTGATGATTTAGTAAAATCAACAACATCTTGAATGTATGAATTTATTAACCTTGATGAGATTGATTTGCGGCTTTGGTAATTCCTTTCAAATTTATAAAAATACCTTTTATAACGTAATATTCTCCCACACACATACACACATATTGTTAACTCAGATTTTTAAGTGACCTTTTTATTTTTCATATTTGACATGATTATGTTTCTTTAAGGTTATTTTAGTGAACCTTTGAAACTTTTGGATATATATATATATTTTCCTATGAATCTTTTATTGGTATTAAGTCTATATGTATTGGAGGAAAAATGTTTGAAAAATACCTAGGTGATTGAAAAATCAATGGAGACACTTGGCATGATAAGAATATATGGCTTTTGTAAATTCAAAGAGATATTGTATAGGAATTGAAGGAAAGTTAACAAAGGAAATCAAGTGGTATAAGTAAGGAATATACCACATGATATTTTCGGATTTGGTAATTCCAGACAATTTTGATGTCATTTGGTAATATGGTCATAACTCTCTTATTTGATCACCAAATAGGATGATTCAAGATGATATGGAAAGCCAAAAGAAATATCTATAATTTTTATGTTTTGCAGTCTTAGATATATGGGCTTAGCTGAGGACGAAATCAGGCATGAAGCCAACACGTCTAAAAATAGATCCAAGTGACTGAATTTTACTTTGTTTTCATTTTGAGGATGAGGACGTGAATTCCATACAAAGGAAGCTAGATGCTATGTACACTTCTAGAAAATAAAACAAGAAAAGCCAATGATAAAAGAGTTTTAGTTGTATAAAGTAAGATATTTTTGAAGGAATATTTCTAAACAATTTGGATTGGATGATTCTCGGACAATCTTGACATATTTTAGTAATTTGAGCATAAATCTCTCATCCGATCTCCAAATGAGATGATTCAAAAGGTTATAGAACAATAAGCGATGTATATACAACTTTCATGTTTTGATTTTTAAGATATACGGACTGAATCATAGACAAAACGGGGCTTGAAGTGGACGTAACCAAGTTGGCCGAGGAGCACCGACTTTGACCCTTGAAAATTGACTCAATGTCTTGCCCCTTAGAAATATCTTTCTAACACGTGATATTATGCCATGTTTAGGGACACATGGAATCTTAAGGATTCAAGTGTAAAGTGGTTTTCGGATAAATTCTAAGAATTAGAGTTAGAAAAGTAGAACAAATGGTGTGTCCGGATTGGCTATTCTCGGCCAGTTTCAACGTGTTTTAGTAATGTAATCATAACTTTCTCATATGATCTCAAAATTAAGTGATTTAAAATTCTATAGAACACTAAGAGGAATATCTATAACGTTAATGTTTTGAGTTTTTAGAGATATTGACTGGATCAAGGAAAAACTTTGGTTGGAAGTCGATTGAACCAACTTAGGTGTAGAGAACAACGACTTTGACTTGGATGATCGGCTTAGCTCAGGTTTTCTCTTGAAATATCTTTGTAAATTACATAAAAACTTGTCAAGTGTAGAGGCAAGTGGCTCCATAAGCATAGGATAAGCCCTTGATCTTTGCTTGCAAACCAAGCCTAAAAATAAGGTGGAATGATCACCCTACACCTAAGTAAGACACATGGCACATGCCAAAGGGACTTGTGAATGTTTCTAGAGTTTTTCCACTCCTTTGTATATAAGTGGTTGACTAAGCAAGGGGAAAGACTCCTCTCCCTTTTTCTTAAAAGAAACCCATAGTCAAAACAAGAAGAATACTCCCTTCATTTTCTCATACACTCTCTTACCCCACCAATATATTTTCAAGGCTTTTAGGTGTGGTTTTAAAAGGTTTTTCAAAGGAAAAGCTCTTGCACAAGTTGATTAACTTGGAGAAACTTGTAAGTACACTTATAACTTACTCTTAGAATTTATTGATAAGTGTGGAATTCATATGTGGAAGATTATTTCATTTGAATACTTATATATTCAAAGGATATATGTTATGTGGTGATAAGAACATTTTGAAAGAAAGTAGTGGTAATAATGAAGAAAAATATTCTATAGAGCAAGGATATAATTTAGTAATTTTGTGGATTGAAGAGTGGTTAATGAGATGTGAGAATAAGTTGGAAGAAGAATCAAGTGGAAGAACTCATATAGGTTACGGCTTGGGTGGAATTTTATATGGTATTATGAGTTTATTTTTAGATGAATGATAAGTTGATTAAGTTAAATTAGTAATTGCATCTCTATTATAATTGTAGCAATTGTTTATGTACTAGATGTAATAGGAAATTGTTGGTCTATTGAGTGATTAATATACCTATTGGAAGATTAGTTTTATTGTGGTAAGTTATTATATAGAAAGTAAGGGAATATATAGAGAAAACCTGGAAATAAGCAGGTGATTATTTTATAGAAGTATGGATGAGGTAGAGGTTTGATATAAGGAACTTAATTTACAAAAGAGTGGAATTTTAAGACTTGTAAGGGTTTAGGAGATTTCGGCTCTAGTGGATTCCTCATTGATTTATTAGTTTAACGATATGATGATTATATTAAGTGATTAAGGGAGTTTAATGGATTAATCCTCTCGAAAAGTTATGGGAGAAATAGGAATAAGTTAGTGGAAGAATGAGCACTTTGAACAAAGAAGAGATTGAGGAAAATAGGTTTATTAAGTGAATGGTAATTCGGCTAAGACTTATTTTAGTCTATGTATGAAATTTCCATGATATATATATTAAGAAGAAAATAAGAAAGGAACAACTAAGAATAAGAAAACTTAAAATTTGTATCACGACAGGGACGACGATACGTAACGCCTGTCGTATAATAAGAATATTTATGTCATTACGGGGACAGCGATACGTAACGCCCGGACGACTGACGAGATTATGGATAAGGCCTAACCATGGGTAATAATAGTGGATAAGGTCCAACCATGGGTAATAATAGTGAATAAGGCACAATCACAGATAATAATAGTGGAGAACTTGACAAGGGACGACGATACGTAACGTCTGTCGAGATTCTAAAACAAGAATAAGATTTAAGAAAGGATGCGAATAAGATAAGAATTTTAAGGAAAGTCATTACATGACACGAATGGTTGTGCACTCATAATCATATAAGTTTTTCATAAAAATGTATAAGTATATGAGAAAAGAGTACATAAGACATGCATAAGGCATTCATGAGTTATGTGTTAAATCAATTGATCCTGATTAGGGGTGACAATATGTTACATGACCCGTTAACCCAACACAAACACGACACGATAATAGCGAGTTAGGGTTTAGTCTTAATGGATTTCGGGTCAAAACGGGTTGACACGTTACGACACGATTGCTTAACGGATTGGTAGCGGATCAACCTGTTTTAACCCGCTATGACACGTTAAGAAAGTTAAAATTACAAGTATACCTTTACATTTAAAAATAAAATTGTTAAAATCTTAATTTTGATATTTTTCTTGTTTAGATTGTAATTCATACTTGTAATTAATATTATAATTTTTATAAATATTGTAGTTTTAACATTTGTATAAAATTATACTAAGTTTAATTAAGTCAAACGAGTTAATTTCGGGTATATTCAACACATTTACATAAACAGATTGAAACGTATCATATTTTGTCGTGTTAATTTATTTTGTAATATTTACTAATGGGTCATAACGGGTTGACACGATACGACACGTTATGTTAACGGGTCGTGTTAGGGTTTGAGATCTTGACACGATAAGTTTAACGGGTCGGATTAAGGTTGATCTATATAGTATAATATACATGTCTTGACACGACACGAACACGACCCATTGACACGATTTGACACCCATAATCCTGATATCTGTTATTTTGTTTATTGATATGTACTGATAATGTGTACTTACTAAGATTTCTTGAAAATCTAATTTTTTGATTTTATCTATCATTCCGTACGAAATGATAGATATGATTGCAAGAATAAGTAATACATCACGAGACCCGGTGTTACGACGGGAGGTTCTAAGGTACCCTAGGGTTCTGTAACATCTCAACCAAGATGTTTTTAGAGATTGCATGCAAATATTTTGACCTTGTAACTTTTAATAAATATTTAGAACTCTTTTATGTTATTATTAATATTAGCAAATTTGTTTTTCGAATTATATGGGATAAATAGGTAGCGTGTATTTTATTTACGGATTTTATAGAATCTTATTATTGTTATTATTATTATTAGTATTATTACTATTCTAATTATTAGTATTTTTTATTTCCTTTATTATTAGTATTCTTTTCAATGTGTTTTGAGGTGATAATTTATTTTTTATTAAGTTTTAAAATTTGTAGTAGATGAGATTAGTAAATTGTATAGTTGTTTTTCTTATCTGTTTTTATACGTTTATCCTTCTCTATCCCAGTTGAATCACGTCTCTACCCTGAAACCAACCCTTCCTACTTCATTGATCAGCAATTTAAAACCCAATCTCATTTCAAATTCATCATAATTTCACATCCTCACCAATTAGAAACTCTCTCAAACTAGTTATTCTTTTCTTTCCGCTCTCAATTTTTGGATGTACAAGCAATTAGTTCAAACTCAAATTTCAAACTTTAATGCGTATTCCTCCCTCTAAGGTTTATCCTCTAGGGTTCCTTTAAGTTTCAATCATCTATAAATAATGACGTTTACCAACTCTGCATGCATGAAGAAAAACTCTAGCTGCCGTCCCTCTTCACCGTGAAAATCACTCACCATGAAACCACGAACCACTGCACGAGCAACCACTTCCTCTCACGTTGCACAAACCAAAACCGCCCACGAAGTGCAACCTCATGGCCTCCTCAAAGCCACTGCACAAGACCAGCAACAGCCTTGCTCAGCTTCCATGTCAAACCGACCTCCATTGCATGGCAACTAGCAGCCGTTGCACCAAGCATCGTTGTCGAGGGAGTTTAGCCATGGCAGCCATGTTTTAGTCCACTGAAAACAGAGCACCATCAAGCCGCTTCTTTTCCCCCAAACCCAGACCTTGCCTCACAGGAACCAGCCATAAAAACCACCTTCGCCCAACCGTTCAGCAGCCCTCTGTTTTCATACAACAAAAGAGAGCATCTCTATGCAACGAGATGCTGCAAGAGATGCCCCGAACAACCACCTTTTCTCGATAGAAACCACCATACAAACCTCCTGAATCGTCACATGCCTCCTCGTTGCCAACACGGTATGCCAACGTCGTGCCCAACGTTACATACCCATCCTTTATGTCCTCTCCCACTTTTGGATCCTCCCTGATCTCACGTTTCTCTCTCTCTCTCTCTCTCTCTCTCTCTCAGCTTTCTGCCATTGCTCTCGTCGCCACCCTCAACCTAGCTCAGTCACATCTCTCCCTTGGTGAGCATCACTACTTCTTCTCTCCCTCATGTGTTTGTTTTACGTAAGCTTCACTGGCCGGTGTATTATGTTTTTATATATGCTTGGTTTTAATGGTATAAATGTCTCAGTTCAGGATTTCCACAATTATAATATATATTTAAGAGTCTTGAACTATTTTATCAAGTATATTTAAATAATTATTAAGCTATAATAATAGTTTACAAGATTTTTTTTTAATATTAAATACGTTAGCCATAATTTTAGTAAGTTTTATTTCCTATAGAAAATATTTATAAGAATTTCTATATTAAGTATTATTAAGTTTATTTAATAAACTAATCTCAGCTATCGTTTTTCAACTCAAATGAATAAATATTATTTACTAGATTATATTTGAAGGGCTACGTATTATATTATTGATTTAATAATTATATGATATTGGTGTTCATTAGATTTCTTATAACGTTGAATATATATGTTAAGAATATTTTAAACGTTGTTAGTAATTATTAGATTGCTTATAAAGTTGGGTACTTATACTAATTATAAGAAGGTAAACCTATTTTAAGGATTTAGATTTTCACAACTTATTTTGATAGAACATGAATATAGTTCAAAGTATTTTCTAAGTTTTAATATGTTATTAGTATTTAGATATTTTAAAATATAAGTATTCAGTGATTTCTATGTTAAATAAAATATTCATTTAATTATTTTATACAAAAGGATTTTAATTAAATCAAAATATCTAACTTATTGAATATAGCTTTGATTGTGTTACTAAAGCATATTTTTAATATAAAATATTTTATAAGTATTTTATTTTATAATATTAGTATTTAATTTCTTTTGTATGAAGTATAATGTGTATTATATTATTATTCTTCACGATATGTATTAATTCAGTAGAATAATTCAGCAAGTTACTTTTAGAAATGTTAGTGACGATTTAATAACTTCGTATAGGTATCATCGAATTATGAAGGAGAATTTAGGAAGCAGTGCTACGAGATAAGTGAATTTGATCACAAAATTAGGATTTTCACATGTAGCTTATATTATAATAAAGCCAGTTCTTTGGTAGCCCTTTTCATATACCCCTCATATCATGTGAGCATGTCATTAAGCACAACACAATACACGATTATGTCATTCAGCATCATGCTTAGACTCAGCGAGTTATAGTTATTTATATTAGTATGTATTATGCATCTCATATCACATAAGTCTCATAAGTTGAGTTAAGTTCAAGTATAAGATTAAGTTAGATCAGAAAGTAATTAATCAGTTATCCAGTTAAATCAGTTCGATAAATCAGTTAATTCACATGGCCATTCAGATGTATGATACCAATGCATATTAGATCAGGGTGGATGTACACTAGAGTACACTAGAGTACTATCATCGGCTCCCCTTGCTATAGCGAGATGTGGGGCTGGTGCATAACCTTGTACACAGAGTTAAGTGTATTGGCCAAACAGTTCAGTTAAAACAGTTTAGTTAAAATAGTTCAATTAAATCAGTTTAGTTAAATCAGTTCAGTTAAATCAGTTCAGTTAGATCAGTTAGTAAGTTTAGTCAGATCATCAGTTAGTTAATCCAGACCAGTCAGTTAAGTTAGATAGTCAGTTAAATCAGAGAGTTCAGTCGTGCATTGCATGAGCATTAGCATGTACAATCATGTTTTCAGAATTCAGCATATATTTTTATAAAAATTCCTATAGCATTATCTTACATTGTGGTAAATTCATTACTGAATTATCGACTCATTTTAGTTTATTTTGTGTTTTTAAAACCACCTAGGTGAAGAATAATACCAGTGCGAGCATACAAGCGAAGAGTAGATCGAGCAGTTATTGAAATTTTAAGAATTTTTAGAAAATTAGTGCTTCATGATGCTTCATGATGCAAGTTTAAATTCAAATATTTTAGTTAATAGTTTGGAAAGACTTCTTTTATTAGAAACTTTAGTTTTGTAAAATAAATGCTATTCAGTTGTGTTATAAAAATGAGATTCTCGTGCCGGATTAGAAAGTTTTAGAAAAATCACTTGACACTTCTAAACCTACGGGAAGGGGGTGTTACAGGGTCCTACAGAATACTCATTGGTTGATGAAGTTATCAATTGTCGATGATAAGATTATAAAGGTAGCGGAAAAGGATCCCCTAAGGATAACAGGGAGTAGTTTGAATATTTGTCATGGAAATATCAGATATCAGTAAAGAAAAATTTAGTACAGTATACTTAATACTTTATAAGGATATGAGTTTTATTGTAGAATACCATGTGATATTCGCAAAGAATTTAGATGTCTTTGCTGAAATTGGAATTTGACCTTATTCCGCTTCAATATATTCTGCGCACTACTAATAAGTTAGGTGCTTGCACATAATTTTCGATGCGAAATAAGGGATTTGTAATTTAAGGTAACAAGTCATAACGTTTCAATTTATGTTAAATCCCATACGTAAATCGGGGTCTTACACATATATACAAGGTATTATTCTTTTCTAGATATAATTCATATCTTATTCGAAATTAATAATAGAATTTATTGTAAAACCAATTTTTGATTTAGAAGTTTCACGTTCTTGCCGTAGCATCATCTTCTTAAACTTATGAAGAGATTCTTTTTAGAGCTCAAGATCAGTAATCTAACTAATCAAGGTTCATAAAAGATTTTCTTGTTCTTCAGTTTTGGTTAAGATATTGATTGTTTTAACCAAATATTTATAATGAGAATCATTACAACCAAACTTGATATTTGGAGAGTCAGATAGTTCAGTTTCTAAGGGATAATTAGAATCACTTGAACTGAACTCATTGAGATCAGATAATTTAGAGAATTTTAATTCTAAAGTTCAAATCAATTCCTCAAGATTATGTCATCAAATTTTAAATTTATTAAGCTTGTTTTGAACTGTACCATGCACATTTTCTAGTGTATTCTTTGGAAAATGACCATACTTGTTACCTTTATAACATTTTTCTTTTAAAGGATTTTTGGAAGTATTTTTCTTATGAAAAGATTTTTTCTTATAAGAATAAATAGGTCCTATAAAATTCATCACACTTAGTATAATTCTCCTAGTGTAAATTTTGTAATTACAAGATTTATCAAAATGTTTGTACTTCTGTTTAGAATGAGCAACACGAGGAAGGCCAAATGGCTGATGGACTTCATCCATTTCAATTTTTCATCTATTGACGAAGTACTTTTGATCATTGAACATACTAATATCAAGAGTTTTTACTTTAGTAATAATATCATCACGTGTAATCATCATAATTAAAAATTCTCGAGATATTAGTAAGTTCATTATTAACTTTGTGAGTAAATAGGTGACGTAATCCATCAATTAACTTTTCTTTCCATTAGGGTTTGTGACTATCATCTCTAAATATAAGTCTAGAAAGAAAAATGTCTTAATATCATCTATAATCATACATTTGACGACACCTCAAATCATTCAATAATCACTAAGACAAAATGTTAAAAGATAGTATAAACCATATTATTAACTCCACTAGGGATATCTTGTATATGGTAGTATCTAAAATTTCATCATACTTAACTGCATTCCAAACGGTTTATTTTTCATCTCTTGAGAGATGCTTATCTCACTAGTATTGAAGCATACTAAAGAATCTTATAGTTAATAGATCAATAGTCTCAGTTTGGCTGAGACTTTTGTTATTAATATATGCTTTTGCAACTATGGAAATTTTATACATGATATTGAGAATTTCTTTTTCAAACAATCCATCAATATTCTACTCATAGAATTTATTAAAAGAAGCTGAAAATTGGGTTTGAAAAAATCTTTCTTCAAATTCTATATCGGGAGGAGTAGACTTGGGATGTATGAATGAAATAAATTGTATGAATGAAATATTGATGGACTATCTAAACAAGAAACTCCTAATACCATGAAGAAAATGTCAATGGTTACAAATGTCAATGTTAATAACAACAGTCTTAGCCAAATTTACTATTGATCTATTAACTACAAGTTTTTCTTGGTATGTTTTGACATTAGTAGGATAAGCATCTCTTAAAAGATGCAAAAGAAACCATTTGGAATGAAATTAAGCATGATAATAAAGGTTTACCTAATTTTTTATTACCATTGGAAGGGGTATTTCTGATGGTTTTAGTTTATAGTATCGTTTAACATTTTGTTACAAATCCCTCCAAAAATTACTAATCGTCTCAGTGATTATTTGAATAATTTGAGATATCGTCAAATGCTTGATTATAGATGGTATCAAGAAGTTTCTCTTTCTAGAGTTATGCTTAGAGATGATAATCACAAACCCTACTAGAAGGAAAACTTCATTGATGGATTACATCACGTATTTGCTAAGAAAGTCAAGGATGAGCTTATTGATATATTTGGATTTCTTAATTATGATAATTATATATCATGATATTATAGATATAAATAAGAAGTTTGTATTAGTATGTACAATTATAAAAAAGTACATCGTCAACAAATATAAAATAGTAAGAAAGCCAACTACAAAATGGATAATTTCTATAAATAATATAGCCTTTCTCCTATTACTCATTCTAGGTGGAAGCATAAGCAATTTGAAAATCTAATAATTACAAAACTCACGCTAAGAAAATTATACTAAGCGTGATTAATTTATAAGAAACCCATTTCTTCTTTTAAGGAAAAAACTTGTTTAAAAAAAAATACTTCCAAAAATACTTTAAAAGGAAAATGTTATAACTGTGGCAATATGATAATTTCTCGAAAGAATGCACTAGAAAACCCAAAACTTCAAAACAAGCTTAATTAATAAAAACTTGACAATGATCGTGCAGAATTTATTTGAATTTTAAAGTTAAAAATCCTCTAAATCCTCTTATATCAATGAGTTTAGTTCAAATGATTATGATTATAACTCAGAAATTGTACTATATGATTCTCCATATAATAACTTTTGTTATATTGATTCTTGTTGTAAGTATTTGGCTTGAACAATCAATGACTTAACTAAAGCTGAACAACAAGAAAATATTTTATTAATCAGATTAGTAATTTTGATATCAAAGAAAAAAATATCTATAAACTTGAGAAGATGAAGGCTCGCTAAGAACCTAAAACTTATAAATCAAAAATTAGTTTTCAAGAAACCTTGGAAAGATTTGAAAAATAAAAAATTCAAAGAAATTTTTACTATTGAGTTACAACGCGAAGTTATAATTATTAAAAAAGAAATTGTTGATCTTAAAAGCGAGATTAATAATCTCAAATCTGAAAATAATTTTTAAACAAGATTATTGTGTTTAAGAATTGATAAACATTTTGATCAAGATATTCATTCTGATAATAATGAGCAAATAAATGATTCAAATTTGAATATAAATGAAGAAAAAACTTCTCCTTCTGACAGCAAAAAAAAAATTATTTGATTCATTATACTATTCCTCCCATGTGATTTTATAAAAGTACTATTATATTTTGTTATGAACATGAATTTACTATGATTTCCACGTTTGATCCCGGATAACATATAAATTGTATCCGTTAAGGAATAATACCTAGTAAATATTATGCAAAATCAACTAAAAGATTATTTTTCTCGACCAATAGATCTGAGATGAACGTCAAGCATGAGCTCAGCACTGCTTATCAGAATAATACTTGATTTAAATTCACTTACGCTCTTATTAAAAGTATGAATGACGAAGTCAAATTAGGATTTTTTTTTTTTTTTATTTCTTCTTTATATCCGTTCCTTTCAAAAAAAGATAGGGCATCTCTACAAGAAAACTACTAATTTGCGATCAGTTATTTTCTGCAAAATGATTATTTTCAACTAAAAAGAATCTATTTTCATCGTAAATAATATTTTTCGTTGAAAACAATTGGTCATAAATAATCATTTTCATTCCAGCGTACTACTGTAGACCCTTTCGGTCAGAAATTAAAGTCTAAATTTTCCTCAAAATCTGATATTAATATTGATAAATTTTGAAATATTTGATCTTTGCTAAAACAAAATTTTGAATTTCCTAAAACAGGAAATCAAATGTAAAAGATTGCTGAATAATTTTTTGGTAAATTATTACTGTCAAAGATCAGTGATTTTAACAAAAAACTAATTGATGATGTTTATTCTGATCTTCCAAATGCTTTCTTGCATAGAAAAAAAACATGTTATTTTACCTTATATTATATATTTTTCAGCGAAAAAAATTCTAACTAAAACTCGACCTATTTAAATGAATAGTGAGACTTTAGAATTTTGTAAAACTAAAATACAAGATTTGCTTGCTAAGAATATTATTAGACATAGTAAATCTCCTTGATCTTCTGTCGTATTTTATGTCTAAAATAATGTTGAAATTGAGAGAGAGGCATTTCACCTAGTTATTAATTAAAAACATTTCAACAAAGTCTTTGAGTAGATTAAGTACCTTGTCCCCAATAAGAATGATTTAATTCATAGTTTTAGTAATGCAATAGTCTTCTACAAGTTGACCTAAAATCAAGATTTGATAAATCTAAATTAGTGAGCCAGATAGATAAAAGACTAATTTACTATCTCCTCTAGATAATATGAGTGGAATATAATGCCTTTTGAACAAAGAATGACCCTACTGAATTCCAAAATATTATGAATGATATTGTCAATTCAATCATCATTTTACTTCTATTTACATTGATGATGTTCTTATTTATTTAAATTTTATTGGTGAACACCGGAAACATTTACATTCATTTTTAGATTTTATTAGATGAAATGGTCTTGTTATTTTTGCTAAAAAAAACAAATTATTCTAAACCAAGATTAGATTCATTAGTTATGATATTATGAAAATAAAATTCGACTTATTAGTTGTGCTATGAAATTTGTTGACAAATTTTCCAATGTTATTCTAAATAAAATTCAGTTTCAGAGATTCCTTGATTCTCTCAACTATATTGCAAAATTCCACAAGGATATGAGGAAACAATTTCGTCCAATCTTTGAGAGACTACATTCCAACCTTCCTTCTTGGACTGAATCCATACTAATCTTAAACAGATTAAGACACATGTTAAAACTCTTCTATATATTGGTATTCCTACTTTTGCTTCTTTCAAAATTTGAGAAACGTATCGTAAACTTCTACTTCAGACATTGGTTATGGTGGCATTCTTAAATAAACTATTTCACCAAACACATTCGAACACATTGTAAATTTACATTCTAGAGTTTGGAACAATGCACAACTTAATTATAGTATTATTAAGAAAGAAATTTTATATATAGTGTAATATATCTCTAAATTTAAAAGTGATTTATTAAATAAAAAGTTCTTAATACGTATTCATTGTAAAAGTGCTATATATATATTTGAGAAAAAGTTGTTAAAAACATTACTTCTAAGCATATTTTTTCTAGATAGCATGCAGTTTTAACTGTATTTCATTTTGATAGTGACTATATTAAAGGATCTCAGAATTATATTCTTGATTTTCAGATTTGTGAATTCTTTTAACAATGATGAGTAAGAAAAATGATGAAGAGAAGAAGATTGCCACTTCTTCCCAAATTCCTGACATTAAGCTTATTAAAAATGTACTTGCTACTCAATTATATATTGCTAATAGGTTTACTACTCTTAGTAGTATTCCCACTATTAAACCTGCTTCATTTTCATATAATCTTAATATACTTTATGATCCTTTGCTAAACCCATTACCTCCGCCCAATATTATCCTGCTTCAAAAATTGATTATATTAAAAAGCTTTATGTCCAAATTCTGTTTTACGTTGAGCAAAATATGTATATGTATACAAATTCTTTCAAAACTATTTATAGTTATTTTCTCCCTAACTTTCATTGGATTCCTTAGGATCCTGCTAAAAACCTTCAATATAACTCCGTTATCATTTTCAAAACATAATCCCTTATTATTAAACCCATTTATGATAAGATTGATAAAACCAAATTGATCTATCATAGTACCTACATCTTGAATATTGTTATGAAATAAAAATGGAGAACCCATCTCTATACTTCAAAATAACTCTCATTCAATATTCTTTTCTCTCATCTCTCTTGGATATTTCTTGCTTCTTGTCCAACCTTCCTGATGATATTTTGTAAGCTATTTTGAATAAATAACCATAATTTCTACTTACAGTTTATCTTCCATTTATTTTTATTTCCATTATTTATTTTTGTTTCAGTTATCTAGTTCTGCTTTTATTAATTCCATTATTTAGTCCTGCTTTCATTGTTATTGTTCCAGACTTTTCTATTGAACAAAGTCTTTAAGAGTGGAAGACATTGATTCAGAGGATTTGGCTTGGATAAATGAAATTTATAACCTTTTACCAGAAAACCTTGAATTTATTTATTTTTTAAATAGGCAACATTTCTCAATGTTTTAGAAATATCATAGGTTTGTTCGACTGTTATAACATTGAACTCAATCATAAAAGAAAATTGAACCCAACTAGTTTTGTGTAAATAGATTTAGCATTAGTCTTTGAAATACCCTAATCAATTAAAATCAAATGTATTAGTTTCTTCAACGTAAAATCTTTCTCATAAATAATATCAGGATGTCATTTTGATTTTTACTAATGGTGGAAAAAAATCTGTGAAGCTGATAAAAGATATACTAAACTTGTATGTGAAATGGTGAGGACATGTGGTCAATGAAGCCAAGTCCTCTATTTTTGTCTCGAACCAAATTTCACCTTCTTGGCGTTTGGATATTTTGAGATTAACAGGTTTTTCTGCAGCGAATTTTCCTGTTAAGTATTTAGGTGTTCCAGTTATTTCAATCTATATGAAAGTCATTTATTTGGAGGACTTGTTGATGCGTATTCAAAAGAAAATAGATGGGTGAAGGATGCCTTTTTTTTTTTTTTTTTGGTCTTCAGGAGCCCACCTATTACTCCAAAAAGACAGTGGTCAGATTGGATATGGCATGCTGCTTTGCTAAAAATAATTCTGTTGGTTATGTGGAAAGCTTTTTCTCATAGTTTGAGTGTGGATGATCGTATTTGTCACATAGGTATTCATTTGGTGTCCAAATGTGAATGTTGTGAAAAGGGAGCTTTTGAATACTTGAATCATGCTTTATATGGGAGGAAAATTGCTTCAAAACTTTGGAAAACCTGTTCAATTTTTTTGGGTATTCCTTTCGAGGCGAATCATTCTTGGTCTGAGTCGGTGGAAGCGTGGTTTAGATGCACAAAAAAAGTTCACAAGTTGGAAATTTGTTTGGGCTAGTACCGATTGTTGGGAAATAGCCAAGGAAACAAACAACAAAGATATGAAATAAACCGCAGCGGATGCAACAATGAGAAATAAAATAGTAAACACAGAAAGAACACACAGATTTAAGTGGTTCAGCTCAAAATGAGCTTACATCCACTGTGGGGTTGGTTTCAAAGCTTCACTAGATCAAATGGAGGTTACAGAGAGAGAATCAAAAGATTCTTACAACAGAGAACACTCACCTCACGTGTATACACTCGATCCTCACAAGTTTCACTCAAAATAGTGGAGAAATGGAGAAGAAAATGATCTAGGAGGAAGCACTGTTCACTGGCGCCGAAAACAGAGGCTCTGGGTTCTTCATCGTTCGCTGCGCGAAATGCCTTCGCGATATTTATATTATGCAATCTCGCTCGAGCGAGATTTAAACTCGCTCGAGCGAGGACTTCTAGGTCAGATTCGCTCAACTAGAAATCGGACACCTGGCGCCACGTGGCATCTCGCTCGAGCGGGAGGTCGAGCGAGGGTCGAGCGAAGTCACTGCCTGATCCTCGTTCGAGCTGGAGATCGAGCGAGGGTCGAGCGAAGTCTCGGGTTGGAGCAATTCTGGAAGTCTCGAAGTCTTGCTCGAGCGAGAGTCGAGCGAAACAGGTCTGGGCATGTATTCCTAAGCCATACTCAACACCGATGATATTGACATGGAGTTTGTGGTCTTGGTGTTGATTTAGTTGGGTGAGAAGCAAATTGAAAGACTCTTAACAATTTGCAATGGAGGGATATAATTATTCTTAATGAGTTGAGGTTGCCAATCTCTTCCGCTAGATCTCGACAAATGCGTGCAATTTCTTGGCATGAACCAAATCCAGGATGGTTGAAATAAAATGTAGATGGAAGTAGTCTTAATAATCTGGCGGAATCGGGTGCTGGTTTACGTAACCATGGAGGCTCATTGTTGTTTGCCTTTGCAGAGTACATTGGTGTTGGCTCGAATAATAGGGCGCAGCTTCTGGCTTTACTTTATGGTTTGCGGCGATGCATATCAAGTGAGTTCCTTAATGTGATAATTGAAATGGACTCGCTTTTGATTGTGAGTTGGATAAAAGACGAGTGGTGCAATGTCTGGTACTTGGAGGAATATTGGGAGGAAATCCTTATTCTTATTCTGCAGATGAATGTTTAGTATCAGCATGTCTTTAGAGAAGGAAACTCAACTACGGATTGGCTTTCGAAAATGGGCAGTTGGGGATGTAATCAAGAGATCTTTCCAGGGAATATCCCTCTTATACTAAAAGGAATTTTGAGATCGAAATGAAGTGATCTACCTAATTTATGTTTGATATAGTGCTTTCGTTGTCCGTCTTTCTGGTTTTAGTTTAATGTTGATTTGGTTTGGTTTGGTTTTATTTCTTTTATTTTTTATAAGCTTGATGTATTTTTGTATAGGTTTTTGGCATTTATAGTGGTTTTTTCATACCTGGGTTTTGGATTTATTGAATAATTGTAACCCTTACGTGTTTGGTTCTATGATATTCCTCTACCGTAAGTAGGATTGTCAATAAAATTAGGATACTGTCCACTTCTCTTAAAAATATATATATATATCAGGAGTTATGCTAGATCTAGAACTAATAGATGATTTAGATCTAAATATCTTATTTATTATGAAATCAACCAAAACTAAACTTATTACTTACTAATCCTATCTTCACTCATGTACCTGCTGCATTTCTACACATAGATTTGTGTTATACCTACCGGTGGGTGTAGCACGAGGACGGGCCACGGTAAGGATAAATATTTTTTATTTTTTATATATATTTTTATATCATTATCATTTTTTTTTAAATTACTTCATTAAAAAAATACTTAATCACAAAGTAATAAAAAAATATCTCAGTAGAAATGCTCGGGACCCAAAATGGGAGCCCCTAGCATTTCTTATATATATATATATATATAATATATATATATACTCTGGTTTGAAACTACATGGGTAGACTCTTTGCTTTATATATATACAACTTGCGTACATAGATAGAACAGTGGAAATGTGTGTTACGCAAGGAGACAAACCATTACCTACCAACTACACAAAAGTATATAGACATAAATGGGCCACACACAAAAGTCTATATAGACGTATATAGACTACTATTACCTACGCTGAGGATATCACATGTGCCCCTCATAGTCATCTCCTGTGCACCTTTATCGGAGGGATCTGCATCCACGCGCATGTGGTGGAGGAGACTGCAGGATCCCGACGGTCCGATTTCTATCTTTCTCGCTTTCTGCCAAGCGGCACGTGGTCTCCACGCGCCACTATCCTCAGGATTTCTATGGATGGCCGGTTTCATTTTAGTTTTTGTTTGGGCTATAATTAGTCTCTAGGACTTGAGGTTTAATTCCTTTTATAGTCTTTAGAGTTGGTCCCCTTTATGAGATTTTGTCTTTTTTCTTAGTGTTTGGTTGTTTGGAGAGCTAGAAATAGTCAGTACATTTTAGTATATTGGAGTATGTAATATGTTAATTGGTAACTTGTATTTCAAGTTAGTATGTAATGTTCGTAATTATGTGAATGAAATATTTCCACTTCAAAAAAAAAAAAAAAAGACGTAAATGGGCCAACTCCATATACTGGTGACGAAGGCTTTCTCTAATGTCTACGAACTTGGTCCAACTCCTTCTGGGCCCACAACGGAATGACTATACTAGGCCACTCCAAGAAATAGATAGAACTTAGATCGTGGGTTTTTTCCACTCTTAATGGGAGAACGGGCCCCGATCGAGTACTATTGCGCCCTTAAACATTGCCATGTTAAGCAGACTAGGGAACTTGAGAATATATTACCCATGTGGTTCTTGCATTCTTTTTTTTTTGTTCACTGAATTTGCCTAACAATATAACAACATGCATGAAGCCTAAGGCAGAGCGGGAGTAATAAGATCACAAAAACCTTGGATTGTGGTAATGGCCAACCATATACAATTCTAGGCCTAGGCTTCATAGCAATATTCATTAGGCAATGTAAATAAATAAAACAATTTTACATGGTTCACTTTGTTAAACTCGAGTTTGACTTTATTCATCATTAAATGAATGTTTACGAATATTAAATTATAAATAATTATTACAACTTGTACAAAACTAAGCTGAACTTACATAATTAGCACATATAAAATTAAATAACTTTGTATATATCTTATTTTTATAAAACATCTTTATATTTAAAGTTATAATAGCTAAAGTATTTTGATCGAAAATTCTGATATAGTTCATCTAGTTAAATGAGATTCCATGTGCAGAAATCCAAAACTTGGACAAAGGAAAAAGTAGAGCTCACTTCTTATAGGAAGAAGGAAATGTACCTTCTTATCCAAAACATGCATGACTAGTTGGGATGAGGTCGTTGGGGCAGCACGTGGACATTATTAGTGGCTCAGTGGGCAATCGACTCAAGATATGATATCTTGCTTTCGACAAAAGTAGGAGAAATTTAGATGAAAGGACCTCAGGGAGAAAGCTAACAAACCTTTGAAGGTTGTGTGACAATTATGTACAAAAAAGAGGAAATGAGGGAGATGCCAAATCCCAACGATATAATTTATAACCAATGGCCTTCGATCGGGCCGAATGCAATTGCCCTGGGTCCTTTGGGACCATGAGGCCATCCATGTTTTGGGGTTCAAACCCATACCTACTAGGCTTCTAATGGCCTCTTGATGAGTGCACAAAAATGCACTCTAAATACTCTATTTAAATGTTAAAAGAAATGAGAAAATAATGAATATAACTCATGTTATTAAAATTAATGGTCATTTATCTTGAGATAGATATAAGCATGATTTAATATATTGATGAGAATATAAAATGCCATATTTTTCTCTCTTAATGTTTAATACTTTATTCTTATTTGATACCTAAATATACTCATTATTCTTATATTTTGATTTAGGACACAAATAGAGGCATTAGGAGCAAATGAAGATAATTGCGGAATTTTAGACAGTTCTGACGTATTTTCGTAATATGGGCATAACTCTCTCATGCAATCTCCGATTGAGCTGATTCAAGATGATATAGAACCGCAAGAGAAATATCTATAACTTTTATGTTTTATGTTTTAAGAGATATACACTCAATCCAAGACAAAATCGACCATCAAGTGGACGCACCTGCACTTGACGTTCCTGGATATTTTTCAGCCACTTGCATCAAATCCAAATGTCATCATAATATTTTCCAGCAAGCACTCCTACACCAACTTGGAAATGCAATGATCAATTCATATGCAAGATGAAGTGCACTCAAGTTTCTTCAAGACAAATTATTTGACTACAAGATATTAAGTCATACAAGACAACTAATGGGTAGAGAAGCAAAATTGAAACACTCAACCTACAAGGAAAATCCAGCTCATGCATAGTGGGAAAACAAATGATCAAAATGACAACTCACAAGTCACTTGGATTCAAGAATGGCACATGGCAAAACAAGTTGAAATTGTGATGATTTTGCATTGACAACTTGCATGAAGGATGCTTATAAATAGAAGGGAGGGGTGTGTGTTCTAAGAGCATGCTTAGTGTGGGAGGATGCTTTGGAAGAGCCATTGTTTTGAGAGCTTAAGAAAAGAAAAGAAAAACCAAAGAAGAGAGAAGAAAATAATGGTTGGCTCTTCCATATTATCCCTTGAAGAATTTTTGTTACATATTTTCAATATGTGTAACTAAATTCTCTAAGAGGGTTAGGGATGAACTTGTGTGTGTGATGGTGTTTGTAATTTATTTTTGATTCATGTATTTGGTCTTTAAATATTAAAACTCTTTTGTTCTATTATTCTCAATTTATTTGTGATGTTTTTCGTCTTCAAATAATTATAGAATCTATTTCGTTTATAGATTCAGTCATGCTTTTTCTATTGAGTGGATTAGTTCTATAATTATGTTTGGAGCAATTGATTATCTATATTGATTTAATTCTCTGCTGCAATATCGCCTCTTGGGTATATTGTCGTTGTTGGATTTTCTCAATGTCGATAACAATTTATGAGAGTTAAGAGCGAAGAATGATTTTTCAAAGAGTTACATTTGATTTAAACTTTGGTTATTAATGTTATATCTTCCGATTAAGAATTTGGATATAGAATTCTTAATTGAGTTATCAATGAATTAAGAATAAATTTGAATACCACAAATACACAAGGAATTCCCTACGCTCTACTTTTCGTCTCATTTTTATACTATTCAAATTACTCATTTAGTTTTAATTTACGTTACACTCTAAAATTTACTTTTCGCACTCATCTAAATCTTTTTGTTAATTTCGTTACTGTTCTTCAATTTCTCAATCCATCTCTCTGTGGAATCGACACCCCAAAGCTATACTGCAAACGACCGCGTTATTCTTTGGGCGTAATCAAATTTTGGCGCCGTTGCCGGGGAGACGGTAAAAGAATTTGTAGTTTTTTTTAGTAGTTTGTTAAAAAAAAAAAAAAAAAAAAAAAAAAAAAAAAAACGGTAACTTCGTTCATTTTCTTTTTAGCTTTCTGCATCTTTATTTTATTTTACTTTTCTTTTCATAATTATTATTATTTATTTTTTAGTATTACGCTTTTCTTTACTTTGCATGCGCAGGTACAGAGACGCTTTTGGACGGTTTGCTAGTAGACCCGTGCTAGAATCAAATTCAGAATCTAATTTTTCTAATCGCTTGTTTGATAATTCTTCCAATTCTGACGCGATGAGTGAACACGTGGACCAACCTGTTAGAACCCTCCAAGATTATCTTCATCCCGCACGAACAGCCACACCATCCTGTATTATGTTCTCACCTAATGTTCGTCATGTAGATTTTAAAACGGGAATGATACAATTACTTCCGACTTTCCATGGTCTAGAAAATGAAAACCCCTATGTTCATATTAGGGAATTTGAGGAAGTAGTTGCAACATTTCACGGTCAAAATACCACTGACGAAACGGTAAGGCTAAAGTTCTTTCCTTTTTCTTTGAAAGATAAAGCTAAGAGTTGGTTGTACTCACTAAGACCACGGTCTATTGGAACATGGAGTGAGATGACTCAAGTGTTTTTCAATAAATACTTTCCCCAACATAAGACTAATGCTTTAAAAAGAAAAATCTCTACCTTTGCACAAAAGGATAGTGAGACTTTGTACCAGTCTTGGGAAAGATTTAAAGAATTACTGAGTATGTGTCCCCACCATGGATATGAGAATTGGCGCTTAGTGAGTTATTTCTATGAAGGCCTTACGCCCAGGGAACGTCAATTCGTGGAAATGATGTGCAATGGAGAATTTTTACAAAAAAATCCCGATGAGGCCATAGAGTACCTCAATGAGCTTGCTGAAAAAGCTCATACTTGGACTGGACCTAGTGCTACTGATAGCACAAACAGGTCACGACCTACAGGAAACTTGAGTGGTGGTATTTACCATCTAAGGGAGGAGGATAACCTTAAGGCTAAGGTTGAAATGCTCACCAGAGAATTAGAGTTATTGAAAACTAAAAACTCAAAACCAACACACACGGCTAATCATGCAGAATCTTTTGGGCCATGTGTTGTCTGTGGTGGGATAGATCATCATTCCCAAGAGTGTCCTACACATACTAACATGAATGGTATGTATGAGGAACAAAGTAATGCTCTAGGTATGTACAAAAAGCCCTTCACACCTTACTCTGAAACCTACAACCCAGGATGGCGTAATCATCCCAACTTCAGCTGGAAGTCTGAAAACCAACAGCCTGCACAACTCTCTAGATCATATCCTGCACCATACCATGCACCTCAATCTTCTAGAAATTCTTTAGAAGATACTTTGCATACTTTTATTGAAATACAGGGTAAGACTAATCAAAAATTTGAATCTTTGATTATGCAGGTTGTCGAAGAAAATAAGGAAATCAAGAGCCAGGTGTCTAAAATAATGAGTTCATTGACTATGAATGAGAAAGGTAAGTTTCCTTCCCAAACTCAATCTGTACCTCATGGTCAACATATGGCACAAGGAGATCTGAAGGACGTAAACGCCATTGTGACACGAAGTGGTAAGTCTCTACGTGATCCAATAATAGACAAAAAAAAGGATGTAGAGAAAGATCAAGATAGCAGCAGTCCTGAGCTTCCCAAAGAACTTGAGGTAACAAAACCTGAGGAACCTGCGGTAACAAAAAATCCTGGTAAGGTACCTTTTCCTCAAGCATTAAAGTCAAGCAAACAAACTCTAGATCATAACAATGATATTTTGGAAAATCTTAGACAGGTAAAAATTAATCTTCCTCTTTTGCATGTAATTAAACAAGTTCCTACTTACGCAAAAATTCTCAAAGATTTGTGTACAGTTAAGAGGAAGCATTATGTGAAGAAGACTGCATTCTTGACAGAGCAAGTTAGTGCTCTAATTGAACAGCGGATTCCCCCTAAGTACAAGGATCCTGGATGTCCAACCATCACATGCAACATTGGCAATCATGAGCTTGGACAGGCCTTGCTAGATTTAGGGGCTAGTGTAAATTTGATGCCATATTCTATTTATTTGCAATTAGGATTGGGAGAAATCAAACCAACTTCTGTGGTATTGCAATTGGCTGATCGTTCAGTTAGAGCACCACGGGGTGTGGTAGAGGATGTTTTAATTCAAGTTGACAAATTTTACTATCCTGTTGATTTCTTAATTCTAGACACTAGTTCTGCTGTAGAAACCACCTCTAAAATTCCATTAATTTTAGGTAGACCTTTTCTTGCTACTTCTAATGCTCTTATCAATTGCAGAAATGGATTGATGAAACTCTCTTTTGGCAATATGACTCTTGAGGTAAATATTTTTCATATTGCAAAACAGCCAGAAGAGGATGTCGAGTGTCATCAGACATACATGATTGACTCACTTATAGAAAGGGATGTTCTTACAACTCATGACTCAGATCCCCTTGAATACTTTATTGTTAATTCTGAATTTAATCCTATAAGTGATTCATCTGATGTATTTGACATTTGTGCTATTTTTGACAGAACTCATGATTATAGCACACAGGCATGGCAACCAAAGTTTGAGAAGTTGCCTGAAAAAAGAGAAAGACAGATTCCTTCAAGTAGGGAAGCCCCTAAAGTTGAATTAAAATCCCTACCTAAGGGTTTAAAGCATGTTTTCCTTGGTCCAGGTGATACTTTTCCTGTTATTATTTCATCTGAATTATCTGAGTCCCAAGGTGAGAAATTAATTCAGATTTTATGCAAATATAAATCAACCCTAGGATGGAGTATTGCTGATATAAAAGGCATTAGTCCCCTAATCTGTACTCATAAAATAAATTTAGAGGAAGGAACTAATCCTCGAAGAGACCCCCAGCGTAGACTTAATCCCACAATGAAAGAAGTTGTGAAAAATGAAGTATTGAAACTATTAGATGCAGGAATGATATATCCTATTGCTGATAGTAAATGGGTAAGTCCTACGCAGGTTGTTCCTAAAAAGTCAGGAGTAACTGTGATAAAAAATGACCTTGGAGAGTTAGTCCCTACAAAACTGGTGACTGGTTGGCGGATGTTCATTGATTATAGAAAATTAAATGCCGCCACACGAAAAGACCATTTTCCACTTCCTTTTATTGATCAAATTCTTGAGCGGGTGGCTGGTCATCCTTTTTATTGCTTTCTGGATGGTTATTCTGGTTATTATCAAATTGAAATTGCATTAGAAGATCAGGATAAAACTACTTTTACTTGTCCTTTCGGTACTTATGCTTTCCGCAGAATGCCATTTGGACTGTGTAATGCTCCAGCTACTTTTCAACGTTGCATGATGAGTATTTTTAGTGATATGGTTGAAAAGTGCATGGAAGTTTTTATGGATGACTTGACTGTTTTTGGATCTTCTTTTGATGCATGTTTAATGAGTTTAGAAAGAGTACTGACTCGTTGTGAAGAAAAAGAATTGGTTTTAAATTGGGAAAAATGTCACTTTATGGTACCTTCAGGTATTGTTTTAGGGCATATTATTTCTTCCAAAGGAATGGAGGTTGATCAATCAAAAGTTGAATTAATCTCTAAATTGCCTACACCTAGAACAATCAAGGATATAAGATCATTTCTTGGTCATGCGGGTTTTTATAGGAGATTCATACAGAATTTTTCTGCCATATCTAGACCACTATGTAACCTCCTAGCTAAGGATGCCCCATTTGAATGGACACAAGCCTGTCAAGAGGCTTTCAAAACATTAATTGGCAAGCTTACTTCAGCACCCATAATGCAACCACCTGATTGGAATTTACCTTTTGAAATTATGTGTGATGCTAGTGATTTTGCTGTAGGTGCTGTTCTTGGACAACGAAAAGAAGGGAAACCTTTTGTCATTTACTATGCTAGTCGAACTCTAAATAATGCACAAATGAATTACTCCACCACTGAAAAAGAGTTGTTAGCTGTAGTATTTGCTTTGGATAAATTCCGCGCTTATTTGATTGGTTCTCCTATCATTATCTTTACAGATCATGCAGCCCTTAAGTACCTTTTTACAAAGAAGGATGCTAAGGCATGATTAATACGATGGATTTTGCTTTTGCAGGAATTTGACATCACCATCAAAGACAAGAAAGGAGTGGAGAACGTAGTGGCAGACCATCTTTCTAGACTCACATTCGAGGACACTTCTGACCACATACCAATCAAAGATGATTTTCCCGATGAGCATTTACTTTCTATTACTTCTCTACCATGGTTTGCTCATATTGTGAACTATTTAGCTGCAGGTGAAATACCAAAGGATTTTAGCACCCAAGACAAAAGGAAATTCATGATTGAGGTACGAAAATTCTACTGGGATGACCCTTACCTTTTCAAATACTGCCCTGATCAAATTTTAAGGCGTTGCATCCCTGATGAAGAGATTGCAAGCGTTTTGGAATTTTGTCATTCCCAAGCTTGTGGTGGCCACTTTTCAATGAAGAAAACCGCTGCAAAAATCCTGCAGTGTGGATTTTATTGGCCCACCTTATTTAAAGATACAAATATCTATTGTCGCTCATGCGAAAGATGTCAAAAGTTAGGAGCTATGACCCGTCGTAATATGATGCCCTTAAACCCAATTTTGGTAATTGAAATTTTTGACTGTTGGGGCATTGATTTTATGGGACCATTTCCTCCTTCTTTTGGATATTTATATATTATTGTGGCAGTAGATTATGTGTCAAAATGGGTAGAGGCAGCACCTTGCAGGACCAATGATAACAGGACGGTAATTAAGTTTCTCAAAGAAAATGTATTATCTCGATTTGGTACCCCACGTGCTATCATTAGTGACCGAGGTACGCATTTTTGTAACCGTTCTTTTGAAGCTTTAATGAAAAGATATGGGGTGATACATAAGCTTTCTACTGCATATCACCCTCAGACAAGTGGACAGGTTGAACTTGCGAATAGGGAAATTAAACAAATTTTAGAAAAAACGGTCAACCCGGATCGGAAAGATTGGTCTTTGAGACTAATCGATGCGCTTTGGGCTTACCGTACAGCTTTCAAAACTCCCTTAGGCATGTCACCTTATAGACTTGTTTTTGGAAAACCTTGTCATTTGCCCGTGGAGCTCGAGCATCGAGCATATTGGGCCATTAAACATTTCAATTTTGACTTGGAAAAAGCAGGAAAATTTAGAAAATTCCAATTGACGGAATTAGAAGAATTGAGAAATGATGCTTATGAAAACTCCAAGATCTATAAGGCTAAAATGAAAGTATTTCATGATAAAAATATTTTGAGAAGAACATTTAAGCCTAATGATCGAGTATTTTTATATGATTCAAGACTCCATAAGCATCCAGGAAAACTTCGATCTAGATGGACCGGCCCTTTTATAGTAAAAAACGTTTTCACAAATGGGGCAGTAGAAATAGAAAATCTAAAAGATGGATGTATCTTCAAAGTAAATGGTCAACGCCTCAAAATCTTAATTGATAGACAAATTCCAGAAGTGGAAGACATTCCACTTATGGACCCAGTATATCAATCTTGACCATCTCCAGGTATGTTTTTCTTTTATTTTATTTTCGTTCATTTTATTTTTGTTTATTGTTTACTTTATTTTGTTACAGGTTAATTTTATTTTGACAAATACCATCTTTGATGCCAAGCAAGCCACCCACATCCCACATCAGGTGTATTCTACCCTATTTAGTTATTCAATTCTGATTCTTAAACATTGAGGACAATGTTTCATTTAAGTTTGGGGGTGGGAATACAAATCTGTTATTTAAATTCTGTGGCATATTTCAATCAATATATAAAAAATTGCCAAATTTTTTCACACAGGCATCTTTTCACACATGATACTCATGCTCATTCATAACCATCTTGGTGAATTCAACAAACCCATTTTAAATCATTTTGCTAAAACATCCACAGAGCCATTTATGCACTTCTCCAAACTTTGTGGTAATATGGTGATTTGACACATGTAACTAAAGAATTATTTTGCTCAAGTATTCATGTGAATTTTGTGAGAATTGAGAGCTTACAAATACAGAAATTGTGATAAGTATCCATTGATCTGTTGAATTTGACACTTCTTTTGAGAATATCATTACATGGTTTGTGGTAAGATGGTGGATATACTTGGGATATGACGAAAGTCAACTTAGGATTAACGTTTGAGCCTTTCAAGCTGAGCCTTTTCATCATAGATCCCTAGCAGCCAATTTTGAGCCAATATACACATATGGCCTTTTCTTTTCATATCTACATCATCCATACCTCTCCACATTGGAGTATAGCTTATACACTATATTTTCCTACCATTTTACTTCCAAGTGTGTACTAGGTGTGAAATTATCATAAAAAAAAAAAAAAAAAAAAAAAAAAAACCATGACAAAAATGGCATGGTGCTAGATGTGTCCATCAAATTATTCATGAAAGAGTTCATCAAATTGCGAAGACACCAGTGGCAAAAGAAGATGGAAAAGTGTACTTAGTCAAAAATCTAAAAAATTGAAAAGTACATCAAAAGGAAAGTATAGTCTACTAAAAAATTTAACAGATTCCCTTTTGTGTATACTTGGAAGTTTTTGAAATCTCTTCACCTTTTCTTCTTATAAACCCCAACCCTAAACCACATTACAACCCTTTGTGTTGATTTTTCCGATCCTAAGTATGCTTGTGGAAAGAATGGTGGAAATCTCATTTGTTAGTATTCCTATCATAAGATCAATGTTTACTTGTTACTTATATATAATTGGCTAAATTTCCATGAGAGTAAATGTACACCTTTGTCAACTCCATAGAGAGAACCCATACATGAAACACTTCTATACCCATGAGTTATGGAGTTGAACCTTTTTGCTTAAGATATTCTAATGTTGCATGTGTCGAAACCTCTGATTTGATAAAAAAAGTTTGGAACACATACACACTCTGTGGATTGCTATATTTGAATTACTTGTGAAAGGGTTATTGAATTTCTAAGATTGTTTTGATATGTAAATTTGAAAAATGTGTCTTGATGGCCCCTATGTGTGATTTTTTTTGGTCTTTCTCATCATTTTGCATGAAAATTGCTAGGGACTAGCAATGAGTAAGTTGGGGGGTGTGATGAGTGCACAAAAATGCACTCTAAATACTCTATTTAAATGTTAAAAGAAATGAGAAAATAATGAATATAACTCATGTTATTAAAATTAATGGTCATTTATCTTGAGATAGATATAAGCATGATTTAATATATTGATGAGAATATAAAATGCCATATTTTTCTCTCTTAATGTTTAATACTTTATTCTTATTTGATACCTAAATATACTCATTATTCTTATATTTTGATTTAGGACACAAATAGAGGCATTAGGAGCAAATGAAGATAATTGCGGAATTTTAGACAGTTCTGACGTATTTTTGTAATATGGGCATAACTCTCTCATGCAATCTCCGATTAAGCTGATTCAAGATGATATAGAACCGCAAGAGAAATATCTATAACTTTTATGTTTTATGTTTTAAGAGATATCCACTCAATCCAAGACAAAATCGACCATCAAGTGGACGCACCTGCACTTGACGTTCCTGGATATTTTTCAGCCACTTGCATCAAATCCAAATGTCATCATAATATTTTCCAGCAAGCACTCCTACACCAACTTGGAAATGCAATGATCAATTCATATGCAAGATGAAGTGCACTCAAGTTTCTTCAAGACAAATTATTTGACTACAAGATATTAAGTCATACAAGACAACTAATGGGTAGAGAAGCAAAATTGAAACACTCAACCTACAAGGAAAATCCAGCTCATGCATAGTGGGAAAACAAATGATCAAAATGACAACTCACAAGTCACTTGGATTCAAGAATGGCACATGGCAAAACAAGTTGAAATTGTGATGATTTTGCATTGACAACTTGCATGAAGGATGCTTATAAATAGAAGGGAGGGGTGTGTGTTCTAAGAGCATGCTTAGTGTGGGAGGATGCTTTGGAAGAGCCATTGTTTTGAGAGCTTAAGAAAAGAAAAGAAAAACCAAAGAAGAGAGAAGAAAATAATGGTTGGCTCTTCCATATTATCCCTTGAAGAATTTTTGTTACATATTTTCAATATGTGTAACTAAATTCTCTAAGAGGGTTAGGGATGAACTTGTGTGTGTGATGGTGTTTGTAATTTATTTTTGATTCATGTATTTGGTCTTTAAATATTAAAACTCTTTTGTTCTATTATTCTCAATTTATTTGTGATGTTTTTCGTCTTCAAATAATTATAGAATCTATTTCGTTTATAGATTCAGTCATGCTTTTTCTATTGAGTGGATTAGTTCTATAATTATGTTTGGAGCAATTGATTATCTATATTGATTTAATTCTCTGCTGCAATATCGCCTCTTGGGTATATTGTCGTCGTTGGATTTTCTCAATGTCGATAACAATTTATGAGAGTTAAGCGCGAAGAATGATTTTTCAAAGAGTTACATTTGATTTAAACTTTGGTTATTAATGTTATATCTTCCGATTAAGAATTTGGATATAGAATTCTTAATTGAGTTATCAATGAATTAAGAATAAATTTGAATACCACAAATACACAAGGAATTCCCTACGCTCTACTTTTCGTCTCATTTTTATACTATTCAAATTACTCATTTAGTTTTAATTTACGTTACACTCTAAAATTTACTTTTCGCACTCATCTAAATCTTTTTGTTAATTTCGTTACTGTTCTTCAATTTCTCAATCCATCTCTCTGTGGAATCGACACCCCAAAGCTATACTGCAAACGACCGCGTTATTCTTTGGGCGTAATCACCTCTTGAAAATAAAGCCTCTAGAAAGATATAGTTGAATCTTATTACTCAATAATATACTTTCACTTTATTTTGAAAAGTGTTTTGTCCTTTCTTTTCTTTATATTCAAACTGATTATATGTTTGTAGTTGGTTGGTTTAAGTGTTTACTCAATGTCGTTCTCCAAACCAAAGCAAAGGAGAGTTCATTTTTCATCCCACATATAATGCACAAAGCTACTATAAATACACGGGGAGACAAACACAACAACTGTCAATGCAGATTTGTGTTGGCTTAGATTAGTGATTGGACAGTTAGGTTTGAATAGAATAGGAAACTAAAAGATAAGATTTTATCTTATTTTTAAGTTTTTATTTTTTGATAAATATAAATTATCTATGAAATTTATTCATATTATTTTAGGAGTCATAAGAGTCATATATGTATAATGCTGTGATGTAATTCGAAATCTAGAATTATCTAGAATAGAAGATTATTTGAAGTCGAAGTGCAGCAGAGATTTTCGAGACTTGCTAGCAAACTGTCAAGAGAGTGTTTTGGAGTAGATTCGACCCGTTAGCAGATTGCGACTCAGCAAGACTCTTATAGACTGCCTATTTAAACATTATAACATTAACCCTAGTGAAAGTTTTCGGCCAAAGGCCAATTCTAGAGATATTATTGTGCCGTTTGAGAGAAAATTCAGGAAAAAAAATTTCTCATATTTTTATACACTTGAGAGTGTGATCATGCTCAAGGTTTGAGAGGATTGATAACTAAATTTCAACCATTGGAGGTTCCAGAGGAAAGGTCAATATTTGAAGATCGTCATAACTTTTGACTGCTACAGCGGTGGGAAACAAACAGACTCATTTGTTTGGTCAAATAAGAGAGTCATTTGAAAAAAAAAATTGTAGTTGAGAAGTTGCTTGTAATTTGATTTTCAAATAATAAGATTGTATTTTCTAGATTTGGTTATCCCGTAGGGTATTTCCTTTGAGGAGTTCTTCAAAGTGTTTATCTTCGTTAACCAACCGTTGTATTATGCTTGATCATTAATTTATTGCATATATTTAATTATTTCTATATTCTCATGATTGAGAATTATCAATTTATTGGAGTAAATTGGTAGATAATATTCGGCCATACAGTGATACATTGGGAATTTCAACAACAATGTACACCTCATTGCATGTGTGTCCTAATCCTCATATGATGCTTTTTCATAGGAGTGATGCTTGGAGGTGTGTCGAAAGACACAATTATTCAATTATACCCAACAATTGTGCCTCTTGCTAACCATTAGCAAATGGGTCTGTGAATAGAGTTGTAATATCTCCATATGATAAGAATAAGTATAGATGGTGTATGAGACACATTGCTTGTAAGAGAATTTTTTGTTCTTTATAAGTTTCTATTGAGACTCCATTTATATCAATGATCAACCCTTTTGGATTATAGTCCATTTGACTTAGGACTTCTATTGGCGCATTACATTTGGTATTAGAGACAAATTTGAGATTCTACAGACTTTATGGAGAGTGTTTGCAAATCGGAGGCTTAGAGGTGCTACATATTTTAAAACTGATTTTGATGAGATCTAGGTCTTGCAATCCTATAGGCTCCAAGATTTAATTCTGATGATACTTAATATTTTAGCATCTACAGACTTATGGAATGTGTCTTATGAAATTTCAGGTTTCATAGGACATTTGAAGTTTTAGATCTGGTAAGCTTGTTCAATAGACTAGGAAATGACTTTCAAAAGACTTGCGGTTTAGATTTTGAAGGTGTACA
Organism: Platycarya longipes; assembly: GCA_036559045.1. Lineage (NCBI taxonomy): Eukaryota > Viridiplantae > Streptophyta > Magnoliopsida > Fagales > Juglandaceae > Platycarya > Platycarya longipes. The sequence continues at coordinate 28,127,415 of CM071791.1, forward strand.
TAAACTTGATCCAAGATAGGGTTGAGGTTCTGTAGGTTTTAATATATAAGGTTAGGATTTCTATGGACTTTATGAAATAATTTTCAGATTTGATGTTTAGGATTCTACGGACTTCAAAACTAATTTTATTGATACTTAAGGTTTTAGAATTTGCGAACTTTAAGGAATGTGTCCTATGAAATTTGAGGGTTTAGATTTTGCAAATTTTAAGAACTAACTTCATGACACTTGAGGTTTTTAGATTTTATAGAATTTACATAATGGTTTTGATAAAACTTTAGGTTTATATTTTGGAGACGTATATAAGCTTGATCGAGCGCTAGGTTTTAAATTATGTAAACTTAAATATATGTGCTTGTCAAATATGGAGTTTAGATTATGATCAAATATATAAGTTTGCCTTGATGTTAAGTTTAAAATTATTGGATGTGAATTATAGTACATAGGCTTTGACCAATGGTAGCATACAAGAAAATTTTGAATTGTTATAATTATATTATTTTATAGCTACATTTACATCTAAAAATTTATTTTAAAATTATTCTCTTTGAAACATTCAACCAAGTACTCTCTTTGATGGTAGCTCAACACCAGGTTCAAAATCTTGCAGACTTGAATGCGACTAATATAAAGGATTGGATTTAGACAACAAAGAAATACTTCGTATCCTTAATTGCACTAATGAGTAATGAGCAGAATGCACTGTACTCTGCGTGCAAGCTGACAAGAGAGGCAAAGAGATGGTGGATATTAGGGTTAGGGAATTTGCCAACTTAGTATAAAGGACTATGGCAGTACACCAGTACGCGGCCAGATTTGTTGTTGTATCACGTTTTACCTCGTGTCTGATTCCCATGTAATACTCCCTTCCGATAGGCTAAGAAATGTTACGTAATTTTTCTAAAACTTTTAATCCAGCATGAGAATCTTATTATTTTTTATTTTATAACAAAATTGAATAGCATCTATTTTATAAAACTGAAGTTCTAATAAAAATTTCTATGACGACCCGAGATTTTCTTCTCGTATTATTTAACTAAGTAATTATTTTGATTAATTGATTTGCTAATTAATTTAATAATATCGAGAGGAGAGGGGTAAAAGGCATGAGCTTAAGATTAGAGTTTTGAAAATTTAGAATGAGTTATTGGGCCTAAGAAGGAGTAGCAAGCCCACAAGCCCACAAGCCCACAAGCACATGAGATTGACCCATGACCCACTAAGCCCACACATGGGACACTTGTCACCCATAAAGAAACTCTAGTGAGTCACCTAAGACTAGTGGGTGAAAATAGAAAATTACTAGTAGGTAGGAGTCTGACTAGTGGGTGGATGGTAGGGTAGAGTGTGAGATCTTGTGATAAGATTTTCCCATCATTGGGATATCTTTGGAAAATACTAAGATAATGACTATTCTAGCCTATCTAGTACATGCCATGTTTAGAGGAGTGACACTTGAAGATTGGAATAGGAAGTGGAAGAGAAGAGAAGAGAGGGCATTCGGTTAGCTTGTAGCCGAAACCCCTTAGGGATTTTTCCTATGCAATTCTTTCCAATCTAAGCCAATGATCACACATAGATCATGTAAGAAAGAAATGACAAGGTGACTGACAAGTGAGGAAAGGTGTCATGAGGAAGAGGAAAGGAAAAAGAAGAAGGAAAGCTAGGAGGGATCCAGATGGAGGTTGCCGTGTGCATCCTTTGAGGTTTTCTAGAAGTACTTGCAATTCTAGTAGAAGGGACATCTTTGACTTGTGTAAGAGGTATGATGGTGTAAGGAAATGATTAAAAATTGCATGTAATGGAAGGAAACTAGGAATGGAGGAGGGGGGGAGTTTCGGATGACACCAAAACCAAGGCATGGCTGGACCATGCATGTTCTCTTTCCCAAAAGCATAGTCTTAGAATCTTGTGAATTGACATGAGAGTGGTTAGATGAGTATGTTATAGGATTGAAATGACAAGAGAATGAGGGAAGAAGGGAGGGATGTTTCGGTGGAGACCCTAGGGAGGCAAAGAAACCGGATTCTCACTTTCTCCCATTTTTCATCATTTGCTTTCTTTTCCCATGCAACCACCATTGTCTAGTCATATGTCTTTCAAACCAATGTATGGTGGAGTGTCCTTGAGCCTTAGGAAAAAGAGCATGGCCAAATACCCTTGAGAGGACTCACACATCACTTGGCTAACTCACAACCTCACAAGCTCTCTCTTTCTCTCTACCTCTCAGCCAACTCCACTTCTCCCTCAACTCTTTTTTGTTTTACTTTCTTCTAACCTCTAAACATCACCTTATCCTAAGTAGAAACGAGCTAGAACAAATAATTTTGGAGAAGAGTTGCTCTTGAAGAGGTAAGTGCATTTTTATCCTAGCTTTAGCAATTTTAGTATACTTTTGGATAAATTTGGGTGTTGTTGTTTGAATCTTTGTGTATGTATGTTAAAATAAAACCCTTTAGAGAAAAAAAAAAATTGCTATGCTTACTTAAGTAGAAATCCATGCTTAAGTTATGATATATTCCAAATTGAGGATCTGAAATGATATGTGGTTTTAGTTAGTTAGTCAACATGAGGTGGAATTAAGGAAATGCATGTATGATTGTAGGTTTACTAGTATGATGTGGGATGATGCCTCTAGTGTTGGTTATTTAGTGGTAACCATGTCTAAGTTTAAATATCTTGCTAAGAGTAAAGATTATTTTATGTGGTGAATTTGAATATTTGATATAAAGGAAGAATATGGTGTGATCAACGTGATGAGTGAAGATGAAAATATGCTTATTAGATTTTGACTTGGAGAAGAAAATGTTGGGTTTGTGCATGCATGTATTTCGGACTTAAGGTTTTCTTTTGGGTTGAATTATCGATTCGATTATTGTGCTATGTTATGATTATATACTTAAACATTTAGAGATATTAGATGCATATGAATAAAATGGTTGTACTAGCAGGATTAGTGGTTTTCACCTAAATCATTGGGTGAGTTATCTTGGAAGAAAAAAAAAAGAGAAGAAAAAGTGAATAAAATAATAAATTAAAGGACATAGGGTTTCGGCCAAATCTTTGCTTTTAGGGTTAGAAAAATATATTTAAGTGGTTGAAGTTAAATTGGAGTGCTTGGAGAAGAATAGGAGATGAAAAGTTAGGAATTTACTAAGGGAGGGTCTCGGCCCAACCCTAGTGAGAAGGGGCCGAGCACTCCTAAGTGTATAAGAGGCCCATTAAGTGTTTTTGGGTAGGAAATGAGTAGAATTATGAGGTGCGAAAATTGTGAAAGAGATTGACGTAGAATAAGCATTATGTTCGTCACACATTTTATATGTTCCGCGACATGAGTCTCACGTCTCATGCATACAGCACCAAAATCATGTTTTAAACATGTTTTAAAAGAAAAGAAATTAATTAAAGTTTTATAAGAACCCCAAAGGCTGGGACAGGGTAGTGCCCTAGTGGAACTCCCTGTTCACTCAAGAGTGACTAAAGTCGAGTGAAAGCCCCTAAGTCGACAAAGAACCGTCGGCAGACCATGTATGGCTCCAAAAGGTGTCCGGAGAGTGGTCGCACCTGAAGCTAGTGGGTGCATATAGGATGGTGTTGGCTTCGGCCTCATCGATATAGAAAAGTTTGTAATTGCTCGGTGAGTGATCAATTGCCGAGTGATAAAGAGCGCGAAAGAGCGCGAAACGTAACTACTTAGATTTGATACGGTTGCCGGGTGCTACGATAACTAGCAGGAACACACAGTGGGTAGGGAAACCGTGAGGTGTCCAACAGAGGTCATGACAAAAGATGGGCTTTCGGGCCATATATAATATGATAAGTGGGGTCTAAGATAAGAAAAATGAAAAGCATTTGCGAAAAGATGACTTTTGAGAGGAAACACTCATGTTTTGTTTTCTGAAATCATAAGCAAGCATATGAAGAGAATAAGAAAAGAAAAAGGAAATTGAAAAGACATGGCATGAGCATGAGCATTTGCATATCATAAAGTCATGAGTCTCATAATGTATAAAGTATGACTGATTGTTTGCTATTCATTTATCAATATGCTTAAAGATGCTTCTGTTATGATATAACTGTATTTACTGAGATTTCTTCCGAAATCTCACCTCTGTTTATCTCTCCGCTATCTCCTTTTTGGGATGATAGAAGTAGTTGCAGGTGATGACGACTTTGAAGAGTATGACCCTAGGGACGGTGCCTCGGACCCCCACGGGCTCGACTGAGTCCGTCACCTCCGAGCTAGTGACTCTCAACTACTTGAGTCGATGGGCGGCGGAGTCACTACCCCTATCTGCTTACGTTTTGGGAAACATACGCCCTACCGGGTGTTGTCTTATTTTCGGCATAGATGATTCCCTCCACATGGGTCGCCTATATGAGTCATCCTTTAAGAGTTGTGAGGTGGGACCGACCTTAGATTTGGATCGTCTCCGTTACGGCCCAAACTTCAAGGAGATCAAGAAGGAATCGATGGTTTAGGAAGTGATGGTAGGGGATCCTCTATGCAGGTTTTGTATTTATATGCTTATATTTTGGTCTTCTGTTGTTTTGGAAGAATGAACGCTTAAGAAAGATCCTTATGTTTATATTAATGGTAATGCAATATTTTGGGAATATTATTTGTAAAGCCATGTGATATATGCTTAGAAAGGGTTGACTTTTTTCCGCTGAGAAAACCTTTTAAAAAAAAAATAAATCATAGTACACGATAAGACGAGGGATAAACTTCCCTATGACGCTCATCCCCGACATCACGATTTGCGTACGATCCCAAGCGCAAGCTGGGGCGCCGACAAATTCTTTCCAAAGCATTAACTAAAATAATTGAATTTAAACTTGTGTCATAAAGCACTAATTTCTAGAAATTCTTAAAATTTCAATAACTGCTTTGTCTACTCCTAGCTTGTCTGCTTGCACTGATCATTTTCTTCACTTGGGTGGTTTAAAAATAGGAAGTAAACTAAAATGAGTTGAAGACTCTGTAAGAAACCCACCACGTGTAAATAATAATCATAGAAATTTTTCATAAAATTTATACTGAGATCTGAAAATATAAATATATATGCTGATACTTATGCTATGCATGATTGAACTATCGGAATTAACTGACTAACTGACTTAAATTGTCTGGTCTGAATTAACTGACTGATCTAACTGATTTAAACTATCTTACTGATTTAACTGAACTGATTTAACTGAACTGATTGGCTAACACACTTAAACTTGTATGCAAGGTTGCCATTGTAGCAAATGGAGCTTCTGATAGTACTCTAGTATACTATGATAGACCACGCTTAGGTCCGTAGCTTGTACATCCATCCTGATCTAATATGTATTGGTACCATGCATCTGAATAGTCATCTGAATTAATTGATTTACCAAACTGATTAGCTGACTAACTAATTAATTGGTTTATGATCTGATCTAATCTTATACTTGAACTTAACTTAACTTACATGACATATAATATGAGATGCATATCGTATACACTGATATAAATAACTATGCTCGTTGAATCTGGACATGACGCTAAATGAGATGATTGTGTACTGTACTATACTAAATGACATGTTTGCATGACATGAGGGGTATAATTTACTTACCTCATAAGGCTGCTTCCTAAATTCTCCTTCGTAACTGATTACCTATACGAAATATGGATCATCACTAATATTTCTAGAATAATGTCCTGAAACATTCTATGAAATTAATACATATCACACAGAATAATTTAATATATATTATGCTTCATACAAAAGATATTAAATACTAATATCACAAAACTAATAAATACTAATAACATATTTTACTTTAAAATATACTTTAATAAAATAATCAAAACTATATTTAACAAGTCTTATAAACTAAATTCATAAAATAGATTAACATACTTATTCAATTTTAAAGGAAATATAATAAATACTAAAATCATTTGAACACATTCGAGGAATAAGTTCACGTTATATATTCAATAACTTCTATTTAAAGATATAACTAAATAACTTTGTAAAAGTCTAATTAAAAGTCATTTGGAATAGTAGGCTCCAAAAATAACATAAATGAATACTTTCAAATATACTTTCAAATTATGCTTTCAAATCCTTTAAATACTACCTGATAAAGTACATCTCAGACCAATAATTTATTTAGGTAAAACTTTGATTGAAAATAAAGAGAATAGCCCCTCTAAAATCGTTAATACAGTTTCTTTATAAAACCATCAGATCAATTTAAAATAATATACTAATCTACTCTTTGGAGAAAGAAAGCTCTTGGCCCAAAAGCCTAACTTAAGGGCCAGCCGACGAATAGAAACAAATTGAAAGGCAAAAACCATGGCAGAGTTGTAAATACAGAAATTAAAGAAAGCATAAGGGGAACGCTGAAACAAAGGAGATAAAAGCAAGGAATTTATTTACGGAGAAAGCTGGAAGCCTGGAACACAACGAAATAAAGAAGCGAGCTACGGAAACTCAAGAAATACTCACCGAGAGATCTAGGGGCGTTGGCAGTTTTAGGAGTTGAGGTGACCAGCGATGCAATGGGTTCCTCAGAAGTCTGGGAGCTTGATATGGAAGGCTGGTCGGCATTGTTTGTGGCCACTGAGAAGTTTCCCGACGTCTTTGAGGTTGCTAATGGTTAATGGGCAAAACAGAGGGTCCCCAGGTTTCGGTTTGCTGCGTGGGGTTTTTTCTAAATTCTGTTTTGTTGATTTTCCGCAGGGTCACGGGTTGGTCTTGCGAGGGAACGTCTATGTTGAGAGCACCAAAAGGCTCTGATTTGGTGGTACGCAAGTAGGGCATACAAGGATGTTTCGGTTCATGAGTAACGGGTATTCTACAGTGGCTCTCAGTGTGGTTGCCGTGAAGGAGAAGAAAGGGTGTGGATTATTGGTAAAGGAAACCTGAACGTGAGAGGGCTGGAGGTTTCATGGTGAGTGGGTTTCACGATGAAGAAGGGTGGCAACAATCGAACCTTGGGCTGATTTATTTGAGCGTAAGAGAGGACCGAACATCAATATATATAGTAACGGGAAACCCTTGGGAGAGAGGGAGTAACGTGCATGGAGTGGACTGTGTGGGAGACCCGTGGTTTTAAAACTACAATATCTACTCTGTTACTGTTAGCTAGGAGAGAAATCTAATTAAAAATGATTTTGTCTTAAAATATATTTTAAAATAATAATATTAATAAAAAATCCTACTTCATCCATCAAAATATTAACAATCATAATTAAAATATTATCTATAATAAAATCGACATTTAAAATATAACTATTTATCAATCTCATAATCTGATAAAAAATAATAATTATAGCAATAACATAAGAGAGTTCAAAAATATTAATAAAAGTTAAAAGAACAATATAATCACATGTAACCTCTAAAACATACATCTGGGTCAGGATGTTACACCCCGAAAAGGAGAAGAAGGCTTGGAAGTTCAAGGCAGGGTTAAATAATTGGATATATGAAAGAGTAGTGGCCCTTCAAATCCAAAGTTTCTCGGAGTTGGTGAATAAGGCTACTGTGACACCTAGATTCTTGAGGAGCCAAATTTTTTTTTATGACATAGTTTTAACATGCGATTTTTTTTTCTTTGTTTAATTCCAACGGGTTCTCTGTTTTATATTTCACAGTTTAAATTTCTTTCCTTCTTAGTTGATTTTTATTCTCACATTTCCTTTTATACTCATACATTTGCCTCTTCCGTTAGTTTCCTTTCCAACTCACTGTTGCCGTATCTTCTCCCACTAATTTCGGCAACCGATCAATATCTTTGTAGATATGTTTTTTTGTGGGTGCATCAACTTCCTTTTCAAGCCAAGTCTGCCTCCAACAAGTCTGTTTCTTCCACTTACATGTTTCCTTTAGGATTCCCATATATATATATATAATGCATGCACGAAAAGAACCCAAAGCCGTAACCTCCTTTTTCGTCCAGAGCTCCCCTAAACCAAAGCCCCCCCACTGCGCAGCATCACTGCCCAACTAAGCCCTCCATGCAGTCACTGGCAAGTCACCTGAAGCCTTAGACACCTCGTGCCACCATCACCAACCGGTTCTGTAGGCTATCCTCCATTCAAAGTTGCTGTTTGTCCCCTGTTTTTGTTCCCCGAAACAGAGCACCTCCTATCGCCGCTTGCTCTGTCCAGCTTGGCGCCACTAGCCATGGTAAGGTGGAATCATCGACGTCGTTTAGGAAGACCTCAGAAAACGCCGACCTTGCCACCTCTAGCTCGTCTTTCCCTTCTCGTTTTCAACCGCTAACTCGCCGACGAGGCCTCAGCCCTCCCAGCTCTGCGCACGACTCCTTTCGATGAGTTCGATCACCATTGCTGCTACTGTTATCATCAATCTTTGTTTTATATTTTTTTTGTTTTCATGTTAGGCTTTGCATAAAATGGTAGGGAGTTTGACTTTAATTTTTTTTCCTCTGTTTTATTTACTAATATCTTTTTAAGCTGCATCCGAAAGGTTTTTGTAGTGAAACTTTTGAGTTTTAAATTACAAGTATGGGTTTTCTTATTTTTAGTTTGCAGGGTCTCAGCAGATTTTAGATAATTTTGTGTTACAGAAAGATTTTATATTATTGTTTATGGTTTCTCAGCTCATGTTATATTAGCATAAAATGTTGTTTTTCACAAAATAGTCAAAGCTTTGATTTCTTAATTAGACAGACATTTGGGTTGTTATCAGATTAAGTTTTCTCAATGAACATCAAGAATCTTGGAGATTTATGGTACATTAGGATTACCAGGATTTTAAGTTTTGAGGAATTAAAATCGGGTATTTAATATCGAAATTTTGATTGATTAATTATTTATGGGAGTAAGTGTCAATTTTATAGGTGAAGATTGATTTTTGTTCAGATTTGTAAGGATAATTTCGAAAAGCTAAGAAGTTCAGGTAAGTGGGGTTCCTATACTAGAATTTGCATTAAAAATATGAAGTGAGATTTATTTTAGAAGATATGCATGTTTTAGTTACAAAAAGAAACTTTGAAATCACCTCAGTTTTTGTTTCACATATGCATAAGAAATTGTATAAGAATAAAATGTTTTCTGGCATGAACTGGTGTAGACATGAGCTAATTTTGTTGCATTCTGTTTTTCGAATTGAAAAAGAGCGAATATGAAAGTTTCTGCATAAATGATATTTCTGATCTGTTTCTGTTCTGTTTTGGAAAGATTCTGTACTCTGATATGATATGATATGATTTCTGAAACATCTGGCATGACATTCTAGTTCTGTTCCGCTTTGTTTAGTCCTGGGTTGGTACCAACTATTCTGTTTCCGGTGCACCCACTTTGGTTGTAAAGTGGTTTTCTACGTGGTCTTTCCTGTGTACACATTCGAGGCTCTGAGAATAATAAGGGGAAGATTTACATTCTGCTTCTGCTCGGTTGACCGCCGGGGTTTGCACAATCCTACCATAGGGATTAAACATGGTATTCCTATTCTGATAAGATGTTTTAGTTATGTCATGTCAAAGGGATTTCTATTTCTGTTTATATTAAATTTTCGTTCTAATTTTTGATAATATAATCTGTTTTCTGCATTTTCTGAAAAGTAAGAAATATTTTTGTTCTGCATTCTGAATTTTGGTAAATGCTCATGTTTGCATACTAGTATATGTTATTTGCTTACTAAGTCGTGGATAACTCACCCCTCCTCTAATAACATTTTTTAGATACTTGAGATGGTTCAGTGCAGTCTCAGCAAGGGTAGCCATTACTAGAGAGGTTTGGTCATCATAGGAGAATAAGTGCTTGGGGATACAAGTTTTTCTTTGAGTCTTAGTAAAAATTTATCTTTGTTGATTATTTTAGTATGTCAAGTTTTGGATTGTTGGAACTATTTGGAGTCATTTGATTTTATTAAAGTTTATGTTTAGTTTCCTTAGAGAGTATCATGAATATTTGTTAAGTAATTATGGAGTGTCTTTTTAATAATAGTTGGTTATTGGAGAATTTGGAATATATGAATTGGTGTTATTTGAGATGATTCGAGAAAAAAGGACCTAACTCTCTGGACCTCCGGGACCGGGGTGTTACAGCTATGATCAAAGCCTTAAGAGAAGTGATGAACTTCAAGATCAAAGGAAGAGTGTTACTCTATAAGGATCCTTCTTTAGTATGTATCATGGGTTGTATAAGAAGAGAAACGATGGGAGCTGCCCAAGTCAAAAGCAAATGTAGGGAAATCAACCTCATAATTTCTGTAAGTTTTATGGTATTGAGTAAGGGAGAGAGTAAAAGGGTGATGGGGTTGTGTTTGGCAAGCGGTAAGATTGGACATTTCATCAGGGAATGCACAATCTTATTGGAAGACAACAAGAAGCCCAACTCACCGCTAGGTCCCTATTAGACAAAAGAGGGGAACAATCAGCATAGAATGGGGTTGACTCAAGTGTTTGCACTAATGCCTAGAGATGTAGAGGATGACAACAATTTGACCACATGTAGTTTACACATTTACCCCCCGTGAAAGCAATTGTTTGACTTGAGTTAGGGCTAACCATTCTAGCATTTTAATGGAATTTTGCAAAGTTTCAAATGCTAGAAGATTGAGGTTTGAATTGAATATAATGTGCATGATCAAAAATAAATGGTACTAGACCAATCAGGAATGTCGGATTTAAGTCGTGCCACTTACGAAGGACTAATAAGATGAGAACATCGAGAATTTAAGGTGAGATTATGATACCTCATATGATAAGTATAAGGGTTGGTGGTGTATGAAATTTTACATTGCTCGAGAAAGAGAAGTTCTTGCTGTTTATAAAATTTTCAATGGGATTCTAATTGCATAATTGACTAGTTATTTTAGAATATAAATCATGTGACTTAAACCTTCTAAAACTTTTGACCAATCACCAAAGTATTTCACGGCCACCAGGGTTCAAGAAAGTCAGGGACTCACCACCCATCACATTGTTGTCATTGAAGACATTGGAAAATGTAGAGAATTCAATATTTCCGTTTTATGGTTCATGGAACTAGAGGGTGAAGACCGCGCTATTAGTTGAAACGATATTGTTTGACATTGATTACAAAAGCACAAAATCTTCTTCTCCAAACTAAAATTGTCGCTTGTCTATTATTAAAAAATTGATAAAACGAAAACTATATTTTACTTGTGTCTAGAGGTATAAAAAAAACTTGAAAGCCGATTCCACCAGATTGGACTAGACCAACCCGTTCCAGACCGGATCAAAACTCCCTTTATACTTCCTTGACACATAGTAGAAAGGAAATAACCACGAATTCTCTTTTGATACCATTGGTACATGAGATAGAAAGAATGAAGAAGAGAAAGAAAAAAAAAATACAAGCTCTTCCAGTTTTTGATGGCTTAGACACATGGCCTACTCATAATAAATTAAAGCAAAAACAATTCAACAAAAATAAATGGTTGTGGAAAGGTAAAATTGTAATGACCCTGCCCTCAAGAGGGTGTAATAGTACTTCGTGGCTCTTTTTTTTCCCAAAACCATTTTAAAAAATGGGACAGATTTCGTTTGTTTTAAAAGACCTTTACTATTCATACCCAAGATGCAAGACTTCACATTATAAAATAAGTTATACTTCAATAATAAAAGAGGTTTACAGTAGAAAATATTTGATTTATAAAATAAAAAGGTCCTTCTACGCCTAGACTGACGTGCACTTCCCTTATATTGTCTGCTTCCTACTGTGCACTCTTGTGTGAGGGAGGAATACACAGAAAAAGAAACTAAGATGAGTCGAATACTCAGTAAGTATTACTTCATACCCTTTTTAATATAACAAAATAGGTTTTTCAGTCATAGAATCAACACTCATACATACATACATGCATATAAGACAGTGCATGCATTCATTTTCTTAACTATAATCCTATTATATTTTTCATCTCTTATGGATCTTTGTGATCCTTCTTATTCTTAACAATTTAGTTAGGCCAATTACAAACAAGAAATCATCAAACAGGAGACCACCTAAGTATCAAGCAAGCACAGTAATGACTACTACTACCAAATAGTTATTAGACAAGCAAGCCTCTAATTAGCAAACAAGGATAACAACCAACAACTACAAGCCACTAATAAAAACTAGTAAACAATCACTCATTCAATACATACATATCATACATGTCATCCACATCATACATAACATAACATCCATTCTTATCATTTTCTCTTTCCTTTGGACCTTTCTTTGGATCCCGAGTCTCCCTTTGGACCTTGGGTCTACCTTTGGACCCTAACATATTTTCATACATCATAGCATAGCATATATTCCATCATACATCATAGCATAACATTAGCTCATGGAATTATTCTATAAAATCAAGAGACAAAAATATCAAGTTTTATTTTATATTTTTCAGAGAATATACCCAATAATTACTACGTATAGTCATCCAAACACAATCATATAATTACACATTTGGGGTTCGATAAAGGGACTACCAAGAATGGCTATTACATACATATAATAGTATTTTTAGTTCTATTATCTTTTCTTTACTGATCCAGTAAACTCTAGGGTGTATGAACATAACACTTACCTAGTCTCCATGTTATTCTCATACCATGCAGTCCAGTCACAAACGCATCATATCAATCAACCTACAAGCATACACATAACTAACATCAATATATATATATATATATATATATAGCACATAAGCAATTAAACCAGAAAGAACCTACATTTCACTTAGGACACTCTCCTGCTATCCTAATGTCCTTGAAATTCTTACCCACTATGCTAAGACTATCGGGGATTCACTATAGGCACTGGGACACTTCCTCTCTATCGTTAGGTTTTCACGTAACCCTTACTATGCTTCACCTTCAGGGACCAGAATACAGACTATACCTCTTCCAAATAACTTCATCTCGATGCACGACCAAGTCACGCATTTCAATACTGTACAGTACACCCGACGCTACGACATCCAAGCCTATATGTCATCATCATCATCATCCTCACCCATGCATACCATGCGACTTTCAGCAAACTTTCGAGATAAAATTCTGCATACCCTTGCTTAGGACAGAGTATCCATTACATATGGTAACCCATCCGGTACACGTGTCTCTCTAGATATACATATACCCTGCCTTCTTATCGTCTAAGATCAACATAAAATACGTTGATCATCTACTTAGGCAACAAGCGCCATAGATCAATATCAACCTTCTCCATGCCAATTGGTAGGACTAACTCACTTCTCGACCTTTTATGAGTCCATCCTGACATTTAACATAACAAGGTCAATCTCAAATGTACCTCCATCACGTCATATAGTTCAAAACTACTATCAAGCTACACCATTAACCCCCACTTCACATGGCATTATGCCATGTGACTACTACACCAATTTCAGACTCAACATGAGTACGGTTCCTCACATACTTGTCACGTTCCCACTACTTCACCACTATGCGACTCCGTCGCTTGGCACGTACTTTAAGACATAACGCAGCTAGACAGTAGCAACCGTCACTAGGGCTACTAGTCACATCACCACTTTGGGACGCTATTTCATAGTTCCCAATACTTCACACGCCTTACAGTGCGTCACGAATACATCGAATAGAGTACACTGCACGCGTACACATTTCCATCCATACTACATGTAGAATACACTCCACATGTACTCTCACCACAACACACTATCCATAACTCATAAGATACATGCTACACGGTGCATCGCTTAACCCTATAGAGTACACTCCATGTGTACTCCCTACAAATACACTGCTTCACATCACCACAATTGCACATACAGCACCCTCGTACTACATAGCATAATCTACAACACTACTTCACATCATAGCCAGCCAACTATACAACTACGCCCAACACTTTGATACACAACCACAACTACAACAATACAGCCAACCAACTTCACACCACTACACAATGAACTCCATAACTAACAGCATAGTCAACCAATCAATAATAACATAAATACAAGAGAGAGATGGTTATACCATAGTGAGATAAACCCGTGTATTGCTCGCTCTCTAGTATGGCTAGTGGCGTCGGAAGCCATTAACTTGAGCGTTAACTACTCCGTTGAGGTCAGTGCTGTGACCTCAGAATGGGAATATCTCGGGATCTGAGTTTAGGGTTTTGGTTACTAGATCTAGGTCTTGTGAGGGTGGCCAATATGGTGGGGAGTTCGTTGATAGTGGTGGAAGGGTCGTACGTCACGACTAACGCTGCATACGGTGATGTCAACCACATAACGTGACAATTTGGGCTAGGGTGCTCGGTTTGACACGGGAAGTTAGGGAAAAAGTCATTAGAGGAAGGGAAATCTCATGGTGGTTAAGGTGAGGTGGTGCTAGTTCGAAAGGTGTGGAAACCCATTTTTATGTTTATGCTTGTAAGGGGAAGGTGAGGCCATGGATGAAGGAGTGAAGCTAGGGGGGAGGTCACCAAAACTAGAGGGAGAGGTTGGTGGCGGTAGTGAGGTTATGTGGTAGTCGGTGGCGGCGCGATGGGGTGAAACTCGTGGGTTTCAAAACTCATTTCAGTGGTCATGGTGGCTTGGGTTTGGTCACAAGTGCTGTGGGGAAGTTGCCGGCATGGTCGGAGGCCATGGTGGCCAGCAGTGGCACTGGAAATGGGAGGGAAGGCAGTGGAACCATTTTGGGTTTGTGGCTCACGTGAGGGGATAGGGGCTGTCGGAGGTGAAATTATCGGTAGGGAAATGCTTGCCAGTGTGAATGTGTCCCAATGGTGTGGGCGGTGAGAGTTGGTGGCCGGCAGTGGAGGCTGGGCTGAGCTAGAACCGAAAGTGGGAGGGGGGCTACATGTTGCGTGCGTGAGAGAGGAGGGAAAAAGTGAGAGTTAGGGTTTCCTTTGCATCTTGGGGTCTTCACATAAGCAGACGATGAGGTTAAAACACTTATATGAAAATACATAAAAAATAATGTAACTTAAAACACTGAGAGGAGTTAAGATATAATATTATTTTAACTTAATTTAGGTTTATAAAATAATATTCCTCATTATTAATTAAAATGATAAAACTTACTAATTACTTAAAAGAATAAACCCATATATATAAATAAGAGATTTAAAACGTAATTAAAACCTCACAATATTTCAAATAACTAAAACCTTCGTAATAAAAATGATTTTGTACAATTATAATATTTTGGAGCTCTTCAAAATATTATAATTGTATTTTCTTATAAATCAGGCTTGGGTCCAATAACACTAGAAATACCTCATATAATATTTTTAGCATATTTAGAGTATTCGAGAGTGTTAAAATACTGGGTGTATTTTAAAATCAACCGTTATCTTTTAAAAACAAGTCATCGGAGAATAGCATGTGCATTAAGGTGGCGTAAGGTACCTGTATCCAAAATTAAAGGATTGTTTGTGGACTCGAATATAAACAAGTAGACGATCATAGAGTGTATATTAGAAACAACACATATTGCGATGTATTAGTGTAAGGTACTTGCAAAGTTTCTATAAATGGTTCTACTATTTTACCAAAAGATTTTTTGTATGTATCTAGTATTCGAAGAAATTTGATATTTGTGGCTATACTAGATCAAAAGGGCAACACATTGGCATTAAGTTTGGAACCACTATTATTAGAGTATCAATTAAAGGTGCGGAAAATCTCAATATGTACTTATTGAATAATGATATTAGTAATAATGTATCTATTTTTTTATGATTAGAATGTGTCTACTAATTTTACATATTTATGCTGTTTAAGATTGGGTCATAATGTACAAAATGGATTAATATTAAGTGAACTTAAATGATTTTGGTAGTGTGAACATGTATTAAATGTAAGCTTAGTAAATAATTTTCTAAAACATTGAAGTTAACAATATAAAAACTCAAAGAATACAGAGTTAACGTATAAACCCAAGTGGATTGACCCATTAAAAATTTGAAAAATGATAGCAGATGTGAATATGAAACTGATTTTGTACAAATCAAATGTTATAAAACATGTTCATCCATACTAGACAAACCTCAGCAAAGTGATATAGCAAAAAGAAGAAATAGAACTCTCTCAAGTCCAATCCTGATTACTGGAAGCACGATTTTAGGAGCATGTGGAAGTGGTTCTTATCCTGTTGAGCCACAAAATTCGTTAGGGAAGATGGAAGTTCAAAGTCAACCATTTGGTAGTTACAAAAAGGATCAGTATCGGCCAAGCAATTTTGAACGTGTATGTTGAGAAAGAAGCGAAAGATGGCAATTATAACGGCATTTTGATTTTGGAAAAGGTGGTTAGTGATTTGGTGGGCCTCGGAAATGTAATTCATTCATCTACAAAGGCCAAACAATGATTAAGGCCCATGATGTGTCCTAGGGGTCTCAACAGATAAAACAACGTACTCGAGGTACTTGGAAGAAATGAGCATGTAATCAAGGTCAGGTTTCTTCTCTCAAACTGATTTATGGTAGAAAACGTGCATTAGAAGTGGAGGAGATAATGATTTTCAAAAGGGAGTTAGTAAGAAAGGCAATGGGGAGGAATAATGAAGGGGAAACAAGGCAAGAGCTAGGATCTCTGACTCATGAAGTGGTTTCAACTCATATGGTATCGGCAGAGGCTATTGAACATCCCTACTGACATCAATGATTCTATTAGGTTGGAACTCTTGTGGACTTGGAAACTCATAGGGAGGTCCACGTGAGTTCGAGTGCTCTCTAATTTGGTCAGGGAGTGACTCACTTAAAAAAAAACAGCACAAAAGTTATCCCAAGTACATAAGGATGTCGCATAATAATTATGAATAAAATCCTAGATCGTCACCTCAAGGAAAGTTTTTCTAAAATTAAACTCGTATAAACTACTAGAGATATTTATAAAGAGAAAATAAAAATGATGATATGTGCAATGAATAGAAGAGTGCAACAAAAATATAAGAATACTGGTCGTGGACCAGATTCATGATTTTATAGTTGAGTGTAATGATGAAAGGTAAAATATTGAAATATAAAATAGTAAATTAAATTTGCTAAAAATAATTAACTGAAATTTAAAGAAGCAAGAAAAGTAAATGACATCAAATCAAATGAGCAAGGAATTAAAAAGTTGGACCTGAAGATTACAAGTGAAGGAAGAAAGCTTAATAGTATTTGGGCTTAAGGGTTCTACAATTTGCTGCCATACTCTCTCTTCTCACTTGAGTTAACTTCAAACAAAAAAAAAAATTAAGCAAGAATTAAATTACACTAAATGAAGACTACAAATAAAAGTGGAATACCGAGTAGCAGTTGGATTTGAAGGCTCTACAACTTACTGTCAAGCTCTCTCCCCGCTTGAATTCACTATAAAAATTACAAAAAATTAAAACTAAACGAAAAATTAAGTTACACTACTCATATTCCTACTCTAAGAATAAACTAAAGAAAAACAGATAAATAAAAATAAAGATGATAAGTAGAGATTGGACCAACAACAATTTAAACTCCATAAAAACTCTATAAAGTATTTTTTATCTTCTCTATTGTTCGTGTCTCTCCTTCTCTAAAATGGAAATTATGCTGGCCGTTTTAAAGGCAAAGTCGAGAGCCCAAGGAAACTCATTTGTTCCCATGCTTCTACCCTATCGTCTGCTCTCTCTTGCCAGACTCTGGTGTTCTTCTGTATAAACATCCTTCGACTCAAAATCAGAAAAAGGATTGTTGTGCAGTCTGCTACCTCCTTGTTCAATAAATTGTTAAATATTTTAACATGACATTAATAACTAGATCTTCCATTTCTTATGATCAATAATAATAATAAATAACAATATGAGAAACGTATATTTCTCCATCTGATTGATGAAGAATTACTCTGATTATAAGAGAAGGATCGCCTTAGCAACGTTGACTCACAAGTGTCTCTTGATGGCTAGAGGCACTCTAATGTTGTAGGTGAGAATCCTTGAACCTCCCGGTGCTATTTATAGACTTCCGACCATCAAGAAATCTAAGAGTTTCTGTTTGACTATAATTAGAGATACAAACTTTTAATCTTATCTTTTAAGGGTAATTCTTATCCCTTCGTAACTCAAATAATAACCGATAAGGTTTTGAACTATTTCAAAATGATAAGATGGGTGTGTGGGACACAGAGTTTAAATAAAACTCTTACATTCTCCCACTTGGCCCATACACCCATAAAATAATATTTTACGTTCATGGGCTTATCACATAAATTAACCATACTGCGCAAATTTATTTCCTTAATTTTTTATAGTTCAAAACACATTTCATGAGTTCCATAATATCAATGTCAAACTAATTACCAATGAGAGTTATGACAGTCCTCTATTATATAATCAATAGATTCCCTTTCATGTACAACAACACCAGTAACTAAATTTAACACACAATCTTTAGTTGGGATAATTAAGGCTAATACAGTAATGCCTTTGGGTTCTAATTCATGTCTATTGTAGACATTAGCTTGTCATCATTCATCCACGCCTTTCAATGTATATATTAAGTGGAAAGACAAGAAAACAGAAACAACTATAATAGATATCTTTTAATGTCTAATAATAAAATACTTAGTATATCAATTATCACTTCATCATGTTCACATTATGGGTATAAACATACAACCCATCTTTTCAATATGTCCTTTTAAAGTGTAATCAATAACATACAATTGTTATGAACATATTTGTTTCTGTATTTTCTCCTTAATATATAAGTATTTAAAATTTCATTAAATACTTATCATTCAGAGTAAAATACTCTGAGGATATGCATTCTTAGCGGCTTGGCTATAAGTCGACAATTCCAAGTCCTAAGATAAATTTCTTCAGCCATAAACCATATAATGTGGCCTCCAAGCACACCACAAACTTAGAGTCTGAGTATCCAGCTACCTCCAAATTATCAGTTCTTCTGAAGGTAAGCTGGTAATCCTTAGTTCCTTGCAGGTATTGTAATATCATCTTTACTGCTTTCTAGTAATGGACAACTTTTTATGCCAAAGTTCTCAAGAACTCTTTTTATGTAACTTTTCTGAGACGATCCCAACAGTCATTGTTTTCGATCTCGAAAGATTTCGATTCTGATCACAAAGGATGCCTCATACATATATTTCATTTCAAAGTTCTTAAAGAGAAAACTATTGGTTTTATAAAGTAGGCCAAGATCACTATTAGCCAATAAGATATCATCAACATACAGGATCAAAATTATGAATTTACTCCCACTGACCTTTAGGTATATACACTGATCAACGATGTTTTCTTTAAAACCCAGTAATGGTATCGTTGAATTGTAAGTACCATTGTCAGGAAATTTGCTTAAGCTCGTATATCGATTTCTTAAGCCTACATACTAGGTGATCTTTGCCCCTTTCTGAGAAGCTCTCTAGCTGCGTCATGTAGACCACTTCATCCAAACTTTCATTTAAAAAAATGTTTTTACATCCATCTAATGTAACTCTAAATCATAATGAGCCACCAATGCCATAATGATTCTAAATGAGTCCTTTTTAGATACTGGAGAAAAAATCTCTTTGTAATCAATGCCTTCTTTTTGAATAAAACCCTTAACAACAAGTCTGGCCTTATGTCGTTCAATGTTGCCTTTCGAGTCGCGTTTGGTCTTAAAGACCCATTTACACCCAACTTTTTTACTTCTTTCAGGCAACTCAACGAGATCCCAGGCTTGATTTTGATCCATGGATTTCAACTCTTTTTTCATGGTATCGATCCATTTACTAAAATCACTTCCATCTATGGCTTGTGAAAACGTTAGTGGATCTTTACTTGTCCCAATGTCAAACTCAAACTCTTGGAGATACACCATATAATCTATCGAAATGGTAGGTCTCCGATCTCTCTGAGATTTGCGCAAGACAGTCTGATCTGGTGACTCCAAACTTGGTTAATCAATGGTATTATCATTCTGAGATGGGTGATCATTTACTTGTTCCACGGTATCATCGTGATGATCGATTAAATGAACTATTATCTTTTATGAGGATGTAGGTACAGGACATCTACCCGTATTTACTCAATGATCACATCTCTGGGTTTAATTCACCTACTGATCTCGCCAAGTTCAATGAATTTGGCATTTCCTGTTTCCACCAATCTTTGACTGTTATTAGGATAGTAAAACCTGTACCCTTTGGATCTCTTTGGGTAACCAATGAAGTACCCACTTACTGTTCTACGATCCAGTTTTTTTTTATGTGGGTTGTAAAGTCTCGTTTTGGCTGGGCAACCCCAAACATGCATATGTCTGAAACTTGGTTTCTTGCCAGTCCGTAGCTCGAAAAGAGTTTTTGGAACTGCTTTACTAGAAACTCGGTTTAAGATATGTATTGCCGTCTTAATAGTTTCATCCCACAATGATTTGGGTAAGGTAGAATTACTTACCAAACTTCTGACCATATCCAATAAGGTTCGATTATGCCTTTCAGCAACTCCATTTTGCTGTGGCGTTCTGGGCATCGTGTACTATGCAACAATGCTATGCTGTTCAAGAGGTTTGGTGAATGGGCCCTGATTATGGCCCGATTCATCATACTTTTTATAGTATTCACCACTCCTATCCGACCTGATGATTCTCACCTTTTCTATCTAACTATCTTTCCACCTCCATGAGAAATACCTCAAGCACTGATATAGCTTCAGATTTCTCATGCAACAGATAGATATATCCAAAATGTGAAAAATCATCTATAAGGGTGATAAAATACTTTTCTCCACCAAAACATTCTGTAGAGAATGGTCCACATATATCTGTGTGAATTATTTCAAAAAGTTCTTTACTTCTTGTGGCATCTTTCTTAATATGTTTGGTTTGCTTTCCTTTCAAATAATCCATACACATTTCAAAATTAGTAATATAAAGATGCAGAAGAGTCCATTCTTTTACTAATCAATGTAACCTTTATTTGGAGATGTACCCCAATCTTTTGTGTCACAAGTCATCAAATTTCTTTTAGTTCAAAAAAAAAGAAAAAAAAAAGCTTTCATGGTATTGGGAGTAAGTATTTTCAATAAATATACTATTTAAACAGAGAAAAAATCTAGAACCAATAGAAAAAATTAGTTTAAAACAAACTTAAACTACTATCATGGAATGAAAACGAATAACCATCGATTCTAATCTGGATAGAGAAATCAAATCATGCCTCACTAAAAACATATTTCTGAAGGTCTAAGATTGACCGGTACTCAAAACTAAATGAAAATCTCCAATGGCTAAAACTTCAACCTTATTTTTATTTTCTATAAAGATAAATACTTATTGAAGTTTAATGTTTGGCTTGTAAGGTATCTTTCATGATTATGAAAACATGAACATTAGCAGCTGAATCTAGCCACTAAAAATTAGTGAGAACATTTACAAGATTTGATTCAAGACATACAAAGGTAAGTGACTTACCCTTATTTACAAATCAAATCTTACATTTATGACACTTAGCTTTTATGTGTCCAATAGTTCCCACAAATTTAGCATTTGCTACTATTATACTGAACCTGATTAACTTTCACAGGTTTATTTCCTTTCGGTAGTCCAATTCATTTCTTTTTATCATAATGGTGCATTGTTTTCTAACTTCTTTATTCACACAATTAACAGAGTAATGTTCTTGTTGTTTCAACTTATCCTTCCCTGAACTACATTACTTGCCAAATTATTCATATTCCATAAATCTTTAATAGCATTGTAATGTATCTGGAATGGACTATACTGAGGTGGCAATGAGTTCAGAATAAATTGAACAATGAAAGACTTCTCTACTTTCATTTTCAGGATTTGTAACCTGGCAATAATATTTATCATATAATGCTTTGAGTTAGACACTTATAAACTGTAACCAGAATTTAAACAATTATGGATGATCTAGGAATGTCATCAAGACCCTCCTTTGGGAGTAGATCTTAACACACAAAGTATTCTCTCTAGTATTAAATTCTGTGGATGAACTAGCTGTATCATCAGAATTCTCCTTTGAGAGTAAACTTTGATATACAAAGTATTCCCTCCAACCGTACTTTTATGGATGAACTTGTAGTGTCATCAAGACCCTCCTTTGGGAGTAGATCTTGATACAAGGTGTTCCCTCCAACCTTATTCTTTTATGGATAAACTAGTAGTGTCATCAAAACCCTCATTTGGGAGTAGGTCTTGACACACAAGGTGTTCCCTCCATCATATCCACCTTACTATGAATTTAATGATTTGTCACCAAAATTAATAAAATTTTGTACCTTTGGGCAACCAATCTTTTCTTGATTTTATGTAAATTATTTGTCCCATATTGGATAAATAATATATGGCATGATAATAAGAGCCAAAATAAACAATTCATACATGTTTAACAATAATCACATGTATATAACTTTAATGAAATATAACAATTCATACATGTAGATGACAATAATGACATGTACCTACATGTATGAAATCTTCATACATGTAGGTTACAATAATAACATGTATATAATTTAATAAAATTTTCATACATTTGAATAGCAATAAAGCATGCATAGAAAATAAACTCTATTTAAAACATTTCAATGCCTTGATGAATTTTACTACATATATGAATAATACTACTTAGTAAGTTCTCAGGAAAGATCAATTTTTTCTAGATAGAACTTCAAAGTTCTCAAGAAATATTGGAGGGTCACAACGGACACATTTAGAATTTTCAATTTCCTAGATAGAATCGCCTTAGTTTGTACAGTTCCATACTCCCACAGCAAAAGTCCATAAATTTTTTTGTCTTAAACCAAATTTTGATTTTACAAGAAAATCACAATAATAACATATATAAAAATTTAATAAACTTTTCATATATAAATGTACATAACTTTAATAAAATTTTATACATGTGCATAACAATAAAACATGCATGGAAAATAAACTTTAATACATGTTTATACCAATAATAACATGTATAGAAAATTTAATACACTTTTAATAACATGTATAAAATTTAAATACGTACATATAAAAATAAAGTATGTATGTAAGAGAGAATAATAAAATAAACTTTTTTTTTCTCCTCTTCTTCTTCTCTTTTATAGGGTTAGGCCACAATAGTGGCCCATTTGGCCCTCTTTCCTTTCAGGTTTCATTTCGAGCTGGGCTAGAGCCAACAGCTCGGCCCGTCTCTCTTTTACACCCTTTTTTTAAAATCTGGACTGGGCCACAACAGTGGCCCATTTTGCCCATTGGCTTTCTATTTTCACTTCTTAGCATGGACTGGGCCAAGGCCCACGACCCGGCCCAAAACAACCCATCCTTATAACAGAAACCCTAAGCTATCATCTTTAACCTCCAGCAAGTGCAGCCACTGCCGCCCACCTTTCTGTTCAGACCTGCGTCGCGTGCAATGAAAGGACCGAAAGGGTCTCTGTCCACCTCTGCCGGCAACCTCAAAGTCATGATCACACTTCCTTTTTTTCTTTTTTGCAATTGCCTCAGTAGTGGGCTTGATACCCCACTGCCGCCATTACACTTTACAGGGACATCGACAGTGGCTATAGAGACTCATTGTGCCGCCCTTAAGGCCAGCACTTAAAGCCGCTTCTTAAAGTCACTGGCCACCATACTCGGCTACTATACACGGCCTAAATAAACACACAGTAGCAACAACAACCTTCTCTACAAAGATTCCTCAACCTCTTTCCCTTTCTCAATACAAAACAGTTCAAGGGAATTGAATGCAATAGAGGAATAAAACCAAAGTAAGATCTTTCTCCGGGAAAAGAAACGTATCGATGTGTTCGGGATTGTTAACAATTTATAAGAGAGCTTCTCTTCTTCCAACAGACACAACATGGCAAAAGGATAAATAACACACCAAAATATAGGCGATTAATCATGTTTTTCGTGTGTGTCTTTCATAGAACAAGTGTATTAGGGAAAACAAGGTCAAAATTCCCTTCTTGGACTATAAAATAATACTTTTAATCTTTCGCAACATGATAAAATCACAATACACAAAAGATTAAATTAAAACTGAGATGCATCAATACGGATTTCTCTTCCTCATTTAGATTCAATACGGTAAGGTGAAATACAAAATATGTACATAATATCATTGCGTGAGTACGGGCCTTCGTTAAATCAAATCAGAATAGATAAAAGAGAATAACATCATAAATCTCGATCAGATTGAAAGGCATAATTTTTTTGCAATATTACCTATATACCCGAAAGCACATATAAAATAAATCTTTATTTATTGAATATTTTATCGAGATCATAAAAAAACTACAACTTGATGCTCTAATACCACATATTAAATATTTTAATATGACATTAATAAATAGATCTTCGATTTTTATGATCTATACTAATAATAAATAACAATATGAGAAACGTACATTTGTCCATCTGATTGATGAAGAATTGATCTGATTACGAGAGAAGGATCGCCCTAGCAACGTTGACTCACAAGTGTCTCTTGATGGCTATATGTATTCTAATGTTGTTGGTGAGAATCCTTGAACCTTCCGGTATTATTTATAGACTTCCGACTATCAAGAAATCTAACAGTTTGTGTTTGACTATAATTAGAGATATAGACTGTTAATCTTATCTCTTAGGAGTAATTATTATCCTTTCATAATTCAAATATTAACCGATAAAATTTTGAACTATTTCAAACTGATAAGATGAGTGTGTAGAATACAAAATTTAAATAAAACTCTTACAGAAATGCCTTGCTGCTGCTTTGTGGTGCCTCCAATTTACGTCTGTGATTTAACGTAAACCAGAGTGTCAGGGTAAGTAACACTTGGTTACTCATCCCCGTACTTATCAAAATTTAATGCAAAATGCAGCAAAAAATTCTGAGAAAAAAATTTAATTTCTAGTGACCACATGGTAGCATAAAAATCACAATTATTCATATCATAACATCATCTCCTTACATGTATAATCTAGTTAGTTTTCTTATATACAAAATTACAAGATTTATTAAATATTTTCATAAAGCCACCTCGACTCCTTCTTCCTTTACTGAAATTTCTTCCCGTATCCACACAAATCCTTGCTACTATTAATTGGTCAAAATCTCTAAGGAGAGTATTCCGAGAGCCCTTCAGCGTTACTCCGAGTCTCTCGAGTAACTAGGGCTTTGTCTATGTCCATAATCAATCTTGCAGCGAAAGTCAATTTTCAAAAGAAAAGAAACATATAAGAATGAGATTTCTAGGAAAATCTTAGTAAGTACATACGTAATTTAATAAAAGCATAGATATCATAAAATAATTATATACAAGCCCGACAACCAGAGTATGTATTTATGGCATGTTTTATGTGATTCATGCATGACTTGGACTTATAAACTTGTATCATGTATGTACTTTTCATTCTTATCTTAAAATCCTTATTCTTATAAGTCTTTACTTATATCCACTATTACTACCCATGGTTAGACTATGTCACTATTGTTACCCGTGGTTAGGCCATGCCATTATTATTACCCGTGGTCGCGCTATGCCACTATTATTACCAGTGGTCGGGCCATGTCACTATTTTTATCCGTGGTCGGGCCATGCCATATCTTTTCTTATTTCTCAAATGCTTAACATGACTTATGACGACACTTACACGATGACATGTAATATGGACTTTTCTTAAAACAGATATCATGACTTATGATGACATATATGAGACAAAATGTAACATACGCATAAACTTAAACTTACAATATGCATATTGTATATCCATATGAACCTTATAAACTGTGAGAACATTACACATCACATACACATGCATTTACATCATATCAATTCATAAAATCAATGCATACTATGATAAACTTGGTTCTGATTTCAATCCCAATTTATTCCTTTATTAAGTTCTTATCTCTTAAAAGTTAAAACATAAACGTTGTATATATTTCTCTTAGATTTCCATAGCTTTTTGAATTACTTGAATACGATATCAAATGAGCAAGTTATGGCCATTTTATCAAAAGATGTCAAATCTCTCCCTGTATCTCGCTCGAGCCAGACGTCAAGCGAGGGTTGAGCCAAGTCTCTGCCTAAATCTCGATTCTGACTCTTCAAGTCCAATTTCGACCTTTATAGAGTTTTTATCTCTCAAAACTTAAAACACAAAAGTTATAGATCTCTGTCTTATCTTTTCATATCCTCTTGAATCATTTAATTCCGACATCACACTAACAAGTTATGACTAATTTACCATAAAATATTAAATCTGTCAATATAACCCATTTTAAATTCGAAAGTTACTAGGGTTGATCTATCATTTTTTTCCAAATCAAGACCTCATATTTTTATATCATATTCTTCATATAATATCATAGAATATATTCCTAAGGTCTCATAATTTTTCTAACATTTTATCATAGCAAAATCACACAAAAACTCAATAGGCTTCAATTTAACACATAAACTAAGATTAAGCTCAAATAAATATCAAACATGATCTAATCACCAAACCACTTATTCTATGCCAATATTAAGTTAATATATGCACTTACTATTTCTCTAAGGCTTGTTAGAAATGATCAAATCAATCCTTGCAAGATTTCTTCTCAAGATCACTCACTTAGCTCAATTAGAATATATATGGAGGTTAAGGAACTTGAGGAGGGTTTTCTTTGGTTTCCTTCAGAGGGATTATGTGCTATGCTTCCTAAAGAGGGTTAAAAGACTCTCAAATGTCTATTTATAGGGGTGGTGGTCGACCCATATGAAGGAAAGAAGATGGGCAACTTGGTAAAGACCATAGGCTTTTGGTTTGCATGGGATGAGGTGTCCCTCCTAAACCTTTTTCATGATTAAATGAAATTTCCAAAAAATCTTAGGCTTTGCAGCTGAAATAATCATCCAATGGTTAGTATTTGAGATATTTTTGCATCCCATTTGATCAATGGTTGAGGTAGAAGCTTATGGGATAAGGGATGAGGTGGCATCTCACCTAACCATGTATGCATCACCCTTTCCAGCCATCATCTGGTTAGCCACACCCCTTAGCCTTCCCCTAACCCATTTAGTTACTTTCTAACCTCCTTAAGATTCTACTTAACAAATTCTAGAAGGCCCTTTCTTGATTTAGTTAGGATAGAATCCCATTTGGATCCATATTTTTCAACTCGAGTTCTGTTTAAGCTCAGTCGAGAGTTGTCCACTTGATTCTGAAATAAGTCAATGATACTGTCCAAATATTCGAAAACTCATAACATGAGAGCTTATGATCTATCTCTTAGAATTATATAAGAATTGGAATCACCTTATTTGGACCTCATATGAGTAACTTATGCTTATTACACTAAAACTCGATAGTTTAATCCGAGAATGAGCAGTGTTTAATATTTGATTCAATTATTTCCTCTTGCATTTACACTCTAATTTTTGAGAATTCAATTTCTTCTAAGTTTAAAATGAATTTCTCTAGTTGATACCTTATTTCAAATATCAAAAATTCTTCCATAATATATATTTTTTTATAATACATAATTTTACTTATTCTAAATTCAATACTCTTATTTAAGTCTCTATCTCTATTTTCTTAAAAAATATATTTAATATATAATCCTTCTAAAAGAAATTTTAAAAAAGTTCATTTTAAAAATTTTGAGATATTCCATGCTTACTTTTGTTGTAGTCTCCAAAAGGAAAAAGCTTGTATTTTCAGTTTCTCAAAAGATTTGCTGTCGCGTGTCAGAGATCAAAAGAAAACAATCTGTTGCTTTTCCTTCAATGCAGCAAGCCCATGTTGCTGTCAAAAATCGAGCTTCTTTGTACGTGTTTTCCTGTCAATTGCGTGTTGAAGCCGAAAGAGCACAAGAGTCCTGTATGTTAAAATCCAAAGACCAACCAGGCTAAAAAGGCTACAAGCCAGCCTATAGCCACATTGGTTTTAAAAAAAATCAACAAAGCCTAAGAAATAAAAAGAGATTTTTGCCGATGCCATGGCTTTCAAAAGAGATTAGGCTACTGCTTTTTCTTTGATTCTTGCTTCTCTCTTCAATGCAGCGGTTCCATAATCTGTCTAAATGTATCAGTTGAATCCAAAAAGTGAAGAAACTGCCGAAAGGTCCTGCCATCTGCACATGAAAAAGAACTAAAGGCAAAATATGGTATGGCAAGCACGTCTTTCTCCCCTTGACTTTTTGAAAATAAAACAAATCTCCCACCAACTCTCTCTTTTTTTATCTTTTCAAATCAAACCAACACGTTTCATTTCCCAATCACTCCCCATAAACAAATCTACGGTTTCTTGCAAGTTGTACAATAGACATCTTGCTTTTTTGAAAGAAATCAAGTTGCGTGATTTGGTGTTTTTTTCTTTTTTTTTATCTTTTCTTCAAACATGACCCATATAAAGAAACATAAAAATAAAAATGAAAAGTGATATATCAAAAATGTGTTATTCGTTGAAGAAATACTATTTAAATAAATTATAAGTTAAAAAATTAAACATAAATCATGCTATTAAGAAATTTTAATCACAACTTGAATTTATACTTCATAATCATTTTTATCTAAAACTAATAATAATATTATATAATAATCAAAGAATATATTGATTTTAAATGTATAAAACATGCAATAATTCAACTCAATCAAGGAGGAAGGGCCAAATCTTTTGTTTATCCAAGAGACAAAGATGCATGAGAAATCAATGAAAAAGTTGAGATTAAAGTTGGGTTTTGATAGCTGCCTAGCTATGAGTGGTGAGGGGAGGTGTGGTGAGTAACACCTCTCTTAATTAACCATTAGGATTAGTCGCTAAGTGCCTTTAATTAAGTTTATGATTTATGGCATTTATATATATATATATTCTTTTTTTTTTACTCTATATTAATCAGATTTATTAAAACCATCACATTTAGAGTTATTGTTTATTAAACTTAGTGGGTTAGTGGAGTAAGCCCATTAGTAATCCTAGTAAGACCTTTTGAACTTTAGAGTGTTAATAGGCCAAGTGTTTGAAATTTTGGACCAAGCCTTTTAAGGAGTGCAAATCTTGGTAGGTTAAAGGTTCGACCAAATTTGAGGAAGAATGCCTTTTGGGCCTAACTTAGTGTAGAATTGACTCATAGTCAAATTAGGTCAATGTAAGCTTTTTAAGCCCCATCTTTTTAGATCTTAAGACGTCCCAGATTCTTTCAAAATCTAGAAATAAAAACCTCGCATCAAACCTCACTCAAAATCCATAAAGCTCCTACTCATATTTATAGCCCTTTCAAGCTTAACAAGGCCCAAAGCCTTTATTTTTATTCTTTTCATTTTTCAATTTGGAGTCCAATACACCATATCATGAGTTTCCTCAAGCTCATAGCATGCACTGAATACACTTAAAATTGATTAAGACCTTTAATCAACCTACCCATGATTAGTGATATTTAAACCTTGTTTTGAGCTTAATTTTCTTTTTTAATCTTTATAGCCTTTTTTATTTAAGATTTTCTTATTCAAACATTTAAATACTTCATTCTTAAGCTATATTAGTACCCTACATAATTATCAACACATTTCATTTACGGAAATGACATAGAAAACTCCAAACTACACCAATTAGCACACATAAGTGCCCTTTGTGTGAATAAGACTATTTTGCCCTTAAACTCAATATTTTTGTGCCTTTTTCTGAAGGTTATTATGGTCCTTAAACACCTCATGAGATTCCTTTAAACCCAAACTAAGCCTTGCACAAATTTGATTTCAAGAACCAAACCAAATTAGCAAAACCAATTGCATCTTGGGTGCTAGTTGGATGGAAACCAAGTTGGCTTCCTTTAGCTGAGCCACCACCCCACGCCATCTACTTAATGACCCAATTCTCAAGAGTTCCTCATGGTCATCATGAGCTTTGGATTCATTCTTTTCAGCCAATGAAAACCAAAACCGAAATCAGTCCAAGGAAAACCACCATTGACATTTGCGTGTGTATGATGTTTTGTGTCTTCTTCTCTTTTTCTTCTGCACCACGACCAGACCAGCTATATTTAAGCTAAATGTAGCACCTGAATTGATGAATTCATGGTAATCTTTGGTCACTATTCCCCCTACACAAGGTGACACGAGCTAATGAAAGCAATTTGAGAAATTTCAGCTTCTTACACCGCTACCTAAACCAACCAATCTCCAAGGGCTTATGCCAATGTCCTCTCCCCCATTGATGCCTATAAAAGAGCCCTCACTCCCTCATTTCCTTCACACATTTCCTCCAAGCCTTTTCTTGAGTCTTGAGAGCATTCCTCCTCCTTAGTGAGCAATAGAGTGAAATTGAGTGAAGTACTTGAGAGTTTTTTAGTGTTCTTAGAGTTCTTGTTGTTCTTGTGTTGAAAGCTTGAGTGGGCCACGAAATTTGTGAGTTTTATTTTCGTAGATCTTAGTTTTCATGTCAAGTCTTGTTTTCTTGTGTTAGAATAAATCTTGGTTAAATTTAGATAAGGTTATCATACTTGAATCAAAATCGGGTTCATTAAGAATGGTTTAAGAGTCTAAATTATTTTTAGTATAAATTTTGGTTATGGAATGTCTTAGCACTTCATGATATGATTTACTAATGTCTTAGTATGATCATGGAAGGTTTGATCTTGATATTAGAAGCATTTCATGATAAGTTTTGATTCCACCTTGTATTGATCATCAAGCATGCATTGTTTTTAATTAAGTTATGTTTAAGGCATGAAGGTTTAATTTATTCATCTAGAATTGATCATTAAGCATCTAGAAAGCCTTGTGATTAGTAAAAGAATGAAAATGAATATTTTGGATGAATTTAGAAAGCATGCCTCTATGGTTTAAGTTAAGAGCATCATATTTGATTAATGGAAGATTAGTGAAGATTAAGGTCTTTAACAATGATTAAGTGTTATGATGAACTTCTTCACCCAAGAAACTGTTCATACCATGACATTGAGGACCTTAGTAGCTATTTTTGATTGAACAAAATGGCATAAGCATGCATTTATATGGATCAATAGTTGAAAACACACTTAGGCATTAACTATAGTGCATGCCACCGGTTGAATTTGTTTGAATAAGTTCCACTTTGAATTTTACAAATCCAATGGTATAGACGATTTTATAATATGAAAAATATAAGGTCCATAAATTTTGGTTAAATTTGAGTTTTGTTTGCAAGTAGTGAAAATATAAAGCCTAAATGGCATTTTTGAGAGTTTAGGAATATTTTTGTAAATATCCATTGTTTTGAACCTTTTCCTTTATGAACATCTTCCATAGTGGTACAAATCCTAACTTAATACAAATCTTATTACAGCTGCTATGACCCTTCAAACTCGGGAAGTGTGTAAGTTGGCTTCTAACTTAGTACGAATCTTATTACAACTGCTACGACCCTTCAAACTCGGGGAGTTTGTAAGTTGGCCTCTAACTTACACCTTGATAAGTTATTTATGATTTATTAATAAATGTCACATTCATATTATAATTATCATTTTGAGCATGAAATATCATGTTATATGATACATTGAGTGCATACTCACATGACGTGATATTTTCACTATTTTAACATATTGCATCTATAAATGTCATTTTTACACAAAAACTTGCTACATATGCATATGTCATGAAATACATTTTTCAACATAGCATGAAAAATAACTTTTGTCACAACTCCAAAGGTTAGGATGGAAAATTATCCTAGTGGAACTCCTCTGTCCACTTTAGAGTGTTTAAGAATAGAGTGGTAACCCCTATACTGACAAAGGAACAGTCAATGGGTTTTGAATGGGTTATTTTTAAAGAACGTCGAAGCGAAGTCAAATGTTATGACATCTAAGGGTAGTGAGTGTACATGTTATGATATTATGATGTTATGTGATGTTACCAATGCATTGAGAAAGAGTCTATAGACAGCATGTAATGCCCTGATCCTAGATGGGTCGGAGAGTTACTTTTCTCACTCAAAAGCATTGTTTCAATCACATAATTATAGACTCTCAAGTCTTCAATGACACATATAACTCAATGTTTCAAATAAACTACTCCAATATGATTAACTAAGTACCACAAAATCTCAGAATGAATATCAATCTTCCAAAATAATGCCAACAAAGTAAAAATAGAACTATCGAATAAAATTCTCAAATAACTAAAATACCCTCTTCGTACATAATTCACTATGATCACGTGGTCTTATACGTGTTTTCTACTCTTAATCTTCAGCTGAATCATCCAAACCATCTGAAAAATATTTGAAGATAGGGGGTGAGTGTGACGTCCTCAATCTACACTTTGTAACTAAACAAAAATTGAAGAATCAAAATAAGTAACACTAGGTTACTTACCCCATACTTATTGAAGTTTTAATGCATGCACCTATTTTTACTATCGAGTGCAATGATACTCACAGCAGAAAAATAGTCTAATAAAAACCTTAGCATAACAAGCTAGTGATCACATAGTAGAAATAAAACCACAAATATAACATAATGTTACATCTCCACATTGTCTCATTTCACAAGATAACCCACTTAGTTTAGTTTGTCATATACATATATAAAAGTTATCAACATAACATCAGGACAGTTTCTCCCGTACTGGAATTGATCCATACTAATATCTACATCCTTCAGAAGAGTTTGTCCATATGGGATTTTATAGATATCACATATGGATAACGAACCCCTCGGATCCACTGCCAAGCAGCACCTGATCCACTGTTGCTTTATGGATGAGACGGATGCATACTGGCTCAAAATCGCTGATATGTAGTCATGTACGAGAGGAGTGTCAAAATTATCAAAAAGTGGAAAATCAGAGAGCCCTTTAGGGTTCTGCTGAAGTCCCTGCATCATCATAGGGGCCATTCCCCTTTCCGTCATACAGTCTTGCGATAATATTTAATTTTTTTAGAAAAGACAAAAACATATAACAGTGAAATTTCCTCAGAAATCTTCATAAGTATACATTTAACGTAATGAGGCATAGATAAAACACAATATTAAACACATGGCAAGACGAAATCATATAACATGTGAAATGACTTATGGAGCTCATGCATATGAGTGACATATGATTGACAGACTTATATTTTCCATGGACCTACTTTTATTATACTTAAACTCTTATTTAATTTATTATTTTTTGTAACATATTGGGTCTTATTTTATTTCATAATCTCGACGGGCGTTATTATACTAAAACTCTTATTTTGGGTCTTATTTATTTCATAATATCACTGTTTCCATCGGAATTTCTTAGCATGATGCGTCAACTTGACCATACATAAACTTATCAATCTTTTGGGAATTACATATCGTCATCCCCGTCATGACATGAAAATACTTATTATAGCGAGCATTATGTATCGCTGTCCCCGTCATGGCACGACATTTAACGTATCAAATCATATCAGTTGCCCGGGCGTTATGTATCACCGTCCCCATTATAACACGATTATTTGTTTTATTATGCTTTCTTAAAATTTTCTCAACGTATTTTCCTAAAACAAACGTCATGACTTATGATGACACTTATATATGACAAAATGTAATATATGCATAAATTTAGACTTGTGACATGCATGTTTCATGTCTTCATAATTCATATGATATATAAAAACATACCACAAGGACATACATCACATGTACATGCACTTACATCACAGAAATTCGTAATATCAAAACTTAACCAATAATACTTAAACAATTAAATAAAATATTAAAATATTATCGAAACCAAGGCTGGCCGAAATTCATAGGAGACTAAAATATTATTTAACTCAAGACAAAATTCACTTATTTAGTGTATCGAAATTTTCTTCATCAATTTATGCATATTAAATTATTTTTCTTAGCATTTCTTCTATAATTCTTGGCAAAATGGTTCTTGAAAATTTTCTAAGTAACTTAGAGTTTCTAAACTCATTATAATTATCATAATATCATCAAATAATTAAAAACCAATTAAATAAAATTAAAAACCAAAAATTCTACTAAAACCCTATTATAGCCGAACTATCCTAGGGTTTCTTTCTTATTTTTTTCTGAAATCAAGACCCCATATTTTTACATAATCCTCCTACTATATTGTCATAGAATATATTTATAAGGTCCTATAATTTTTCTAGTATTTTTCCATAACAAAAGCTACTCCAAAATTCAATAGCTTTCAATTTAATGTATAAACAATGTTTAAACTTAAACAAGCATCAAACTTAATCTATTCATCAAGCCACTTATACTATGCGAAGATTATGTTAAGTAATGTACTTAAAAACTTCTCAAAACTTGGTTAGATGATAGGATTGAGCTTTAGGCAATTCTCCCTCCAAAACCTCTAGTTTGCCTTCTTTTTGGTGTTCTAGTGGTGTGAGTGTGTTTTGGTGA
Source organism: Platycarya longipes (assembly GCA_036559045.1). Taxonomy (NCBI): domain Eukaryota; kingdom Viridiplantae; phylum Streptophyta; class Magnoliopsida; order Fagales; family Juglandaceae; genus Platycarya; species Platycarya longipes. Next base: position 28,161,725 of record CM071791.1, read on the forward strand.
ATTTTTCTCTTTTCTCTTCTTGGGTGACCGTGGGAATGGACTAAAGGGAGGCTTGGAACAATTTTCACAAATATATATATATATATATATATATATAGGTGAGTGGCACCATACATAAGGGCTTAAGGGTGAGAAGACCCCAAGGCATTTGGTTTTGCTCCTTGTCCGGCCATGTGAGATGTCTTCCTCACTTAGGCCGAATCATACCCCTAATTTAAATTTTGTTTTATTCTAATCTTCATCCAAGGGTCTTGCTTACTCTACCTATCAACTCTTTTTAATCAATGGCTCAAATAATTACAACACATAGATATAAAAATAGAAACAAAAATCTAAGAAATCTTGGGTGAGATTCAACCGGTCACTTGGCCATTTCTTGTGCCCCATGGCTTCTAAGGTGGTTTCCGTCCTCTTTCCCTTTGTTTAGTCTCTCATTGGTACACTTGGGATGTTTTGGAAAAGTTCTCCCAAGGTTTAGTTGGCTATCGTGTGACGCCCACGAATCCCCCCTGGGATTTAGAAGGACTTGTGACATCAAGACGATCATCTCATGGGTCAATCATCCCATCAAATAGTGTTTGAAGAGTGTGTGAAGCATGCACCAAGTGTACAATAAATATCGCAGTGGAAAAATAAATAAAAGTCAGTCGTTCTAGTACCAGAGATTCTTAAAAATTACAAATCAAATTAATACAATTTTTCCAACAGGAGATTTTACAGTCTTTCAAAAGAAAAAGATAAGCAACACTGCTTTCGAGATCATAATCTCGATCTTCATCCTCTCAACAAATTTCCTTTCCTGTGGAGTCTGTATCTTGGGCCAAATTTCATTTCTGCAATCACAAATTACGATCCCGTAAAATGGGGACCGTAGGGTGGGCGCGATCCACTAAAGTGAGATGTGAATCCCAGTAAGTAACAGACAACAAACAACATACAACCAATTCACACAACAGAACATCATCAGTATATACAAGTAAACTCAATGGGTGCATGTACCATGAATATGAGACTTGCAACATGACTTATGCACATACACTTTCATATAAAAACATCCATAATCCTTGACAGTTTTCAATGCTTTGCTTCATGTACGTGCTTTTTATAAAAATGCTTTCACATAACTTTGACTTCTTTTATATGTACTGTTTGAACTTCTTTTCAAAAGTCATCTTTTCAAAAATGCTTTTCGTCTTTTATTATCTTAGGCGCCACTTATCATATCATATCATATATGGCTCGAAAGCCCTTTCCTTTTTGTCATGACATTTGTCAGACACCTCACGGTTCCCCTACACACCGTGTGTTCTTGCTAGTTATCGTAGCACCCGGCGACCGTATCAAACCAAAGTAGCTATGTTTCGCGCCCTTTTGCGCTCTTCATCATTCGGCGATTGATCACTCCCCGAGCGACTACAAATTTTTATGTATCGGTAAGGCCGAAGCCAACACCGTCCTGTAGGCACCCACTAGCTTTAGGTGTGACCACGCTCCGGATACCTTTTGGAGCCATACATGGTCTGCTGACGGTTCGTTGTCGACCCAGGGGCTTTCACTTGACTTTAATCACTCCTGAGTAAACAGGGAGTTCCACTGGGGCACTACCCCATCCTAGCCTTTGGGGTTCTTATAAAACTTTAATGATTTTCTTTTCTTTTAAAAACATGCTTGACTCAGAAACATGCTTTTTGTGCTCATGCATAGGACATGCGTGCGACATGTGACTTCTTATGCAAAATATGTAGATCATGAAACATATGAATCATGCATTCACAAATCATATCTCATACAAATTAACATATGAACAGACTTCCCTTTTTAATTTATCTTCTATCCAACATGTCGTGCATATTCTAATGAAGAGATAGTCAAAACCTTAAGTCACATCGAATCACACCAACACTGTCTTATAGGGGTTAAGGACGTAATTTATGATAGAGTCAAACCTGACTTTTCTTATCTTTTCTCTTTACCAAAACACGCATATTTCCTTAAGATCTTCTCAAAACTTAATAGCTATATCATAACCAATCATTAATCACTACATTTCCATTACCTGTACAGTTATTCTCTTCAACAATTATCATCATATAATATTTTCTCTAAACCCAAACATTTCTCAATCTATACATCAAGGGAATCTAAGAATACACATCGATATTTCATCCGAAAATTCAAGTCATAACTATACATCATATCATGAGTTAAAGTCTAGTGTTTTTCCAAAGAAGTATACCAGGATTAAAACTTATGAACTCCCAAAAAAATAAACTTTTAATCGTCCAACATATTATGCCATTATTTCAACCCTTAACTGAATTTTACCTAACTATACTTATTAAGTTCCCTCCTTAAATTTTCACCATATTCTTCCAAATATCTCTTCGATTAAAATCCTAGTGTATCACCTTATTAAAACATAGTAAAAAAGCAATGTAATCATCCAACCAAATCATTATATCACCAATAATTACTAAAAAATAACGGAGTCATCCAACCAAATCATTTTATCACCAATAAATATTAGAATAACCGAGTCATCCAACCAAATCATTTTATCACTGATAATCACTAAAATAACCGAGTTATCCAACCAGATTATTTTATGCCCAATAATTACTAAAATAACAATCATCAACCAAAACATTATATCATCAACAATTACCATCCACACAATATTCAACCGCAGTAAGATTAACTCGGGGTAATCTCAATCTCCATTAAATGGCCTCTAGCCCAACCAATCTACTTTCAAATTACTCATCATCACTAGATAACACTTCAAGCAAAAAAAATAGAGATTAGCACCCAATCAAACAATCAAACAATCAAAAAATATCTGTTAGTTACAGTGCACAAACGAACGTCAAGCAAGCATCGCGCCGATCCACGTTCCCTAGCAGGTAAGTTAGGCACTATTCATCTTCGGGCACGGCAAGCGACGGGTTGGACTCGGGTACTCCGTTTGACACCAAAATAAGAGAATACTCATTGGAGGATGGAGAATCTCATGGTGGTGGTAGTGAGGCGGTGCAACCACCAGAAGGCGGCAGATCTGGCTTGAAAGGGTGGAAACCCATTTTTGAATTTTCTCTTGTACACAGGATCCCGGTGGGGCCATGGATTGGGAAACTATTTTAGAGGTGTGATAAACTGAGGTAGGGGAAGCTTTTGCCTGTGGGGGTGAGAGCCATGGTGGCCGGACGGCGGCGCGGCAATGAAAAGTTCATTTGGAGACCCATTTCGGTTTCATGGGAGGAGAGAGAAGGTGGGTACTCTGTCGGAGATGAAATTTCTGGGGGTGAGTTGTGACGCCCCCAAATTCTCCTTAAAATAAACACGGAAATCGAGGCATTAGGATGCTGACAACACGGATCACGCACCCCCAACGTCAAGTGTCAAACGTGTGTGAACATGTGACATGCATAAAATAAAAGTCGCAGTAGATAAATTAACTCATTAGCTAAGTACTAGAACTTTTAGAAATATTTTACAAACTAATTTAACATAAATTCTCCAATAGGAGATTTAATACAGTCACCCGAAAGTTAAATCATACATATACATATTTGTAAAACTGGAAAAAACACTTCCCAATATAACAAATTATAAATAAATACTCTAACAACGAAGCCGCCTCCTCAGGCTCAGCTTCCACAAAGTCTGCATCCAAAAATCTACGATGCTATGATGGCATCGCAGGTAAGTACAATCCAACCAAACCCCAAGATATAAAATATATTCATGCACAACAACAATCTCACACATGAACAAAACACCTTATGCATGAATCTTAAAAATCCTCTTTTTCAAAACAAACAAAATACCCACACGCTAAAATCTCATTTTATTCACAATAAAGCTCCAATAAAAATATCTATAATTTTTCCAGAAAATGATACACGTAAATCCATTAAAACCACAACCAATTTCTCAGAAAATAGTCCACGTAAAACCAGTAATTAAAACCGTCACTTTCCTAGAAAATGGCCTAAACATCCATCATTCTCAGAAAATAATATTCACAAATCCAATCATACCGGGCGTTACGTATCGCCATCCTCGATATGATATACACACATCACCAATCATAATGGGCATTACGTATCGCCGTCCCCATTATGATTCCCACACTCATTTCATACCAAGCGTTACGTATCGCCGTCCCCGATATGAAATACACACCCAACAACCATAATGGGCGTTACGTATCGCCGTCCCCATTATGTCATCCACACACTATCAATCATAATGGGCGTTACGTATCGCCGTCCCCATTATGCCATCCACACACACGTTGATCACAACGGACGTTACGTATCGCCGTCCCCATTATGATTAAGCTAAAAATCATTAAAATCCATAAATTCAATAAAAACCCAATTTCCATTCCCAACACATGAATATCTAAAATCATGCAAAAATTCTAATTTCCAAATATTTCCATGAACATGCGCGTAATTACACAATGCAGACAACCATGCACCAGATAGCCAACAAATTAATAAATTCCAACAATGACCAAACACAACATCTGTTGATACCAAAAATATATTTAAATCTTAAAATTCGTTTGGAAAGTACTTATAGTGGTTAAAAGCGTAAATCCTTGAGCGGACGTCACTTCGCAACGCTCGTAGCGGTCACTTGTACGTTAAGCTAAAGTGCTCGATTTGACACCAAAATTTAGGGAAATACTCTTTGGAAGGTGGAGAATCTCATGGAGGTGGTGGTATGGCAGCACAACCACCGGATGGTGGTGGATCGGGCCCTAAAATGGTGGAAACCCATTTTCGAGTTTGGGGTTGTACCGGGAAGGTGGGGCCGGGTATGGGAAAATTGAGTTAGGGGGATGACCACCTGGGATAGGGGAGTGGTTTGGTGGCAGAGTTGAGAGACACGGTGGCCGGATGGTGGCGCTGGTTTCCTCAACCTGTGGGTCTAAAACCCATTTCGTGGGTTGCTTGTGTAGAAGGAATGAGGACCTGCCAAGGGTGGTTTTGTTGGCCAGAGGGTGGGGATGATTGCCGGCATAAAGTGGTGGCCAAGGGGTGGCCCATGGCAGCGCGGCAAGGAAGCCACCCATTTCGGGTTGAAGGGAGGTGAGATAGAGAGAGAGGCCATTGGGGATGGGATCGCCGGAGGGAGCTCGCCGGCAGGTGGAGGTTCAGGTGGAGGGGGCAGTGACGGTGCTGACCGGCACTGGGGGTGGTGGCTGGGCTTGACAGCTGAACCAAAAACAGGGGGGAAGCTGCACACGGGTCTGGGGGAGCAAGGGAAACTGGGAAAAAGAAAGGAAAAAAAAAAAAGAAAAGAAAAAGAGAAAAGAAAAAGAGAAGAAAAAGGAAAAAGGAAGAGAAAAAAATACAATCCAATTCCCATAACTTGGATCACAAAAACACTTAAAATCACAACATAAATATATGTACATAAAACCATTCCAAAACACATTTAATTAAAATAAATAAAACACATCAAATAAACTCATAATGAAAAAAAGAATTTAAATTCCAATTTTTAAAATAATTATCTCACATTAAAATTAATAAAAAAAGCAATGTAACTCAATATTTAATTATAAGAACAACATAAAACTAATATTAATTAATCAATAGATCGAATAAATATCTTAAACAATTAAAACACGACTAATAATATTATTAAAATAAATTAAAATAATTAACACTGAGAATAAAATAACGTGTAAAAATACACGTAAATCTGGGATCTCACATTCTCCCCCACTTAAAAAGAATTTCGTCCCTGAAATTCGCTCGGTTGCAACTAATAAAAATTCCAATAGCTCACCTGCCACATCACTTAATACTCACTCGAAGCATTAGCACAATTATCTATTTTCCTCAGACACAAATAAATGATATTCCATCATAATCGTATAGTCTCCAAGCAATATTTCACTCCTGAGTTAGCCAATTAATCTAAACTCCATATGTACAAGGACCTTAGTAAAATCTCCCAATTCCTAATATTCACTAACTCCATACAACAATTTTTGACACCCTCAAATAACTCCCAAGTTTATCTTCCCAACTTAACTATCAATAAACATAATTTACCAAACCAAAAGATAATTTTTTACTTACAAGTATCATTCCAAATTTCAAGTCATCACTAATTTCTCAAAATTAACACAAGAATTGAACCTCCAACTACATTACAACACATCACGCTTCCGCGCGCACTCTAAAAACTCACCCAAATGCATAAAATTAAGTCCTCATAAATTATCACCATTGAGTAAAAATTGGCTCAACGCCTATTAACAAAAAAATCCTATACCACTCTTCCCAATCCTAAAATTTTAATATCCCATAATTTTGATTATACCACTATGGTTGATACCCAAATTGCAACGTATATCACATAAAAATTGTTAGCGCCCCAGCTTGCGCTTGGGATCGTATGCAAACTGTGACTTCAGGGATGAGCATCGCAGGGAAGTTCACCCCTCGTCTTATCGTTTGCTGATTTTTTTTTTTTATTATTATTATTATGCGTAGCGGATAAAGGTCGAACCCTTTCTAAGCGTGTGTCACATGGCTTAAAACAATAGCATCCCAAAATATTACAATATCATTAATATAAACATGAGGATCCTTTACAAAAGTTCATTCTTCCAAAACATCGGAAGACCAAAAATACATGCAATAAGAACAAAAGCTGCATGGAGGATCCCCAAATCATCATCCACTAATCCATCGGCTCCTTCTTAACCTTCTTGAAGCTTGGACCGTAACGGAGACGGTCCAACTCCAAGGCCGGTCCCACCCCACAACTCATCCTGGGGGATGACTCGTAAAGGCGACCTATGTGAAGGGAATCATCCACGCCCAAAACTATACAACACCCGATAGGGCGCACTCCACATATATACGTAGCCAGAGGTAGTGACTCCGCCGCCCAGCGGCTCAAGTAGTCTAGAGTCACTAACTCGGAGGCAATGGGCTCAGTCAAGCCCGTGGGGGTCTGAGGCATCATCGGTGGGGTCGTACTCGTCTGAGTTGTCCTTACCTACGACTACTTCTATCATCCCAAAAAGGTGATAGTAGGAAAAATGAATAAAGGGGTGAGATTTTGGGAGAAATCTCAGTAAGCACATTTATATCATAACAAAGCAATTTAAGCATACAGTTAAGTGAATAGCAAACAATCAATCATGCTTAATGCATTATGGGACTCATGGCCTTGTGATATGCATATGCTTATGCTTATACTCGTGTCTTAAAATTTCTCTTTTTCTTTTCATCTTCTTTTTATACATTTGTCCGTAATCTCGGAAAACAAAACCATGAAGTTTCCTTTCAAAAATACTTCTTTTGTAAACATTTTTCGTTTTTTTATTTTAGGTGCCACTTTTCATATCATATATGGGCCCGAAAGCCCATCTTTTGTCATGACCTCTATTGGACACCTCACGGCTCCCCTACGCACCGTGTGTTCCTGCTAGTTACCGTAGCACCCAGTGACCGTATCAAACCTAAGTAGCCACGTTTCACGCCCTTTCGCGTTCTTCATCACTCGGCGATTGATCACTCCCCGAGTAACTACAATCTTTTCTATCGGTAAGGCCGAAGCCAACACCGTCTGTAGGCACCCACTAGCTTTAGGTGCGACCACGCTTCGGAAATCCCTTTGGAGCCATACATGATCTGCCGACAGTTCTTTGTCGACCCAGGGGCTTTCACTTGACTTTATTCACTCCTGAGTGAACAGGGAATTCCACTAGGACACTACCCCGTCCCAGCCTTTGGGGTTCTTATAAAACTTTAATTAATTCTTTTTCTTTTGAAAACATGTTGGAAACATGATTTTTGTGCTATATGCATGAGACGTGAGACTCATGTCACGAAACATATGCAATATGTGACAAACATCAAGCTTACCCTATGTTAAGCTCTTTTAAACTTTTTGCGCGTCATAATCCCACTTATTTTCTCCCCAAAATGTTATAATGGGCCTCCAATGCACTTAGGGGTACTTGGCCCCTTCTCACTAAGGTTGGGCTGAGACCCTCCCTTACACTCTTCTAGCTTTTTGTCTTCTAATTTTCTCCAAGTACTCTAGTTTCATTCCAATCCTCAAAAAAAAAAAAATGTTATCCTAACCCTAAAAGAAAGCTTGGCCGAAAGTTCTAGGCCCCCCCCTATGGTGTTATTTTGTTCACTTGTTCTTCTAATATAGTTTACTCAATGATTTTAGTGAAAACTTTCAACCATGACAATATAGCAACTTTATTCATATGCATCTAATATCTCCAAAATTTTAGACATATCACCATCACATAACATAATAATTAAATCAATGATTCCCACCAAAGAAGTTCTTCAATCCGAAAATACAAGCATGCAATACTCAATTTTTCATTCTCCAAATCAAAACTTAACAAATATATGATCACCTTAACTCAACTTATTGATCATGCCATATTCTCCTTTCATAACATATATTCAAAATCTCCACATGAAATAACCTTTAGTCTTAGCTAGATGTTCACTCTTAGACATGGGTTTTTACTACTAAATAAATAACACTAAAGCATTAACAACTTTCATGCTAGAAAACCTTCAATCATGCATGCACTTTCCTTCATTCCACTTCATGTTGAACAACTAACTAACCATATACCATTTCAACTCCTCAACTTAGAAAATTAACATAACTTAAACATGGATTCTTACTAAACTAAACATGGCAAGTTGCTCCTCTAAAAAGATTCATTCTACCACATACATACAAAGAATCAAGCAAAGCAACCAAATTCACTCAAAGGTGTACAAAGATTGCTAAAAGGTAGGATAAGAATGCACTTACCTCTTCAAGAGCAATTCTTCCTCAAAATAGTTATTCTAACTCTTTTCTACTAATGATATAGTAAGGTTTAGAAGATAGAAGAAAGTAGAACAAGAGAAAGTTGAGGGAGAGAGATGCTTGGCCGAGAGGTGGAAAAAAAGACTAGTGTGTGTGTTTGTGAGCTAGCCGAATGAGGGATAGCTTTTCCTCAAGGGTTTCGGCCATACACACCTTTCTAGAGGTCAAGGACAACTCACCATACTTTGATGTGAAGGATACAAGACTAAGTATGGGTGGTTGCATGGGAAAAGAAAACAATGATGGGGAAATGGGGGAATGAGGAAACTGGATCCTCCCTTGGCCTTCCTAGCTTCACCGAAACCTCCTCCCCTCTCATGCCCCTTCTCTTGTCATTTCAACCCTATGACACACTCAACCATTCACTCTCAAGTCATTCTACAAGATTCTATAGCCATACCTTTAGGGAATTGAGCTAGCATGATCCGGCCATACCCAACTCCAAGTGTCATCCGAAATGCACCCTTCCTTCATCCTAGTTTTTCTTCTAATTCAAGCAACCTCCATACCTTCCTCTTACACCACCATACCTCTTACACAAATCATTTCATGTACTTTATTCCCTACACAAATCCAAGGCATCCCTTTCACTAGATTTGCAAGCAAATCATAGGAAATCTCAAAGTGGTGCACACGGCATCCACCCGGATCCTCTTGGTTCCTTTCTTCCATTTTCTTTTCATTTTTCCTCATGTCACCTCTCTTTTTGTGTCAATCATCTTGTCACCTCTCCCTTACAAGATCCTATGATGATTATTTGCCTAGGTTGGAGATAATGGGGTAGGAAAAACCCCTAAGGATTTCGGCAATCTCCTTAGCCGAATGCCCACCCACTCCTTTCCTTTCATTTTCCTCTCCATTGCACATGTGTCATTCCCTAAACATGCCATGTACTAGTTAGGGTAAGTTAGACCATACCTTAGTACTTTCCAAAAATATTCCCAATGATGGGAAGAATCCCATCACAAGATTCTACACACAATCTCATCTCTCATCCACTAGTCAACTCTCACCTAATGGAAATTTCACATGTCTACCTACTAGTGGTAGTTGACTCACTAAGATTTTCCTATGAGTGACAAGTGTCCCATGAGTAGCGTTTTGTGGGTTATGGGTCAACCTCTTGGGCTTGTGGGCTTGCCATTCCTTCATAGGCCCAATAGCTCATTCTAAGTTCCAAGATCCAAATCTCAAGCCCATGCCCTTTTTCTCCTCTCAATATATATGTAATTATCCTAATTACATAATTAACTACTTAATCAAAATAATTACTTAATTAAATAATACGAGAAGAAATTCTAGGGTCGTCACAAAAATCCTATTACTTTCCAAGTTAACCATCAAAATAGAACTTTGCAAAACTAAGAACAATGCCCAAAGAAAATATAGCCTCCCAATATCAGGTCACCCCACTAATCTTCTCAAAATCATCATAGAATTTAGACTCCCAAATATTTAACTTCTTCAACTACTACGTCATGACTAAAGCCTCAACACACATCTTGCAATTCGAAAATCAAATCCACTAAGCACCAAGTACTATACTCCCAAACCTTAATACTTTATCAACTCATAAACCTAGTTATGTCACCCAAATGTTGACGCCTAAAATTCCAACTCCCAACTAGACATTCAATCTCCAAATAAAATAAAATAAAAATAGCCTCAAATATTTAAATTCCTATTTGGGTTCAAGTCGTAACTAATTCCTGAAGATAACCTCAACCAAGGCTACTAACCATTACATTTGCCAAGTATCATGCTTAGAGTGTACACTCTAATTAACTCTCCCAACCAAAAACAAAACAAAAACCATGCATTCTCCAAAATTTATATTCACAATTATTACACATCAATCTCTAAACTTCCACAACCAAGATCAAAACTTCACCAAAGAAACAATTGATTATCTACTATCATAAGTATTCTTAAAACAGATTCCATAACAATATGTCAATGGCTAAGAACTTCACACTCACATGAAGAGTTCGCCTAGATTACAATTCCAACAATCTCTCAGAAATAAAATTAAAACTTAGAAACTTTAACACTCAGTGAGACCCAGGTATTACACATAAATAACATAGGAAATATCAACAAAGAAATCCAATTACATAAATACCAATAATTATCAAGACGAATCCATCTCTCAAGATATAGCAATATACCCAAACACTGAATAAAACTCAAGTAATTCCCATAAATATTATATAGAAACATAACGGGAAAAAAGATCTAATAAGCAAATAAGTAACAACTATTCATTTGGGAAAACAAGACCACCTCCTTTGGTAAACATAAATCACCAAAAGCTTTTATTAAATAAAACAAGGAGAATAAGAACAACAAATAAAATAACAGATAAAGTTTTGAAATTTTCCACAAAACCCAATTCTTAAAAAGATTTATTGTAGAAATCTCCAGGACTTAAAACCTTTAGAAGAAACGAACCATAATAAAATTAATTAATTAATTAATTAATTAATTAATACCAACAAGTCGCCAAACAAATCCACTTGTCAAAATAAATAGGTACATTTCAAAAATAAAACAAGCAAAAATGTAAAAAGATAGTAAATTTAAAAATTTACCTCAAAGAACGTCTCTAAAGAGATTTCTAAAGTAACAGTTTTCTTTAAATGTTTGTCTAAATAAATTTCAAACTTTCATAAGTATTTAAAAGAAAAAAGCCATAATTTAAAGTAAAAAGATAATAAACAAAATCCATAACTTTCTTATAGGAAACTCATGAAATGAAATTAAAATAAAAATTAAATTCACATGATAATTACACAAAAAATTAATAAAACATAATAACCCACAACAAAATAATAACTTTAAAACAAGAGATTCCATAACAGAATTATTCAAAATAAAGATTCCATATTGCAATTATTTAAAATATAGGATTCAACAAAAGGAAAGTTTTAAAATAATAATCAAATCTGAAAGACCCAAATTCCAATTTAAACAAAACAAAGGCATATAGAAATAAATAAATGCTCAACGACTTAACTAAATAAAATCAAACAATTAAAATTTTAACTACTACCCAAAATCACATTAATGGACAAATATTAAAATAAAATAAAACAAAGCAAACAAATCAATCAGAACTAAGCCAATTATGAAAATAAATAAACAACATGCACATTAAAATAAAAAGTACAACACAATAAAATAAATATCGATAATCTTACCATATAAATTAGTAGGAGAAACTTAGAGAACAAATAGAACAATAAAATAAAATAAAATAACCAAATAATAAAACAAATAAATTTTTAAAACCACAAACTTTTCTGGTACTGTCCCTAGGTAATGTGTGGATTTACCCAGAGCCGAACTGCTCTGATACCACCTGTGACGCCCCCCAAATTCTCCTTAAAAAAAACATAGGAATCGAGGCATCGGGATGCTGACAAGATGGGTTACGCACCCCCAACGTCAAGTGCCAAACGTGTGTGAACACGTGACATGCATAAAATAAAAGTTACAGCGGATAAATTAAGTCATTAGCTAAGTACCAGAATTTTTAGAAATATTTTACAAACTAATTTAACATAAATTCTCCAATAGGAGATTTAATACAGTCATCCGAAAATTAAATCATACAGATATATATTTGTAAAAATGGAAAAAAACACTTCCCAATATAACAAATTATAAATAAATACTCCAACTACGAAGCCGCCTCCTCAGGCTCAGCTTCCACAAAGTCTGCATCCAAAAATCTACGACCCCATGATGGCATCGCAGGTAAGTACAACCCAACCAAACCCCAAGATATAAAATATATTCATGCACAACAACAATCTCACACATGAACAAAACACCTTATGCATGAATCTTAAAAATCCTCTTTCTCAAAACAAACAAAATACCCACACGCTAAAATCTCATTTTATTCACAATAAAGCCCCAATAAAAATATCTATCATTTTCCCAGAAAATGATACACGTAAATCCATTAAAACCACAACCAATTTTCCAGAAAATAATCCACGTAAAACCAGTAATTAAAACCTGTCACTTTCCTAGAAAATTGCCTAAACATCCATCATTCTCAGAAAATAATATTCACAAATCCAATCATACCGGGCGTTACGTATCGCCGTCCCCGATATGATATACACACATCACCAATCATAATGGGCGTTATGTATCGCCGTCCCCATTATGATTCCCACACTCATTTCATACCAGGCGTTATGAAATACACACCTAACGACCATAATGGACGTTACGTATCTCCGTCCCCATTATGTCATCCACACACTATCAATTATAATGGACGTTACATATCGTCGTCCCCAATATGATTGCTACACACTCATTTCATACCGGGCATTACGTATCGCCGTCCCCGATATGAAATACACATCCGATGACTATAATGGGCGTTACGTATCGCCATCCCCATTATGCCATCCACACACACGCTGATCACAACGGGCGTTACGTATTACCGTCTCTATTATGATTTAGCCAAAAACTATTAAAATCCATAAACTCAATAAAAACCCAATTTCCATTTCCAACACATGAATATCCAAAATCATGCAAAAATTCCAATTTCCAAATATTTTCATGAACATGCGCGTGATTACACAATGCAGACAACCATGCACTAGATAGCCAACAAATTAATAAATTCCAATAATGACCAAACACAACATTTGTTGATGCCAAAAATATATTTAAATCTTAAAGTTCGTTTGGGAAGTATTTACAGCGGTTAAAAGCGTAAATCCTTGAGTAGACATCACTCTGCAACGCTCGTAGCGGTCACTTGTACGTTAAGCTAGAATGCTCGGTTTGACACCAAAATTTAGGGAAATACTCTTTGGAAGGTGGGGAATCTCATGGAGGTGGTGGTGTGGCGGCACAACCACTGGAAGGTGGTGGATTGGGCTCCAAAAGGGTAGAAACCCATTTTCGAGTTTAGGGTTGTACCAGGAAGGTGGGGCGGTGTATGGAAAAACTGAGTTAGGAGGATGACCGGCTGGGGTAGGGGAGTGGTTTGGTGGCAGAGATGAGAAAATACAAACCAATTCCCATCACTTAGATCACAAAAACACTTAAAATCACAACATAAATATATGTACATAAAAAACCCATTCCAAAACACATTTAATTAAAATAAATAAAACACATCAAATAAATTCATAATGAAATAAAGAAATTAAATTCCAATCTTTAAAATAATTATCTCACATTAAAATTAATAAGAAAAGCAATATAACTCAATATTTAATTATAAGAACAACATAAAACTAATATTAATTAATTAATAGATCGAATAAATATCTTAAGCAAATAAAAGACGGCTAATAATATTATTAAAATAAATTAAAATAATTAACACTGAGAATAAAATAACGTGTAAAAAATACACGTAAATCTGGGATCTTACACCTATGGATGGAGGATCAAATGGCGGGGGTGGTGTCGTGGTACGGTGGCTCACAATGGAGATATGGGCGGAGATATGGACGGAGCAAGGTGTAGCGTAGAGGATTAAACACCTCTCGGGTTTGGGGCTGCCGGCAGGACGTGGGGCTGCCGTGGTCGACACCCCTAGTGGGGTTGGACTCACCGGAAGGTGGCGGTTCAGGCGGGGTCAGAGGTGAGGCTTGCCGGGCAGGGGTGGTGCCGCCACGGGCTGAAAACCAAACCACCTCCTGCGGTTACTGTAGCACGCAGGAGACAAAAGAGAGAGGAGAGAGAGAAAAGGAAAAGGGAGAGGGGAAAAATGAGGGATTTGACCATTTTCGTACTATTTATAGGCCCAAAACTTTTGGATCTTCAAACGAACAACATATGAATTTAAAACACTGATTTGAAAGCGTATAACATTAATTTAACTTAAAATTCTCAAATTAATTAAATAAAATATTATTTCAACTTATTTTATTTCTCAACATAATATTTTTCACCAATGCTTAAAATGATGAAATTTATTTAATTATTTAAAAGGAATAGATCTATACATTTAAATCAGATATTTAAAGCACATTTAAAATCTCGCAATATTTCAAGTAACTAAAATCAAGGTAACAAAAGAATCTTGCATAATATAATATTTTTGGAGCTATTCAAAAACTACCAAACCAAAATAGAATAAACATAATAAGACTTAATGATTTAATAAATTTAAGATCAATAAATCAGATAATGTCAAATAAAATAGAATCAATGCTCATTAATAAAAACACAGCAAATCAAGCCATATATTATAATAATTAAAACCAAAAACACTGAAAATATCATTTCAGATGGAAAGACCAGTAGTAACAATTAATTAAAATAATTAAAAGCACTATTATTCAAGAATCTCACAAAAAATTATAACCATAATAAAAATCAAAACTACTAAATCAAAATAATATTGATAATAATTCAAATGATAAAAACAATAATAATTATTAAACAACTAAGAGTATTAAAATCGTAGATCTCACAAATAACTAGCTCTAATCATAAATAAAATGTACGCGAAATAAAATTTGTGAGATAACAATTTAATTTATTAAAATAAATTAAAATATCCAATGATAAAATATGAGCAAATACAGATATGTAAAAATTCGGGATCTCACATATCGGTTAGTAACAAAGGGGTAATTTGGCTGATTTAACTAGTTCCTCACCAATCATATTTACTCTTAATTCCCACATGGTTATAGACTAATTATCCTTCTATAACCACTTCCACCACATGACACCTACCTTTCCACACATGTATAAGTGATACAAATGGAAAGAACCAATCAAATTAGAGCTCCTAAAGTAAGGTGGTGGTGCATTTTATTTTTGGGCTTCAGTTTTCGTCTACTTCAGGTCAGTCTACTTCCAGCCCAAATAATCCCTTGATCCACTTCGATTCTCCAAAAACTGAAAATAGGAAAGTTTTAGATCATCCTCTTGGTGATCTATAAAAGTTTGAATCACCTAATTAAAAGGTCATATGAGAGAGATAGAACCATTTTATCGAAACACGTTGGACTAACCAGAGAACTCAATTCCGAGCTACATATGTGTTTTTCCATTCCACTTCTAATTTTCTCAATTTTTCTCTCAATCTCCTTGATATAATTATCCTCCAAATTCAAACTAAATTGTTTTAATTTACACCTTACTCAATTTCTAAAAATTTCCTTAAAATGATAAAATAACCTCTAAATAAATACATATATCCTAAGTTTGTTCTTTTTAAAAGGAAGGGCTATTAGAGTAAGTTATCCACAACTCAGTAAGTGAAGGACATATATCAGAGTACAAACATGAGCACTTATAAAGTACAGTATGCAAGACAAGAAAAATCTTTCAGAGTTATCATGAACAATACACATTTTCAAATATAACATAGCAATGTTTTTTAAATCATATAAAACACAGAGTACTTTGGCATAACAAAATTGAGCATCATCATCATATCAAAATAGAGCATCTTACAGAGCATAAACCATGTTTATCCCCTGTGGTAGGATTGTGCTAATCCTGGTGGCCAAACCAGGCAGAGATAGAGTTGAACCTTTCCTTTATTCGTTCTCAGAGTTCGAGTGTGCATACTAGAAAGTCTACATAAAACCACTTCGTTTCCAAAGTGGATGCACTCAGAGATAGAGAAGTTGGTACCAATACAAACATAGTAGAGCAGAGACAGAGCAGAGCAAAGACAGAATCATATACAAAACCAGTATATCAAGCCAAAAGTTTTCAGAGTCATCAAAGTAACACATAGTGCTAAAATATTTTCATAATCCTTCTGACATAAATAAAATCAAAGCATAATTTTTCATATTCTCAATATCGCACTTTCTCACATTTCATAAACAACATGACAAAAACTAAACTCATGTCTACATAATGCAAGATAGAAATATTTTTCTTTCTTTCATATAAGCTTCATGAGTAATGCAAATAACTGACAAAGGTTAGTTTTTCTCAAGTTTTCATTTCACAATAGAACATACATAGTTTTTTAGAAAGTGAACCTCAGTCTACAATTGGTATAAAACCAAATATAGGAATTTCGCTTACATAAACTTCTTAGCTTTTCAGAAATATCCTCAACAAAGTTGAACAAAATCAATCTTCACATAGAAAACATTATGTGACCTGTGTAAATTTCCAAAGGAACACACACCTCAAAAAATAGAACCTGAGATATAAAATCTAATATCTTTCATTAACATTTAAAAATTCTCAAAATCCTGTATAATAAATTTCCTCAAGATGCTTTGAATTTACTAAATTCCTTCAAAATCCTAAAATCTTCAATACCTCGATTTTCACTTACAAAAATCAATTAACCTAATTTAACTCAAAACCAAATCTTTCATAAATCAAAACTCAAGCCACTAGAACAATTCAACACCAATAAATTGGTCCAAAAAATAATTTAATACATGAGTCCAAAATAATTTCGAATCTGAACTCTACCCAAGAACATTTAACCAAAAGAAGGAGAAAAACAAGTATGTAACTCGCCCAAAATAATTGAGAAACTGAACCAATTCGAAACATGCCCCATCTAATAAAATATTACATTGTTTTCCAAAAACAAATCCATAGCTTTTAAAAGAATGACAAACGCATTTCTATATACTCTTAAGAAATAAACTTTAAACTAATTTATCCCCAAAAGAAAAAGTTTAAAACATTGGTTTCTTTATTAAAACAAGTATCTAAAACCAGTTTCATCATACGTGAATATAACGTATGAGGGAAAAACATGCCACGTAAAAACCAATGGTATTTTTGAAAAAAAAAAGGACAATGCATGCATAAGCTCATTCATGAAATAAAAGCTACTAGGAATAACCATAAAAACCCCATATTTTGCTTTAAACAAAAACACGCACCAAAACTTGCTTGTAGGGGCAAAATTCACGAAGTCCCAATAGGGTCGTGAAAAAGGCTCACCTTGAAGCATTGAGAGGTGGAGGAGGCTCAAGCAACGCTGGGTTGCTTCTGAGCTAGTGAAGACGAGAAGACTACCGACGTCGTTGGGCTTCATGATCGTGGCTGGTAGCACCTAATAGAACCGAGATTAGAAGGCAAAGAGATGCTCTATTTTTAGTGTGGTAAAATAGGGCTATTGTGATTTTGGTTGTGATCAAGGGGAGGTTCTAGGTACCTTAGTCTTGGTTATTTGAGAATTTTATTCGATAGTTCTGTTTTTACTTAATCGGCATAGTATTTTGGAAGATTGATATTCATTTTGAGGTTTTATGGTACTTAGTTAATCATATTGGAGTAGTTTATTTGAAACATTGAGTTATATGTGCCATTGAAGACTTGGGAGTCTATAATTATATGATTAAACAATACTTTTGAGTAAGAAGTAGTAACTCTTTGACCCATCTAGGACCAGGGCATTACACAACTTGGTTTTAACGTGAGTTGTACTACGGTCACCAGTAGATCTAGGACCAGGGCATTACACAACTTGGTTTTAACGTGAGTTGTACTACGGTCACCAGTAGGTACTCACAGTGTGTGACGCCCCCGAATTTCCCGACTATATTTTTTATTTAATTAAATAAATAAAGCATTGGTGACTTAGGTAATTAGTAGATAAACCCTTGAAGGGTGGGCTTAGAGGTAGAAAGCCTTAAGACCATAACCAAGACTTTGGGCCCAAATAGAGATGACAAGCCCATAGGTCCATGAAATGAAATCCATTAATCAATCCCAGGCCCATGCATGAGGACACATCTCAAGCTAGGGAAATTTTTGTAAGGTAATCAAGACTAGTAGGTCAATGAGAGGGAATACTAGTAGGTGAGAAGGTTGACTAATTGTTTTGGTTGGAGGAAGGAAAGAGAAGATCAAAGATGAGATCTCCTCATCTTTTCCTACCTAGATAGGTGTGTGAGACAAGGGTTTTTGCCAAAGAAGACCATCATAGGATCTTGCCATATCTAGTCAAATGATTACACAAGATTTGGTGGGATTTGAAAATGAGAAAAAGAGAGAGAGATTTGGTGGGCTATAGCCGAATACCCTTAGGGTTTTCTCACAAACATATTTTCAAATCTTGAGGAGACAAGTGAGGGCTTGATTGGTTGATTGAGTGAGTGATGAAACAAGTGGGAAAGAAAAGAAAACCAATTGAGAGGGATGGGGGCTACGGATGAAGCATGTAGCCGACCACTCTCCCTCCTTGTGTGCTCTCTTTTGCCTCCAAATCTAGATGAATTGGACTTATGAGATTGTGTAAGAATAGACAAGACATGAGTGTAAGAGCATGGAAGGGAATGGTGACTTGAGATGTTGATTGATAGATGCAAAAAAGTGGGAAAAAGATAAGGAAGGTTCGGGTGAGGTGAGTAGCCGACTCCCCCCCCCCCCCTTTTTTGGTATTCTTCTTGGCACCAAATTTAGTCTATAGGATTGTGTAAGAGTGATAGGACAAGTGAGTTTGAGAAGTAAGGTAAATAGTTGATGATTGAGCACATGAAAAGAAGGAAATGAGAGTAGGAAAAAGGAGAGGGTTTCGGATGGAGCAAAAAGGGCAAGGGATCCGAATCCCACTCTTGCCTTCTCCCAAGATGTAGATCCTCAAATCTCTTGGATTGACATATGAGGTGATGATTGGGAGACAAGGAGGTGATGTGAAGTGATGGAAGGGCTTAGAACCCTTTGAGAGAGGCCGGCCATATGGGGAGAGAAAGGAAACCATTCTCCAACCTAGAATGATCTAGATTAGGTATGATGTGATCAAGTGATGAGGGTCACTCAAGGGTCTTTCAAACCCATCAAGTGTCACTCCAAAATTAGGAGAAATGAGTGGCCTAGAGCCTAGGGAAGTCCCATGGCCGAATGGCCTTGTTCCCTTACCTTTTGGTTGCCTCATTTGGTCACCACACACACACACATCTCTCACTCTACCTCACGGAAACTCACCCTCCCACTCCACTCTCTTTGCTTCATTTCACTCCACCACCTAAACATCTAAACACTCTAAGCTTAGAGGAAGAAGAAGCAAGTGGTTTTGAAAGGAGGATTCTTAGAAGAGGTGAGTGATTTTGTTAAGTTAAGATAAACCTAGAAGTGTAGGAAAGAACACTCTCTATGTTCCTATTTTTCTAAAAGAAATCTTCTCTTTGAAAATGATGTGTTCTTAGTCTAATCTAATAAAATATTTCTCATATTTTTAGAACTCATCTAAGTTAGTTAGGAGAGTTGTAAGTATATCTTTATTTTGCCTCTAGCATCTCTAGTATATTTTTAAGTGAATATGCTTGTATTGCTTGGTTTTCTTGCTTGTTATGCTATGATGAAACTTTTTGGTAGAAAGGTTATTTTAGTTAGATGCAAACCCATGTTTAGAACCTATGTTCCTTTTTAAAATGGAGGGTTATAATATGTTGATGATTTTGGTGGATTTTGTTGAGGAAAGATTACCATGACACATGTAAGCATGATTATGTTTAAATTGTTGAATGATGAGTGATGTGGGATAGATCATTGAAGAAGCATCTTGATTTTTAGTAGCAAATATCTTGTTTATTGAAATGCCATACTAGGATAAACATTTACAAAATATTGATGGAAATTAGTTATATTGTTCTTGGATGATATTATTACTATTATTGATATGATGGATGGTAAAGAAATGCATGCTTGAAAAAAAAAAAATAGGGAGAACATGCTTATGGAGTTTCGGTTTGGAGGGTTGATTGGAGTTGAAATCTTTAGAATTTGTTTTTCCTTTCATGAAAAACTTGTGTTGGAAATTTTGGAGAATTTAGAAACATAAAGAGTAGGAGAATATCATGCATACTTTCGGATTCCACATGGGTGTTCAAGTAGGATGCTTGTTTTGATGAAATAAGGAATGAGACATAAAATCTAAGGGCTACAGGGTTTCGGATTTACTCTTTTGTAAGGTTAGAAAATTTGTTTCAACTATTGAACTAGGGCTTGAGAGTGAAAAGGAGATGAATGAAGGAAGAAAACACCAACGGGAGCCAATAAGGGTCACGGCCCAAACTTTAGGTGTGGTAGCCGAGTACCCTAATTTTTCCATTAGAACCAATTAAGTGTTTTTGCATGAAAGGTGAATTGGATGAGGAGGGGTTTGTATGAAAAATGACCAAATGTGTGTACTCGGGTTCGCATCGAGTTTTTGCATCACAAGTGTTAGAAGTTGTATTTCTCGTGCATAAGCACGAAAACCCTGTTTTTGAGTCAAACATATTTTCGAAAGAAATGAATTAAAGTTTTAGAAGAACCCCCAAAGGCTGGGATGGAGTAGTGTCTCACTGGAACTCCCTGTTCACTCAGGAGTGGCTAAATTGAGTGAAAATCCCAGGGGTCGACGAAGAACAGTCGGTGGACCATGTATGGCTCCAAAAGGTGTCCGAAACGTGGTAACACCTAAAGCTAGTGGATGCCCTAAAAGCGGTGTTGGTCTCGGCCTCACCACATAATTAGTTTGTAGTTATTCGGGGAGATATCCGAGTGACGAAAAGCGCGAAAGGGCACGAAACGTATTCACCTAGGTTTGACATTGTCGCTAGGTGTGACGGTAACTAGCGGGAAGCATGATTACGCCCAAAGAATAACGCGGTCGTTTGCAGTATAGCTTTGGGGTGTCGATTCCACAGGGAAATGGATTGAGAAATTGAAGAACAGTAACGAAATTAAAAAAAAGATTTAGATGAGTGCGAAAAGTAAATTTTAGAGTGTGACGTAAATTAAAACTAAATGAGTAATTTGAACAGTATAAAAATGAGACGAAAAGTAGAGCATAGGGAATTCCTTGTGTATTTGTGGTATTCAAATTTATTCTTAATTCATTGATAACTCAATTAAGAATTCTATATCCAAATTCTTAATCGGAAGATATAACATTAATAACCAAAGTTTAAATCAAATGTAACTCTTTGAAAAATCATTCTTCGCGCTTAACTCTCATAAATTGTTATCGACATTGAGAAAATCCAACGACGACAATATACCCAAGAGGCGATATTGCAGCAGAGAATTAAATCAATGTAGATAATCAATTGCTCCAAACATAATTATAGAACTAATCCACTCAATAGAAAAAGCATGACTGAATCTATAAACGAAATAGATTCTATAATTATTTGAAGACGAAAAACATCACAAATAAATTGAGAATAATAGAACAAAAGAGTTTTAATATTTAAAGACCAAATACATGAATCAAAAATAAATTACAAACACCATCACACACACAAGTTCATCCCTAACCCTCTTAGAGAATTTAGTTACACATATTGAAAATATGTAACAAAAATTCTTCAAGGGATAATATGGAAGAGCCAACCATTATTTTCTTCTCTCTTCTTTGGTTTTTCTTTTCTTTCCTTAAGCTCTCAAAACAATGGCTCTTCCAAAGCATCCTCTCACACTAAGCATGGTCTTAGAACACACACCCCTCCCTTCTATTTATAAGCATCCTTCATGCAAGTTGTCATGACAAAATCATCACAATTTCAACTTGTTTTGCCATGTGCCATTCTTGAATCCAAGTGACTTGTGAGTTGTCATTTTGATCATTTGTTTTCCCACTATGCATGAGCTGGATTTTGCTTGTAGGTTGAGTGTTTCAATTTTGCTTCTCTACCCATTAGTTGTCTTGTATGACTTAATATCTTGTAGTCAAATAATTTGTCTTGAAGAAACTTGAGTGCACTTCATCTTGCATATGAATTGATCATTGCATTTCCAAGTTGGTGTAGGAGTGCTTGCTGGAAAATATTATGATGACATTTGGATTTGATGCAAGTGGCTGAAAAATATCCAGGAACGTCAAGTGCAGGTGCGTCCACTTGATGGTCGATTTTGTCTTGGATTTAGTGGATATCTCTTAAAACATAAAACATAAAAGTTATAGATATTTCTCTTGCGGTTCTATATCATCTTGAATCAGCTCAATCGGAGATTGGATGAGAGAGTTATGCTCATATTACGAAAATACGTCAGAACTGTCTAAAATTCCGCAATTATCTTCATTTGCTCCTAATGCCTCTATTTGTGTCCTAAATCAAAATATAAGAATAATGAGTATATTTAGGCATCAAATAATAATAAAGTATTAAACATTAAGAGAGGAAAATATGGCATTTTATATTCTCATCAATATATTAAATCATGCTTATATCTATCTCAAGATAAATGACCATTAATTTTAATAACATGAGTTATATTCATTATTTTCTCATTTCTTTTAACATTTAAATAGAGTATTTAGAGTGCATTTTTGTGCACTCATCAAAGCACATGGTGCATAGGGGAACCGAGAGGTGTCCAAAATAAGAAGTCATGACGAGAAGAAAAGGGCTTTCGAGCCGTATATGATATGATATGGTAAGTGGCGCCTAAGATAAGAAAAGACGAAAAGTTTTTTTTGAACGAAATGTCTCTTTGGAGAATATGAGTCAAGAAAATATTGCTATATGATTTCATGATCGAGTATGCAACTGAAATTTGATAAAAAACAAGAAAGATGAATTTCTTCACGAGCATATGCATTCGGTCCCATCATGAGTCTCATCTTACTGTATATGTATGTATTTGTTTGTTATTTGCTTAAAAGTATGCCTGAAATGCTTTTGTTGAAATATTGATGTACTTGTTGAGATTTCTCCCGAAATCTCACTCCTTTCTATGTCCTTACTATTCTTCCTCCTTGGGAATGATAGAAGTAGTTGCAGGTGACGATGGATCAACAGAGTACGACTCCCGGGACGATACCTCAAACACTCAAGGGCCCGATTGAGTCCACCCTCATGGGGCCAGTGACTCTGGATCTTTTGGGCCGACGGGTGGAGGAGTCACTGAAGATGGCGATGTACCGTCTTGCTGGTTTATGCCCTACGAGGTGTTGCTTAATGTTAGGAGTAGACGAGTCCCTTCATTTGGGACGTGTTTTTAAGTCGCCCACTAGGGTGATTTGTGAAGTAGGGCCTAGTTTGGACCTGGATCGTCTTCGCTGGGACCAGGCCTAAAAAAAATAAAGAAGGAGCTGACATATTGATCTTAATGGGCAGTGGTAATGTGCACCCTATTTTGTAAAGCCCTTTAAACATGTATTTTGTAAAGCGTTCCCGCTTGTGGGAAGTGCTCTTTGGTGTATTTGGACAAATTAAGTAACTTTTACTTGGGCTATGTATGATATTTATTTTGGGATCAATAGCGAAACCATGTGATGCATAATGTAGAAGGCTTGACCTTTTTTCGCTGCAAAAATCTTACCTTGACGTTTTAAAAAAAAAAGAATGTACTCATATGATATGACAAGGGGTGAACTTCCTTGCGTTGCTCATCCTCGACGTTTCTATTCATGTGCGATCCCAAGCGTGGATTAGGGGCGTCGACAGCGGTGGTATCAGAGCAGTTAAGTCTGTGGGTAAAAACCACAGGTCCTAGGAAAAGAAATCACATGGTATAGGCTATGACCTTTTAGTATTAGGCTTGAAATAACTCGGAGGACTGGTTGAAGGTGATGGTAGTTGCTGTGATAATCAGAATAGAATACCGGAGTTTGGGTAACTCACATGTAAATTATGTGCTTTCAAAAGAAATATGGTAGGAGGAAGGCGTCGTGCTCCTACCCGAAGGCCCAAGGAACCTCCAGGAGGAGACAATCCGAATCTTGGCATTCCTACGACGGGAAATACGCCACTGATTATTCCCCCCAGAACCGGAGAAAGGGAAGCGCAGAATACCCCAATGGACGAAGGGCAGGCCATAGCTGAGGCTATCCGTCAGATGACAGAATTAGTAAAAACTCAGATGGAAAAAGGCAGATGCCATCCACATACCGGCGGAGGAACGTCGGGTTGTCCTTACAAAAAGTTTCTAGTCTACCGGTACCCGAATTTTATAGGAACGGAGGGAGCCATGAAAGTGGATAGATGGATTATGGATCTGGAATGTACCTTTGAGATTAACGGGTGTACGTAAATCTAGAAGGTACAATACGCTGGACACCTGTTACAGGGAGAGGCTGGACTTTGGTGGGCTACTAAAAGGAAGCTACTAAAGGAGGAACTGGGAGAGAACGTGGATCCTGCTTGGGAACGCTTCAAGACAGAATTTGATGACCGCTTCTTCCCTGAATCCATCAATCAGCAAAAGGCTATGGAATTCGCCACACTGGTACAAGGGGGCATGATGGTGAATCAGTACGCTGCGAAATTCATGGAAATGGCACGATTCCCTCCTCATTTGGTATCCACCAAGAAAATGCATGGGAAGAAATTCCAAGACGGTTTGCAGCCAAGAATTCGTAACCAAGTAACTTGCCTGCGAATCGAAAATTTTCAAGAGGTAGTGAATATGGCGACTATCGTTGAGGTAGAACAGAAGAGTTTGATTAACCAAGTGCTGGTGAATAAAAAGAGAAATTTTCCATACTCTTCTGGAAGGGACGCAGGCAAAAGAGGAAACGCCTTCCCTGCGGACAAAGGGAAAGGCAAAATAAGCGGGTCCGGAGTACCAATATCCTCACTTCCCTGCAGAACATGTGGATGACCACATCCAAGCAAGTGTCGAGTGGCGACAGGAGCCTGTTTCCGATGTTGTCAGAAAGGCCATAGAGTCTGTGACTGCCCTCAAATGGTCGCTAGTGGGACTACGTTAGAAGGGAAAGCGAAAACTCCCGTGAAAGCCAAAGTATATGCCATTACCCCCGGAGAGGTAGACATGAAAGATGAGGAAGCCATCAACGCAGGCATCATTATTGGTAAAAAATCGGACCTTACTTTAAATTAAATTATGAAATGATTTTTCTAGCTAGATAACAGTAGAAAATTTTTATAGGAGAAATCATTCTGATGCCTAATATAGTATATGCATTGTTTGACTCTGGAGCGATGAGATCCTTCATCTCCTATAATTGCATGCGAAAGTGTAAGTTAGAAGTAGAACCCTTAGATCAGAAGGTGTTGGTAGCACTCCCGGATGGAAGAACGATAGGTTGCCAGCGGATAGTAAGGAACTGTCCTTTAGAGATTGCTGGCGTAAGATTGAACGCCAACTTGATAGTTTTTCACCTGTTGGGATTTGACGTAATACTGGGAATGGATTAGCTATCTAAGCATTACGCCAAGATTGACTATCGCAAAAAGGAGATAACCTTTTAGCTGTTAGAAGAACAAGTGCTTCGTTACACAGGAGAGATGGTTAGCTCAGTTCATTCTATTGTGACGGCGAGAAGGGTAGTAAAAAGCCTGAAAAGAGAGGCGAAAGCATTCTTGCTGATGTCCTCCAATGCAGCAGAGGATACTAAGAATATTGAAGAAATTCCAGTGGTACAAGATTTCCCTCAAGTATTCTCAGAGGATCTGCCTGGACTACCTCTAGATCGCGAGACTGAATTTACCATCGAATTGGAACCTGCCACGGCTCCAGTTCATAAGGCACCATATCGAATGGCGCCAACGGAATTGAAGGAATTAAAAACCCAGATTGAAGAATTATTATCAAAGGGATTAATACGACCTAGCTCGTCACCATGGGAAGTCCCGGTATTGTTTGTAAAGAAGAAGGAAGGGACGATGAGGATGTGCATCGATTATAGGGACCTTAATAAGGTCACCATAAAGAACAAGTATCCATTGCCACGGATAGATGATCTGTTAGATCAACTACAAGGAGCGACGGTGTTCTCAAAAATTGATCTCAGACTAGGATACCATCAACTTAAGATCAAAGAGCTAGATGTACCCAAGACTGCCTTTCGAACTCATTATGGACATTTCGAGTTCTTAGTTATGCCTTTTGGACTAACGAATGCCCCTACAGCATTCATGGATCTGATGAACAGGATTTTTCGACAGTATCTGGATAGTTTCATCGTGGTGTTTATGAATGACATCTTAATATACTCCCGGAGTGATGAGGAGCACTGGGAGCATCTGAAGACCGTGCTGAGCATCTTGCAAGAGCATCAGTTATACGCCAAACTTAGTAAATGTGAGTTTTGGCTTCGAGAGGTTAAGTTTCTAGGTCATGTTATTTCCAGTAAAGGAGTGGTGGTGGGCCCAGCTAAAATAGAGGCAGTGATGGAATGGCAGAGACCGACAAGTGCTCACGAAATACGTAGTTTCCTCGATCTAGCAAGATACTACAGGAGGTTTGTAGAAGGGTTTTCTAAGCTGTCTGGTCCTCTGACGGCGCTGACTAAGAAGAATGCCAAGTATGTCTGGAGCGACCAGTGCGAACAGAGTTTTCAAGAGCTCAAAAAAAGGCTAACTTTGGCACCGGTATTAGCTCTGCTAGAACCTCACAAACTGTATGTGATATTTAGTGACACTTCGAAGATGGGTTTGGGATGTGTCCTGATGCAGGAGGGACGAGTAGTTGCCTATGCATCTCGACAGCTTAAGGATCATGAACGGAATTACCCTACCCATGACCTGGAATTGGCAGCAGTAGTGTTTGTACTAAAGATTTGGAGACACTACTTGTATGGGGAAAAATGTCAGATATACACCGATCACAAGAGCTTAAAGTACCTGTTCAGTGAAAAGAATTTGAATATGAGACAAAGAAGATGGGTAGAGACAATCAGTGATTTTCAGTATGAGATCAAGTACCACCCAAGAAAAGCTAATGTAGTGGTTGATGTGCTAAGTCGAAAGACGCGGATAGAAGAATCACCAATAGTGACAATTATGCGGGATGTGCTAGTTAAGAATATGCCTCGAGAAGTGCTACTACTGGCAACACAGGAAATCATATCCCTGACTGAAGACGAAATTCGAGAAGGTCAGCGAAAGGATGTCAAATTGGAAAGGATCCGACAGAAACTGCTCGAAGGGCAAGGATCGCCTCATTTTGCCATATCGGATGATGGAACACTGTACTTCAAAAAAAGGACAGTAATATCGGACAATCCAGAGCTAAGGGAAAAGCTTATGAAGGAGGTGCATTGCACCCCTTATACAGCTCACCCAGGAAGCACCAAAATGTATCAAGACCTGAAAAGGAAATTCTAGTGAGAAGGCATTAAAAAGGATGTAGCCATGTTTGTAGCCAAATGCCCGATATGCCAACTGGTTAAAGCTGAGCATCAACGCCCGACTGGAATGTTACAACCCTTACCGATTCCAGAATGGAAATGGGAGGATGTGTCTATAGATTTCGTAGTAGGATTCCCCAGAATGTCGGCAGGAAAGAATACAATTTGGGTAATAGTCGATAGATTGACTAAGAGTGCACATTTCTTGCCAATTGCTAATAAGGATTCCATGGAGAAGCTGGCACGAGTCTATGTGAAAGAAATAGTGCGCCTACATGGCGTGCCCAAAACAATTGTTTCGGATCGAGACCCCAGATTTACATCTCGTTTTTGGCAAAATTTATAGAAGATGATGGGATCTAACTTAAAGTTCAGCAGTGCCTATCACCCACAAACCGATGGTCAAACGGAACGGACCATCCAGACCTTAGAAGACATGTTCCGAGCATGCGTGCTAGACTCACGTGGCGATTGAGAAGGTCTTTTGCCTTTGATAGAGTTTGCTTATAACAATAGCTTCCAAGCTATCATTCAAATGGCACCTTATGAAGCCCTATATGGAAGAAAGTGCAGATCGCCCCTATACTGGGATGACGTGGGTGAGAGTCGAGTGCTAGGGCCTGAATACTTACAAGAGGTCCGAACTCAAGTGGAATTGATACGAGAAAGAATGAAAACTGCCCAGAGCAGGCAAAAGAGCTACGCGGATCGACGTCGAAGACCCTTGGACTTCGAAGTCGGTGATTGGGTATATATTAAGATTTCACCTATGAAGGGAGTAACTCGATTTGGAAAAAAGGGAAAACTGAGTCCTCGTTACGTAGGTCCTTATGAAATCCTTGAGAAAGTCGGATCGGTGGCTTACCGTTTGGACTTACCCGCGAGTTTACAAGGAGTTCACAATGTATTTCATGTATCGTCATTGAAGAAGAGTCTAGGTGAAGGACCAGGAATCGTTATGGACCCAGACAGTATTGAGTTGCGTCCTAACCTAACATATGAAGAATGGCCAACCCAAATTGAAGATTACAAGGAGCAAGAATTAAGAAATCGTAAGATTTTGATGGTTAAAGTGTTATGGAACAACCCAGCTTTTCAAGAAGCAACGTGGGAGCGTGAAGATATTATGAGGGCCAAATACCCTCATTTGTTTGTAGACAAATGATGTGCCTATAGTCTTTTGTTTGAACCTTTTTGTATCTTTTGGATAATGATGATGATGATATATGTATATATGTATATGAATATATGAATGCCTTGTTGTTTTATATCTGTAATTATTTGACTATTTCTTAGAATCATAGTGATTTGTGAAACTTTAACTAGGACATGGCCCGAACTAGGAGAAATCCTCGCATGTCAGTAGCAACTGTAGCCCAGATGAGGGAAAGGAGGGAAAACAGATAGAGAACAATGCGCAGAAGGCGCAAAAGAATGAGAGCGTAAGGATTAAAACATTTGAAATAGTATGAAAGGCACCGCACCCATATCATGGGTGTAAATCGTAGAGGAGTTCTTGTTCCTCGTCGAGCTATGCCTCACGAAGAGCGACAACCACCTAGAAGTTGGTTGAGAGCAGAGAGAGAACAATTCAATAGGATAGTCCGAGGCGAGGTGAGTGAACCAAATTTAGAGCCCCTAAATTTTTCGAACACTTCTGAGGACCGTATTAGACTAAGAGAAGAAGGAATACCTCGAGTGGAGACAGAAGAAGAAATTATGCATAGGATGAACGAGCTAAGAGTGAACTACTCTGTGATTGAGGAGGATGACATACCCACGTATTCATCATCAGAAGAATCCACCGCTACTAGCACTAAAGGTATAAAAACACTCTAATTGTTTTCTTGTGTATACTTTAACGATTTTAAGGACGAAATCTCCTCTTTAGTGGGGGAGGATGTGACGATCCCAAATTTCCCTACTATATTTTTTATTTAATTAAATATATAGAGCATTGGTGACTTAGGTAATTTAGTGGATAAAGCCTTGAAGGGTGAGCTTAGAGGTAGAAAGCCTTAAGACCATAACCAAGGCTTTGGGCCCAAGTAGAGATGACAAGCCCATAGGTCCATGAAATGAAATCCAATAGTCAACCCCAGGCCCATGCATGAGGACACAAGTCAAGCTAGGAAAAGTTTTGTAAGGTAATCAAGACTATTAGGTGAATGAGAGGGAATACTAGTAGGTGAGAAGGTTGACTAGTTGTTTTGGTTGGAGGAAGGAAAAAGAAGATCAAAGATGAGATATCCTCATCTTTTCCTACCTAGACAGGCGTGTGAGACAAGGGTTTTTGCCAAAGAAGACCATCATAGGATCTTGCCATATTTAGCCAAATGATTATACAATATTTGGTGGGATTTGAAAATGAGAAAAAAGAGAAAGGGATTCGGTGGGCTATACCTGAATACCCTTAGGGTTTTCTCACAAGCATATTTCCAAATCTTGAGGAGACAAGTGAGGGCTTGATTAGTTGATTGAGTGAGTGATGGAACAAGTGGGAAAGAAAAGAAAACCAATGGAGAGGGATGGGGGCTATTGATGAAGCATGTAGCCGATCACTCTCCCTCCTTGTGTGCTCTCTTTTGCCTCCAAATCTAGATGAATTGGACTTATGAGACTATGTAAGAATAGACAAGACATGAGTGTAAGAGTATGGAAGGGAATGATGACTTAAGATGTTGATTGATAGATGCAAAAAAGTGGGAAAAAGAGAAGGAAGGTTCGGGTGAGGTGAGTATCCGACTTCCATCCCCCTTTTTTTTGGTATTCTTTTTGCCACCAAATCTAGTCTATAGGATTGTGTAAGAGTGATAGGACAAGTGAGTTTGAGAAGTAAGGTAAATAGTTGATTGATTGAGCACATGAAAAGAAGTAAAGGAGATTAAGAAAAAGGAGAGGGTTTCGGATAGAGCAAAAAGGGCAAGGGATCCGAACACCACTCTTGCCTTCTCCCAAGATTTAGATCCTCAAATCTTTTGGATTGACATATGAGGTGATGATTGGGAGACAAGGAGGTGATCTGAAGTGATGAAAGGGCTTAGAACCCTTTAAGAGAGGCCGGCCATATGGGAAGAGAAAGGAAACCATTCTCCAACCTAGAATGACCTAGATTAGGTATGATGTGATCAAGTGATGGGGGTCACCCAAGGGTCTTTCAAACCCATCAAAAGTCACTCCAAGTTTAGGGGAAATGAGTGGCCTAGAGCCTAGGGAAGTCCCATGGCCGAATGGCCTTGTTCCCTTACCTTTTGGTTGCCTCATTCGGTCACCACACACACACACATCTCTCACTCTACCTCACAGCAACTCACCCTCCCACTCCACTCTCTTTGCTTCATTTCACCCCACCACCTAAACATATAAACACTCTAAGCCTGGAGGAAGAAGAAGCAAATGGTTTTGAAAGGAGGAATCTTAGAAGAGGTAAGTGATTTTGTTAAGTTAAGATAAACCTAGAAGTGTAGGAAAGAACACTCTCTATGTTCCTATTTTTTTTAAAGAAATCTTCTCTTTGAAAATGATGTGTTCTTAGTCTACTCTAATAAAATATTTCTCATATTTTCAGAACTCATCTAAGCTAGCTAGGAGAATTGTAAGTATATCCTTATTTTGCCTCTAGCATCTCTAGTATATTTTTGAGTGAATATGCTTGTATTGCTTGAATTTCTTGCTTGTTATGCTATGATGAAACTTTTTAGTAGAAAGGTTATTTTAGTTAGATGCAAACCCATGTTTAGAACCTATGTTCCTTTTTAAAATGGAGGGTTATAATATGTTGATGATTTTGGTGGATTTTGTTGAGGAAAGATTACCATGACACATGTAAGCATGATTACGTTTAAATTGTTGAATGATGAGTGATGTGGGATAGATCATTGAAGAAGCATCTTGATTTTTAGTAGCAAATATGTTGTTAATTGAAATGCCATACTAGGATAAACATTTACAAAATATTGATGGAAATTAGTTATATTGTTCTTGGATGATATTATTACTATTATTGATATGATGGTTGGTAAAGAAATGCATGCTTGAAAAAAAAAGGGAGAACATGCTTATGGAGTTTCGGTTTGGAGGGTTTCTTGGAGTGGAAATCTTTAGAATTTATTTTCCTTTCATGAAATACTTGCGTTGGAAATTTTGGAGAATTTAGAAACATAAAGAGTAGGAGAATATCATGCATACTTTTGGATTCCACATGGGTGTTCAAGTAGGATACTTGTTTCGATGAAATAAGGAATGAGACATAAAATCTAAGGGCTATAGGGTTTCGGATTTACTCTTTTGTAAGGTTAGAAAATTTGTTTCAACTATTGAACTAGGGCTTGAGAGTGAAAAGAAGATTAATGAAGGAAGAAAACACCAATGGGAGCCAATGAGGGTCACGGCCCAAACCCTAGGTGTGGTAGCCGAGTACCCTAATTTACCCATTAGAACCAATTAAGTGTTTTGCATGAATGGTGAATTGGATGAGGAGGGGTTTGTATAAAAAATGACCAAATGTGTGTACTCGGGTTCGCCTCAAGTTTTTGCATCACAAGTGTTAGAAGTTGCATATCTCATGCATAAGA
This sequence comes from Platycarya longipes, assembly GCA_036559045.1. Classification (NCBI taxonomy): domain Eukaryota; kingdom Viridiplantae; phylum Streptophyta; class Magnoliopsida; order Fagales; family Juglandaceae; genus Platycarya; species Platycarya longipes. The sequence goes on from CM071791.1 coordinate 28,194,203, forward strand.
ACGGAAATCCTATTTTTGAGTCAAACACGTTTTTGAAAGAAATGAATTAAAGTTTTAGAAGAACCCCAAAGGCTAAGACGGGGTATTGTCCCAGTGGAACTCCCTGTTCACTCAGGAGTGGCTAAATTGAGTGAAAACCGCTGGGTCGACGAAGAACAGTCGGTGGACCATGTATGGCTCCAAAAGGTGTCCAGAGTGTGGTCCACCTAATACTAGTGGGTGCCCTAAAAGCGATGTTGGTCTCGGCCTCACCATATAAGAAGTTTGTAGTTATTCGGGGAGAAATCTCCGAGTGACGAAAAGCACAAAAGGGTACAAAACGTATTCACCTAGGTTTGACATGATCGCCGGGTGTGACGGTAACTAGCGGGGAGCATACGGTACATAAGGGAACCGTGAGGTGTCCAAAATAAGAAGTCATGATGAAAAGAAAAGGGCTTTCGAACCATATATGATATGATATGATAAGTGGCGCCCAAGATAACAAAGTCGAAAAGTTTTTTTTTAACAAAATGTCTCTTTGGAGAATATGAGTCAAGAAAATTTTGCTATATGATTTCATGATCGAGTATGCAACTGAAATTTGTAAAAAGACAAGAAAGTTGAATTTCGTCACGAGCATGTGCATTCAGTCCCATCATGAGTCTCATCTTACTGTATATGTATGTATTTGTTTGTTATTTGCTTAAAAGTATGCCTGAAATGCTTTTGTTGAAATACTGATGTACTTGCTGAGATTTCCCCTGAAATCTCACCCCTCTCTATTTCCTTACTATCCTTCCCCCTTGAGAATGATAGAAGTAGTTGCAGGTGATGATGGATCAATAGAGTACGACTCCCGGGACGATACTTCAGATGCTCAGGGGCCCGATTGAGTCCACCCTTATGGGGCCAGTGACCCTGGATCTTCTGGGCCGACGAGCAGAGGAGTCACTGAAGATGGCGATGTACCGTCTTACTGGTTTACGTCTTACAGGGTGTTGCTTAGTGTTAGGAGTAGACGAGTCTCTTCACTTGGGACGTGTTTTTGAGTCGCCCACTAGGGTGATTTGTGAAGTAGGGCCTAGCTTGGACCTGGATCGTCTTCGCTGGGGACCAGGCCTTAAAAAGATAAAGAAGGAGCCGACATATTGAACTTAACGGGTAGTGGTAATGCCCACCCTATTTTGTAAAGCCTTCCCGCTTATGGGAAGTGTTCTTTGGTGTATCTAGACAAATTAAGTAACTTTTGCTTGGGCTATGTATGATATTTATTTTGGGATCAATAGCGAAACCATGTGATGCATAATGTAGAAGGCTTGACCTTTTTTAGCTGCGTAAATCTTCCCTTGACGTTTTTTTAAAAAAAAAAGTACTCAAATGATATGACAAGGGGTGAACTTCCTTGTGTTGCTTATCCCCAACGTTTCTATTCACGTGCAATCCCAAGCGTGGATTGGGAGCATCGACATAGTGCATAAGGGGAACTGTGATGATACCACATGTTATGGTGTTACGATTAAGTATGAATTGCTAATAATGATAAAACGTCATGCTTATTTTTACCAATAAAGTGAAAAAAACATTTTCTGTAAGAAAGTGTGTCTCAATTTTTATGAAAATGTTGAGGAATCTGGATATGAGACATGCACCGATTCTTTTTTTTTTTTTTTTCACATTGCATGCATTTCATATTTATCATTCATCATGCATAATTTATATTTGTGCACGTTGGTTATTTAATTTACTGAGATTTCAAGTAAATCTCACCCCTTGTAGGCCCACTATCATTCCACTCGGAATAATAGAAGTTGTGAATGGACTCGAGGAGGATGGACTGGATGGAGTAGTGGATCCAACTAATTGACGGTGAGCCAAACCTTGAGAAAAGACTAGGTGTTATCCTAATGTTTATAGTAATAACCCTTCATGCTCCAGAACGCATGAAACAATTGATTTAGTTATAGAGTCTTTTTTTTTATGATGACTTGTTATATAGAGATTATGCTATTTTATTGTTTGAACTCATGGTGGTTATAAATGAATTGGGGTATTTTTAGTTATTCTAGCATAAGTTTCATTTTATCACCCTTATTCTGCTACGAATATTGAATTATGCTAGTTGCACTTATAGGATGCATTGCATATTAACTATCATGTACGAGGATGTATAACCTTGTGTTACTGTCCCGATGCTCTAATTCTTTGTTCCATCCCAAATGGAGGTTGGGATTGTCACATGGGGGCATTGCACTATTCTTGAAAGAGCAATAGTTGGAGTACATGGCTCCATGTATCTTTTACGGAATTGGTGACTAAAATAGTAAATATATATATATAAATAAAATAAAAACATAATCAAAGAGAAACAAAAATAAAAAACACGAAAAGCTAGATTAAAGGATACTAATAAATAACATTTGTATATGGTGTATACGCAAAAGGTACACAAGTCGTGTACAAATAATATTTCTCTTCTTGAAAAATGAGGTTAATGCAAGTATACAGAGTTTTTCCAAGTCTATTGTTCATGCTTGTATCAATCCCATTGACCATGATTTTGTGACGCCCCCAACCTCCACTTGGGATTTGATGTGAATTGAAAGTGTTGGGACATGAAACACAAGGCTACATACTCTTCGTACATGACAAATATGATGCAATGTACCTACTTACTAGCAGTATACACTAAAAATCACAGCGGAAAAATTCTTTCTAACAATCGAAGGCAATAATGATATAATAATATCGCATAGTACCATAATAGTGCAAATATTCCAAAAGCTTAATAAAGCAGATACATCTCAAAAATTAAGTGTTTAGCACTCCTCAAAACAAACAGAGACTATTTCCCAAAACACAGTTTTTCCAAAAATAAACCAAGTCATATCTTCTTCAAGTTCGTTACTAATTGTCCTGTTAGGCCGGTCTTGCTAGGTCCTTCACTGGCTTCAAATCCTCCTTAACTTTTTAAAAGGTTCATAATCTCAATCAGTAACTGATAGGCTACTTGTAGCCTATCTAGGGCAGACGACTTCAAGGGACCCTTAGGGCTCTTCGGGGTATCCTGAGCTTTCTTAGGAATCGACCTCTTGCACTTCCTCATCCTCACCTATAATGTTCTACCATTTTGGGAGGGAAACGGTAGTGAAAACAACCACAATGAGATTTTGAGAAATCTTAGCAAGTAAACAGATAATATAGCACAGATATCATAGATATATAAAGATAAACGTAAACAAATGTATAGACATGAATGTGAGACTTATAACTTTAATCTGTGCATCATGTACTTTATTAAAAAATACATTTCTTTCTTCTATTGATATTTTAACATGTGTTCATATCATTTAAGCTCAGGTTCTTGATCATATCATTCATCACATCATAGAGCTTAAATTCCCTATGCACTATGTGCTCTCTACTAGTTACTGCATCAATCTACGACTCACTTAGTCAAGGTGACTACGTCATACACTTTATACTTTCTTACATGACATTTTGCATATTTCGCATTCATCGTAAAATGCACCCACTAACTTTAGGCACTAACCCCGCTCTGGTATCCTTCCATAGGAACCATTTGAGACTCGTCGATTGTACTCCGTCGACCCACGGGTTCCACTTGACTTTAAATACTCCTAAGTGAACAGGGAGGTTCACTAAGATATTTTCCCGTCTTAGCTTTTGGGGTTGTTAAAACTTTTGACTATTTTCTTTCCTAAATATAGACCTGAAAATATGTAACATGTGACATGGACTCATATGCAAACATTGACTTATCCATGTAAAGTATAAAACTGAATCACACTCTTATTCAAAATATACACTTCCAATCATGAACATGCATAAATGCTTCATTATATAGAGGCTAAATCATTTAAATTTAGGAAGATAGCAATTAAATTTTCACAAAATCCTAAATGGTCTTGGCTGAACCACTTGACCCACTTAAAGTGATCATTTTCACTCTTCTACCTTATTTACATCCACTTATGTGTTCATTCAAACAAATATGTTAAGCTATCTCCCAATTTCCTAGCTAAAATCCTTAAGTTCTCTAACATGCTCTTTTCATTAAAACATCAAAATACTTAATCTAATATCATCAACCTCTCAAGGCCAAATATACATGCTCTAGTAATTGATGAGTTTGTACCATCTATCATGTAAAAGCTTGAGTAGATTAAACATGTATCCATTTATATGTTGAAACCTTAAAGAAAAACGTAAAGTATAGCCATAGCCGAAACTCATAGGTCCTTAATTCTCATGGTATTTGATCAAATAACCACTTTATACATCCTCATACACCTAGGCCAAAATACACAAGCCATATCATCTCCATGTTTCCATCAAATAATCAACAATAGATCCTCAAAATAACATAGGCCAAAACCCTTACAATACTTGAGAAATATTCAAATGATCAAACAAACAAATAACAAACAAAGTTCACACAATATATGCAAACAATGTTTAAGATATGTTAAGAGTTTACTTAAAAAATTCCAAAAATAACAAGAAAAGAAATCTGAAAAATAAACCAAGAAAGAATCAAGATTTGAGCATAAAAACCCCAAAACCGAAAATCTTCTCTCCCCATCTTTCCTATCTTACCCTTCAACTTTTGTTTAGGTTCAAAGCATTACAAAAGGGCTTCTAAGTTTTTTTGCTCAAAACCCTAATCCTCCCTTCTTACATGGGTGACATGTGGCATGAGTGGAGTGTATTAGGAGACCATGTATGACAAGTGAAAATGACTTTTTGTCATTTCCAACAAACTTTTCCACTTCCACACTCAACCTCTCTCCCTCCATGCACCTATCATACTCCTTTCTTACACAAAATCCTTCTAGAACCACATTTTCCTCTTCCCCAAGTAAGACATCTTTTGTAAAAAGCAAAAAAGTTGGTTGTGTCTTAACTTGACATGTGTCCAAGTGAGATTCAAAAACCACAAGTGGCGCCTAACACCTATGGCCGAATCCCTTGAGCTTTCTTGGGCCTTCTTTCACTTTTCCTTTCCATTCCACAAGATATTGACAAGTGCCCAAACTACCTTCTTTTAAAAATATCTATTTTGCCCTTCTCCAAACCAAGTGGCTCCTCCTTGTTCTTCCAAGGCTTATCTTGGGCTTCCATGGTAATAGACATCATGGGCTTACTCTCTTGGGCCTAATCATTTCTATACCTTAATAAAATAAAAGGCCTTGCACTAAAAATGGGTCCAAAACAAACAAGTTTGAGATTTTCTTAAAAAGACTCTTCCTTATAACAATAAAAGCACCTCAATAAAATAAATAATATTATTATTCATTCCAAACATGAATAAGATTCCTTATGAAAAACATGGAATGTCACAAATTCTAAACCTTGGTTTTTACTAGGTCTATGCCAACCCGAGACAAGTACAAGGCATGAAACTTGGAGCCTTCTTAGGAATTTAAAAGTCCCAATTCATCAAGGTTAGCTTCTAATAGGTAACTTTAATGAGATTTTGAGCCAAACTGAAAAGAATGGAGGTAGAGATAGAACTGAAAGACAGATGGTAGATTTTTTAGCAACACTTGATCATTGTGAGCTGCTGGATTTGGGGTTCCATGTTACCCCTTTCACCTGGTGCAATGGAAGAGAATCCCTTCAAAGTATTAGTGAGAGATTGGACAGATGATTGGCTAATCTTCAATGGAAATCTCTATTCTCAATTGCAAGACTTGGTCATGAAAGTGTGACATATTCTAATCATATGCCCATTAAACGACGACTTCAGTTGGAAAGGCCAAAAAAATAAAAAAAAATATTATTTAGATTTGAGGCTATATGGGTTGAGGATAAAGAATGCAAAACAGTGATAGAGATTGCAAGCAGGTGAAGCTAGCTAGAGTAGAGGTACATAAATGGATGGAAAGAGGTGAGATAATGTGGAGACAAAGATCAAGACTTCAATGGCTGTCTAAAAGGGATCGAAATACAAGTTTCTTCCATTTTAAAGTCTCTCATAGAACATGACTCTTCAGGCAACTGGCAGATAGATGAGGTAAGGGATGAGGTGATCCTTAATTATTTTCGTACTCTATTCATAGCTTCACAAGAGAAGGAAAATATGGATTTTCTAAATTGTTTAAGAGGAAAAGTTTCAACTGAAAGGAGAACCAGCCTTGAAGTGAATTTTACAGCTGAATAAGTGGAAAGGGCCCTCAAAGAAATGAATCCAACAAAAGCTCCTAGACCAAAGGGTATGCCCCCTTTATTCTTTCAAAAGTTTTGATCTATAGTGGGATGTGATACTACTAGTGCTGTTTTAGACAACTTTAATAGTGGTTGTTTTCCCTCTCATTTAAACCATACTTTTGTAACTTTGATTCCAAAGAAGAAGAAGGCTGAATTAGTCTCAAATTTTATACCTATAAGCCTGTGTGATGTTATTTACAAATTGGTTTCAAAGATTTTAACAAATAAACTCAAGTGTCTACTGCAGTAGATATCTTTTACTCAATGTGCTTTTGTGCTTGGGAGATTGATTTATGATATTGTGCTTATAGCTTATGGGATTGTGGACTTAATTAGAAAGAAGAAACAAGGTAAAAGGCCTTCATGTTTCTGTAACTTGATATGAGTAAAGCTTGTGACTGAATCGAATGACACTTTCTTGAAATTGTTTTAAGGAAAATAGGGTTTGGTGATAGATGGATTGGTTTGCTTATGAGCTATGTTAAGTCTGTTTCATTTTCTATTTTGGTCGATGGTGAGCCTAAGGAATCCATCTATCCTACAAGAGGTTTAAGGCAAATGGACCTCATTTTCCCTTACCTTTTCCTTCTTTGTTCTGAGGGGTTAATATCTCCTCCAAAAAGTAAAAGTCCAGGGTGCAATGGAAGGGATTAATTATTATAGTAAATTTTGAAGATGACAGCATGTTATTTCGTAGGGCTACTCTATAATAATTTGAATATTCTTCATTTGGTAGAGGTCTATGAAAAAGCTTTAGGACAAAAGGTAAGCAGTGATCAAACAAGCATGGTTGTTAGCAGAAATCTGCAACCAAGTAGAAATTCTATAATTATGGGGGGTACATCAATGTCATAATTATGATAGATACTTGGGACTTCCATCCACAATAGGAAGAGGTAAAAGACAAGCTTTCTCACAGTTCGACCTATACATGAGATTTAATTCATGTAGGGAGTGATCGGTTGGCATGGATGGATTGAATTTGAAACCCTTTATTATCGAAGAAAATATCCATTTGTCTGTGGTGTGCATGTTTTCAAAGCTTAGTGGTGGATTAAAAATTGAAGTCCCATGGTATTATTATGGCTTCAAAGTGTGCAACATCTAGTGGTGGAGCAAGAATGGAGTTATGCCTCTTTGGTGCTGGGTGTGTTCTTCACTCCGTCCCATAATTGGTGGCATTGAGTTGAAGTTTGGTTGAGTTGTGAGAAGAAGAGTACTAAAAGAGCAGTATTTCTCGGCTTTTTACCTAGCATCCTAATATGGTGTTTGTGGAGAAGACATTGCAAAGCTTGTATGGAAGGCATTCAAGAAGATGCAATGAGTGTTTGAAGATCTATTAGACCGTGGCTTCGTAAGCTGGTCAATGATATGGAAGATAAAAAAATTATCGAAGTTTGATCAGCATTTTTTAAGTGCTTTGGACATTAGCATTCACAATGTTTCAAAGCAAAAGCCTCAAAATATTTCTTGGTTGAAGCCTCCTAGTAGATGTTGGAAGTTGAATGTTGATGGAAGTTGCCGTGAAAACCCCGGCAATTAGGGGGGCTGATGGGCTGATACAAGATCGTAGGGGACAATTTAATGCAGGTTTCTCTGAGCATTATAGTCCTGAGACAAATAATGAGGCTGAATTGCGAGCTCTTGTGCAAGGTGTTAAGTTGTGTAAAGTTATAGGGTGCAGTAATATCAGTTTGAAATGTGACTAAAAAATTGTGGTTAATTTGCTAAAAAGTAGGTCTTATAATTTATGGTATCTATGGGATTACTGGGATGATATTCTCAAAGATTTGGATGATATGCAATATCTAGTAGTTTATCAGTTCAGAGAAGGGAATCAAGCAATTGATTTCCTTCCACGACAAGGTAAAGATGGCAAGAAATGGATGCTTACCTCCCAAAATGAGAGGGGAATAATTGCCTCGCAAACTTCAGAGTGGATGATTGCCTCCCAAAATGTTTGAGGGGCAATTCGACAAGATGCTTTAGGCTTTCCAAATGTTAGAAGAAAGTAAAGTCGCTAGATTGATGCTAGATTGATACTGATAGAAGGCCAGCTTTTTTCAGATTCACAGTTCATGTGAGTTGCTTTGTGTCGTCTCTACGTTTTCGTTTGCACTATTTGCGATTTTGATATCAAATGTGTCGACGCCCCAAACCACGCTTGGGATCGCACGTGAATAGAAACGTCGGGGATGAGCGACGCAAGGAAGTTCACCCCTCGTCATATCATGTTTGCACGTTTTTTTATTTTTTATTTATTTATTTTTTTTTTAAGACGAAGAAAGATTCTCGCAGCGAAAGAAAAGGGTCAAGCCTTCTATAATATGCATCACTTGGTTACGCTATTGATCCCAAAACAAATATCATACATAGCCTAATATCAAGTTACATAACCTTGTCCAGATAATCAAAATAGCACTTCCCACAAGCGGGAAGGCTTTATAAAATACATACATAATGGGCGTTACAAAAAACAGAGTGGGTCTTAACACTGTCCATGGGTTCAATAGACGGGCTCTTTCTTTATCTTCTTAAAGTTCGGGCTCCAGCGAAGCCGATCCAAGTCTAAGCTAGGTCCATGGGTTCAATCCCTTTGCTGTCACAATAGAAGGAACCGAGCTAACCATCTCTCCCGCGTAACGCAGCTCTTGTTCTCCTGGCAGCTCAAAGGTTATCTCCTTTTTGCGACAGTCAATCTTGGCGAAATGCTTGGATAGCCAGTCCATTCCCAATATTACGTCAAATCCTAGCAGGTGAAAAACTATCAAGTTGGCATTCAATCGTACTCCAGCAATCTCCAAAGGACAGTTTCTTGCTATCCGCTGGCAGCCTATCGTTCTTCCGTCCGGGAGGGCTACCAGTACTTTCTGATCTAAGGGTTCTACTTCTAGCTTACACTTTCGCATGCAATTATAGGAGATAAAGGATCTCGTCGCTCCAGAGTCAAACAATGCATACACTATATTACACATCAAAATGATCTCCCCTAAAAAAAAAATTCTACAATTATCAAGCTAGCAAAAATCATTTCGTAATTTAAATTAAGACAAGGTCGAGTCTTTTTACCAGTAATAATGCCTACATTAATGGCTTCCTCATCTTCCATATCCACTTCTCCAAGGGTAAGGGATACTTTGGCTTTCACGGGAGTCTTTGCTTTCTCCCCTGGTAGCGTAGTCCCGCTAGCGACCATTTGAGGACAGTCGCGAATTCTATGGCCTCTCTGACCACATTGAAAACAAGCTCCTGTCGCCACCCGACACTCGCCCGGATGCGGATGTCCACATGTTCTGCAAGGCGGCGAGGATGCTGGTACTCCTTGCCCGCTCATTTTGCCCTTCCCTTTATCCGCAGGGAAAGCAACTCTTTTCTTGCCCGCGTCCCTCCCAGAAGAGTATGAAAAATTCATCTTTTTGTTCATTCGCACTTGGTTAATCAAACTCTTCTGTTCTGCCTCAGCGATACCGGCTGCATTTACTAGTTCCTAAAAATTTTCAATTCGTAGGCAAGCTACCTGGTTACGGATTCTTGGCTGTAAACCGTCTTGGAATTTCTTCGCTCGCATTTTCTCGGTGGATACCAAATGAGGAGCGAATCGCGCCATTTCCATGAATTTCGTGGCGCATTGATTCATCGTCATGCCCCATTGTCCCAGTGTGCCAAATTCCATGGCCTTTTGCTATTTAATGGATTCAAGGAAGAAGCGGTCGTCAAATTCTATCTTGAAGCGTTCTCAGGTGGGATCCACGTTCTCTCCCAGTTCCTCCTTTAGTAATTTCCTTTTTGTATCCCACCACAGTCTAGCCTCTCCCTGTAGCAGGTGTCCCGCATATTGTACCTTCTGGGTTTCCGTACACCTGCTGATCTCGAAGGTACGTTCCAAATCCATAATCCACCTATCTGCTTTCATAGCTCCTTCGGTTCCCACGAAGTTTGAATACCGGTAGATCAGGAACTTTTCGTAAGAACAACCCGACATTCCTCCGCTGGTATGTGGATGGCATCTGCCTTGCTCCATCTGGGTTTTTACTAATTCTATCATCTGACGGATCGCCTCAGCTATGGCTTGTCCTCCGTCCATGGGGGTATTCTGTGCTTCCCTTTCTCCAGTTCTCGGGGGAGTGATCAACGGCGACTCTCCCCTCGTAGGACTGTCAGTGTTCGGATCGTTTCCTCCTTGAGGTGCCTTGGGCCTTGGGGTAGGAGCACGACGCTTTCCTCCTACCATATTTCTCCTGAAAGCACAGAATTTACACGTGAGTTACCCAAACTCCGGTATTCTATTCTGATCATCACAGTAACTATCATCATTCTCAACCAGTCCTCCGAAACTTGTCAAGCCTAATTATCATCATTCTTAACCGCTTTGATACCACCGCTGTCAATCCACGGTTGGGATCGCACGTGAATAGAAACGTTGGGGATGAGCGACGCAAGGAAGTGCACCCCACGTCATATCATGTTTGCATCTTTTTTTTTTTTTTTACGACGAAGAAAGATTCTCGCAGCAAAAAAAAAGGGTCAAGCCTTCTATAATATGCATCACATGGTTAAGCTATAGATCCCAAAACAAATATCATACATAGCCCAATATCAAGTTACATAACCTTGTCCAGATAATCAAAATAGCACTTCCCACTAGTGGGAACGCTTTACAAAATACATACATAATGGGTGTTACAAAAAACAGAGTGGGTCTTAACACTGTCCATGGGTTCAATAGACGGGCTCCTTCTTTATCTTCTCAACGTTCGGGCCCCAGAGAAGCCGATCCAAGTCTAAGCTAGGCCCTACCTCACATATCGCCCTAGAGGGCGACCCAAAGACCCGTCCCAGGTGGAGGGACTCGTCTATACCTAATATTGGACAACACCCCGTAGGATACAAACCGACTGAACCGTACATCGCCATCTTCAGTGACTCCACCTTCCACTGACCAGAAAGGTTCAGAGTCACTCGCCCCTTAAGGGTAGACTCAATCGGGTCCCTGAGGGTCTGAGGTATCATCAAGGGGGTCGTACTCGGTTGAGCCATCATCACTTGCAATTACATGTATCATTCCCAAGAGGGAAGGATAGTAAGGACATAGAGAGGGGTGAGATTTCGGGGGAAATCTCAGCAAGTATATCAACATTTTACGACAGCATTTCAGGCATATGGTTAAGTGAATAATAAGCAAATACATACGTATACAGTAACATGGGACTCATGCTGGGACTGATGCACATGCTCGTTACAAAAATTCATCTTTCTTCTCTTTTTCTCAATTTCCAATGCATACTTGTTCAAAAATCGCGTAGCAAAACTTTTTTAATGCATGTTCTTTCAAAGCGACATTTGGTTCACAAACTTACGTCTTTTCTTATCTTAGGCGCCACTTATCATATCATATATGGCCCGAAAGCCTTTTTTTTTTCATCATGACTTCATATTTTGAACACCTCACGGTTTTCCATGCACCGTGTGCTCCCCGCTAGTTACCGTCACACCCGGCGACCAAGTCAACCTAGGTGAATACGTTTCGCGCCCTTTCGCACTTTTCATCACTCGGGGATTTCTCTTCGAGCAAGTACAAACTTTTCATATGGCGAGGCCGAGGACAACACCACTTTTATGGCACCCACTAGCATTAGGTGCGACCACGCTCCGGATACCTTTTGAAGTCATACATGGTCCGCCGACTGTTCTTCATCGACCTAGGGGTTTTTACTCAATTTAGACACTCCTGAGTGAACAGGGAGTTCTACTGGGACACTTCCCCGGCCCAACCTTTGGGGTTCTTCCAAAACTTTAATTCATTTCTTTTGAAAACGTGTGTGACTCAAAACATGGGTTCTTCCAACCTTTTGATGCAAAACTCGAGGCGAACTCAAGTACACACATTTAGTTGTTTTCACACGAAATCCCTATATCATTAACTCATCACTCATGCGAAAACACTTAAACGGGTATAATAGGGTGAGTAGGGTGCTCGGCTTCCACCTCTATGGTTTGGGCCAAGACCCACATTGTCTCCACTTGGTGTTTTCTTCCTCCATTCACTTTCCTTTCACTCTCAAGCCTTAGTTCAATATTTAAAACAATTTCCTAATCTTACAAGTGGGCAACTCGAAACCCTATAGCCCTTAGGTTTAGTGTTTCTTTCCTTAGCTCATAAAAACTAGTGTCCTACTTGAGCACTCAAGGTGAAACCGAACCTATACATGTCATTCTCCCACTCCTTATGTTTCTACTTCTTCAAAATATCCAAACACAAATATTTAATGAAAGGGAAATAAAACCTCAAAATTTCCACTCCAAGAAATCCTCCAAATCGAAACTCCACAAGCATGCATTTCTTTAGCAACCATCAATCAATAATAATAACAAATTCTTCCAAGAACAATGCAACTAGATTCCACCAATACTCTATGAATATTCATCCCAACATGGCATTTCAATAGGCAAGATATTTGCTACTAGAATCAAGATGTTTCCTTCAAACGATATATCCCACATTACCCAACATTCAACAATTTAACATACTCATGCTTGCATGCTTTCCTCACAAAACCACCAAGATCATCAACACATTATAAATCTTTATTTAAGAAAGAACATGGGTTCTAAACATGGATTCTAACCAAAATAGCATTTCTACCCGAAAAGTTTTATCATGGTAATATAAAGCAAGAAACCAAGCAATACGAGTAGATACAAGCACATACAAGCACCTTCAACCACATTCACTCAAAAATATACTAGAGATGCTAAAGGCAAAATATGGATATACTTACAATTTTCCTAGCTAGCTTATATAAGTTCTGAAAATAAGAGAAATATTTTATTAGAGTACGCTAAGAACACAACATTTTCAAAAAGAGATTTCTTTTGGAAAGCATGAACATAGGAAGTGTTCTTCCTTACACTTCTAGGTTTTTCTTAAAGTAACCAAGTCACTTACCTCTTCTAGGATTTCCTCATTCCAAAACCACTAGCTTCCTCTTCTTCTAGGCTTGGAGTGTTTAGGTGTTTAAGTGGAGAAGTGAAGTGAAGCAAAGTGGAAGAAATGGAGAGTGAGTTGCTGTGAGGTGGAGGGTGAGTGAGGTGTGTGTGTGTCCGAATGAAGCAAGCCAAATGGGTGGGGAAGCAAGGCTATTCGGCCAAGGTACTCTCCTAGGCTCTAGGACACTCGTTTCCCCTAAGCTTGGGTGACATGTGATGGGTTTGAAAGACCTTTGAGTGACTCCCATCACTTGATCACATCAAACCTATTCTAGTTCATTCTAGGTTGAAGATTTTGCTTCCTCTTTCTCTCCACATGGCCGGCCTCTCTCTCAAGGTTTCCAACCCTTTTCCATCATCTCACATCACTTCTTGTCTCCCCAACTATCATCTCATAGGTCACTCCAAGGGATTTGAGGATCACTTTTTGGGAGAAGGCACAAGTGGGGTTCAGACCCCTTGCCTCGTTCGAAATCCTTTCTTCTTCCTACTCTCATTTCCCTCTTGTCACATGCTCTATCAATCAACTAATCACTTCATCTCTTACACATGCTTGTCCTATCATTCTTACACAAATCCATAGCCTAGATTTGGTAGCAAAAAGGATGTCAAAAAGGGGAGGGGGAGTCGGCTATACACCATACCTGAACCCTCCATTTTCTTCCTCCCATCTTTTTGTCCATCAATCCACATTTCATGTCATCTTTCTCTTACACCCTCTTACACATCAAGTCTTATCTAGTCTTACACAAATCTCACATGTCCACTCCATCTAGATTTGGAAATATATTTGTGAGAAAATTCTAAGGCATTCGGCCATAGCCCCCACCGAACCCCTCTCTCACTTTCTCATTTCAAATCCTCTCAAATATATACCTCTTGTGCTAGTAGCATTAGATTCCTCTAATGAAGAATAGGTGGGTATGTCTTCCTTCTCAGTCACAGAGTCCTGGGAGTGGTAGAACACGGCATCCACGTCCGAGTCATAGTACATGTTCACTCTCAATTCATTCAACCTAGGCCTGTTCATCCGGGCCGGGTACAAAATTTTATTTTTTTCTTAACAATTTTGATTTTTTTTTTTTTAAATGTTTAAGGAAATTTTGAATCCGGGTTCCGGATTTGGGAATCCGGAACCCGGATGAACACCCATAATTCAACCTATGCGTAATTTCTTCTTCCGTCTCTACTCAGGGTACTCCTTCTTCCCTTAGTCTAATACGATCCTCCGAAGTATCAGAAAAATTTAGGGGCTCTAAATTTGGTTCGCTCGCCTCACCTTGGATTATCCTACGCAGTTGTTTTCTCTCCGCTCTCAACCAGCTTCTGGGTGGTTGTCGCTCTTTGTGAGGCATAGCTCGACGAGGAACAAGTACTCCCCTATGAGTTATACTCATAATATGGGTGCGGTGCCACTCATATTGTTCAGAACGTGCTATTCCCTACACTCTCATTCTTTCGCGCCTTCTATGCATTATTCTGTCTATTTTCCCTTCTTTCCCTCATCTGAGCTATAGTTGCTACGGATATACGAGGATTTCTCTTAGTTCGGGCCATTTCCTGATTAAAAATTCCACAAGTCACTATGATTGTAAGGAATAGTCAAGCAACTACAGATATAATACTACAAAGCACTCATACATTCATATGCATACATATACACACATATCATCGTCATCATTATCCAAAAGATACAAAAGGGTTCAAACAAAAGACTACAGGCACGTCAATTGTTTACAAACAAATGAGAGTATTTAGCTCTCATAAGATCTTCGCGTTCCCATGTCGCCTCCTGAAAAGCAGGGTTGTTCCATAATACTTTAACCATCAAAATCTTTCGATTCCTTAGTTCTTGTTCTTTGTAGTCTTCAATTTGGGTTGGCCATTCTTCATATGTTAAGTTAGGACATAATTCGATACTATCTGGGTCGATAACTATCCCCAGTCTTTCACTTAGACTCTTCTTCAGTGACGACACATGAAATACATTGTGAATTCCTTGTAAACTTGTGGGTAAATCCACACGGTAAGCCACCGACCTGACTTTCTCAAGAATTTCAGAAAGGCCTACGTAACGAGGACTCAATTTTCCTTTCTTGCCAAATCGAGTCACTCCCTTCATCGGTGAAATCTTAATATACACCCATTCGCCGACTTCGAAGTCCAAGGGTCTTCGATGTCGATCCACGTAGCTCTTTTGCCTGCTCTGGGCCGTCTTCATTTTTTCTTGTATCAATTCCACTTGGGTCCAGACTTCTTGTAGGTATTCAGGCCCTAGCACTCGACTCTCGCCTACTTCATCCCAGTATAAAGGCGATCGGCATTTTCTTCCATATAGGGCTTCATAAGGTGCCATTTGGATAGTAGCTTGAAAGCTATTGTTATAGGCAAACTCTACCAGAGGCAAAAGACCTTCCCAGTTGTCGCACGAGTCTAGTACGCATGCTTGCAACATGTCTTCTAAGGTCTGAATTGTTCGTTCCGTTTGACCATCAGTTTGTGGGTGATAGGCACTGCTGAACTTTAAGTTCGATCCCATCATCTTTTGTAAACTTTGCCAGAAACGAGATGTGAATCTGGGGTCTCGATCCGAAACAATTGTTTTGGGCACGCCGTGCAGACGCACTATTTCTTTGACATAAACTCGTGCCAACTTCTCCATGGAATCTGTATTGGCTATTGGCAAGAAATGTGCACTCTTAGTCAATCTGCCAACTATTACCGAGATTGTATTCTTCCCCGCCGATGTTCTCGGAAATCCCACTACGAAGTCCATAGACACGTCCTCCCATTTCCATTCCGGAATCGGTAAGAGTTGCAACATTCCTGCTGGGCGTTGATGTTCAGCTTTAACCAGTTGGCATATCGGGCACTTGGCTACGAAGATAGCCACATCCTTTTTAGTGCCTTCCTACCAGAATCTATTTTTCAAGTCTTGGTACATTTTGGTGCTTCTCGGGTGAGCTGTATAAGGTGTGCAATGCGCCTCCCTCATAAGCTTTTCTCTGAGCTCTAGATCGTCTAGTATTACTGTCCTTTTTTCAAAGTACAGTGTTCCACCATCTGATATTGTAAAGTGAGGTGATCATTGCCCTTCGAGCAGTTTCTATCGGACCTTTTCCAATTTAGCATCCTTTCGTTGACCTTCTCGTATTTCATCTTCAGTGAGGGATACAATTTCCTGTGTTGCCAGTAGTAGCACTCCTCGAGGTAGGTTCTTAACCAGCATATCCCGCATAGTTGTTAGCATTGGTGACTCTTCTATCCGCGTCTTTCGACTCAACGCATCAGCCACTACATTAGCTTTTCCTGGGTGGTACTTGATCTCACACTGAAAATCACTGATCGTCTCAACCCATCTCCTTTGTCTCATATTCAAATTCTTCTAACTGAATAGGTACTTCAATCTTTGGTGATCGGTATATATCTCACACCTTTCCCCATACAAGTAGTGTCTCCAAATCTTCAGTGCGAACACTACTGCTGCCAATTCTAGGTCGTGGGTAGGGTAGTTGCGATCATGATCCTTAAGCTGTCGGGATGCGTAGGAAACTACTCATCCCTCCTGTATTAGGACACATCCCAAACCCATCTTTGAGGCATCGCTAAATATCACATATGGTTTGTGAGGTTCTAGCAGAGATAGTACCGGTGCCGACGTTAGCTTTTTCTTGAGCTCTTGGAAGCTTTGTTCGCACTGGTCGCTCCAGATATACTTGGCATTTTTCTTAGTCAACGCCATCAGAGGACCAGACAGCTTAGAAAATCCTTCTACGAACCTCCTGTAGTATCCTGCTAGACCGAGGAAGCTTCATATTTCGTGAGCGCTTGTTGGTCTCTGCCATTTTGTCACTGCTTCTATTTTTGCTGGGTCCACCGCCACTCATTTACTGGAAATAAGATGACCTAGAAACTTAACCTCTCGAAGCCAAAACTCACATTTACTAAGTTTAGCATATAGTTGGTGCTCCTGCAGAGCACTCAGCACAGTCTTTAAATGCTCTTGATGCTCTTCATCATTCCGGGAGTATATTAAGATGTCGTCGATAAACACCACGACGAAACTATCCAGATACTGTCGAAAAATCCTGTTCATTAGATCCAGAAGGTTGCTGGGGCATTGGTCAATCCAAAAGGCATGACTAAGAACTCGAAATGTCCATATCAAGTTTGAAAAGCAGTCTTGGGTATATCCAGCTCCTTGATTTTCAGTTGATGGTATCCGGATCTGAGATCAATTTTTGAAAACACCGTTGCTCCCTGTAGTTGGTCTAACAGATCATCTATCTGTGATAACAGATACTTATTTTTGATAGTGACCTTGTTAAGGTCCCTATAGTCAATGCACATCCTCATTGTTCCGTCCTTCTTCTTTACAAACAATACTGGAGCTCCCTATAGGGACGAGCTAGGTCGTATGAGTCCTTTTGATAGTAATTCTTCTATCTGTACCTTCAATTCCTTTAATTCTGTTGGCGCCATTCGATATGGAGCCTTATGAACTGGAGCCGTAATAGGCTCCAATTCAATGGTAAATTCTGTCTTGCGATCTGGAGGTAGTCCAGGCAAGTCCTCTAAGAACACTCGAGGAAAATCTTGTACCACTGGAATTGCTTCAATATTCTTCCTATCCTCGGTTGCATTCGAGGACATCAACAAGAATGCTTTTGCCTCTCCTTTCAGGCTCTTGACTGCTCCCATTGCCGTCACAATAGAAGGAACTGAGCTAACCATCTCTCCCGCGTAACGCAGCTCTTGTTCTCCTGGCAACTCAAAGGTTATCTCCTTTTTGCGACAGTCGATCTTGGCAAAATGCTTGAATAGCCAGTCCATTCCCAATATTACGTCAAATCCTAGCAGGAGAAAAACTATCAAGTTGGCATTCAATCATACTCCAGCAATCTCTAAAGGACAGTTCCTTGCTATCCACTGGCAGCCTATCGTTCTTCCGTCTGGGAGGGCTACCAGTACTTTCTAATCTAAGGGTTCTACTTCTAGCTTACACTTTTGCATGCAATTATAGGAGATGAAGGATCTCGTCGCTCCAGAGTCAAACAATGCATACACTATATTACGCATCAAAATGATCTCCCCTAAAAAAAAAATTTCTACTATTATCAAGCTAGTAAAAATCATTTCGTAATTTAAATTAAGACAAGGTCGAGTCTTTTTACCAATAATAATGCCTGTATTAATGGCTTCCTCATCTTCCATATCCACTTCTCCCAGAGTAAGGGCATATATTTTGGCTTTCACGGAGTCTTTGCTTTCTCCCCTGGTAGCGTACTCCCGCTAGCGACCATTTAAGGACAGTCACGGATTCTATGGCCTCTCTGACCACATCAAAAACAAGCTCCTGTCGCCACCCGACACTCGCCTGGATGCGGACGTCCACATGTTCTGCAAGGCGGCGAGGATGCTGGTACTCCTTGCCCGCTCATTTTTCCCTTCCCTTTATCCGTAGGGAAAGTAACTCTTTTTTGCCCGCGTCCCTCCCAGAAGAGTATGGAAAATTCCTCTTTTTGTTCATTTGCACTTGGTTAATCAAACTCTTCTGTTCTGCCTCAGCGATAGCCACTA
The DNA here is from genome assembly GCA_036559045.1 of Platycarya longipes. Taxonomy (NCBI): domain Eukaryota; kingdom Viridiplantae; phylum Streptophyta; class Magnoliopsida; order Fagales; family Juglandaceae; genus Platycarya; species Platycarya longipes. The sequence continues at coordinate 28,212,983 of CM071791.1, forward strand.
CATTTACTAGTTCTTGGAAATTTTCAATTCGCAGGCAAGCTACCTGGTTGCGGATTCTTGGTTGTAAATCCTCTTGGAACTTCTTTGCTCGCATTTTCTCGGTGGATACCAAATGAGGAGCGAATCGCGCCATTTCCATGAATTTCGCGGCGTATTGATTCACCATCACGCCCCCTTGTCCCAGTGTGGCGATTTCCATGGCCTTTTGCTGTTTGAAGGATTCAAGGAAGAAGTGGTCGTCAAATTCTGTCTTGAAGCGTTCCCAGGTGGGATCCACGTTCTCTCCCAGTTCCTCCTTTAGTAGTTTCCTTTTTGTATCCCACCACAGTCCAGCCTCTCCTTGTAGCAGGTGTCCCGCATATTGTACCTTCTGGGTTTCCGTACACCCATTGATCTCGAAGGTATGTTCCAAATCCATAATCCACCTATCTACTTTCATAGTTCCTTCTGTTCCCACGAAGTTCAGATATCGGTAGACCAGGAACTTTTTGTAAGAACAACCCGACGTTCCTCCACCGGTATGTGGATGGCATCTGCCTTGCTCCATCTAGGTTTTTAATAATTCTATCATCTGACGGATCGCCTCAGCTATGGCTTGTCCTCTGTCCATTGAGGTATTCTGTGCTTCCCTTTCTCCAGTTCTCGGGGGAGTGATCAGTGGCGTCTCTCCCCTCGTAGGACTGTCAGTATTCAGATCGTCTCCTCCTGGAGGTGCCCTGGGCCTTGGGGTAGGAGCATGACGCTTTCCTCCTACCATATTTCTCCTGAAAGCACAGAATTTACACGTGAGTTACCCAAACTCCGGTATTCTATTTTGATTATCACAGTAACTATCATCATTCTCAACCAGTCCTCCGAAACTTGTCAAGCCGAATACTAAAAGGTTATATCCTATACCATGTGATTTCTTTTCCTAGGACTTGTGATTTTTTACCCAGAGACTTAACCGCTCTGATACCACCGCTGTTGACGCCCCAATCCACGCTTGGGATCGCACGTGAATAGAAACTTTGGGGATGAGCGACGCAAGGAAGTTCACCCCTCCTCATATCATGTTTGCACGTTTTTTTTTTTTTTTTTTACGACGAAGAAAGATTCTCGCAACGAAAGAAAAGAGTCAAGCCTTCTATAATATGCATCACATGGTTACGCTATTGATTCCAAAACAAATATTATACATAGCCCAATATCAAGTTACATAACCTTGTCCAGATAATCAAAATAGCACTTGCCACAAGTGGGAAGGCTTTACAAAATACATACATAATGGGCATTACAAAAAACAGAGTGGGTCTTAACACTGTCCACGGGTTCACTAGATGGGCTCCTTCTTTATCTTCTTAAGGTTCAGGCCCCAGCGAAGCCAATTCAAGTCAAGCTAAGCCCTATCTCACATATCGCCCTAGAGGGCGACCCAAAAACCCGTCCCAGGTGGAGGGACTCGTCTATACCTAATACTAGACAACACCTCGTATGGTACAAACCGACTGAACCGTACATCGCCATCTTCAGTGACTCCACCTCCCGCTGACCCGAAAGGTTCAGAGTCACTCGCCCCTTAAGGGCAGACTCAATCGGGTCCCTGAGGGTCTAAGGTATCATCAAGGGGGTCGTACTCGGTTGAGCCATCATCACCTGCAATTACTTCTATCATTCCCAAGAGGGAAGGATAGTAAGGACATAGAGAGGGGTGAGATTTCGGGGGAAATCTCATCAAGTATATAAACATTTTACAAAAGTATTTCAGGCATATGGTTAAGTGAATAACAAGCAAATACATATGTATACAGTAACATGGGACTCATGCTGGGACCGATGCACATGTTGGTGTAAAAAATTCATCTTTCTTCCCTTTTTCTCAATTTCCAATGCTTACTTGTTCAAAAATCGCGTAACAAAACTTCTTTAATGCATGTTCTTTCAAAGGGACATTTGGTTCAGAAACTTACTTATTTTCTTATCTTAGGCACCACTTATCATATCATATATGGCCCAAAAGCCATTTTCTTTTCGTCATGACTTCATATTTTGGACACCTCCCGGTTCCTTTATGCACCATGTGCTCCCCGCTCGCTAGTTACCGTCACACTCGACGACCAAGTCAACCTAGGTGAATACGTTTTGTGCCCTTTCGCGCTTTTCGTCACTCGGGGATTTCTCTCCGAGCAACTACAAACTTTTCATATGGTGAGGCCGAGGCCAACACCGCTTTTATGGCACCCACTAGCATTAGGTGCGACCATGCTCAGGACACCTTTTGGAGCCATACATGGTCCGCCGACTATTCTTCGTCGACCCAAGGGTTTTCACTCAATTTAGACACTCTTGAGTGAACAAGGAGTTCCACTGGGACACTTCCCCGTCCCAGCCTTTGGGGTTCTTCCAAAACTTTAATTCATTTCTTTCGAAAACGTGTTTGACTCAAAACATGGGTTTTTGTGCTTATGCATGGGACATGCAACTTCCAACCTTGTGATGCAAAACTCGAGGCGAACTCGAGTACACACATTTAGTCGTTTCCACACGAAACCCCTATCTCATTAACTCATCACTCATGGGAAAACACTTAAACGGGTATAATAGGGTGAGTAGGGTGCTCGGCTTCCACCCCTAGGGTTTGGGACGAGACCCACATTGTCTCCACTTAGTGTTTTCTTCCTCCATTCACTTTCCTTTCACTCTCAAGCCTTAGTTCAATATTTAAAACAATTTCCTAATCTTACAAGTGGGCAACCCGAAACCCTATAGCCCTTAGGTTTAGTGTTTCTTTCCTTAGCTCATCAAAACTAGTGTCCTACTTGAGCACTCAAGGTGAAACCGAACCTATACATGTCATTCTCTCACTCCTTATGTTTCTACTTCTCCAAAATATACAAACACAAATATTTAATGAAAGGGAAATAAAACCTCAAAATTTTCACTCTAAGAAATCCTCCAAACCGAAACTCCACAAGCATGCATTTCTTTAGCAACCATCAATCAATAATAATAACAAATTCTTCCAAGAACAATGCAACTAGATTCCACCAATACTCTATGAATATTCCTCCCAACATGGCATTTCAATAGGCAAGATATTTGCTACTAGAATCAAGATGTTTCCTTCAAATGATATATCCCACATTACCCAACATTCAACAATTTAACATACTCATGCTTGCATGCTTTCCTCACAAAACCACCAAGATCATCAACACATTATAACTCTTTATTTAAGAAAGAACATGGGTTCTAAACATGGATTCTAACCAAAATAGCATTTCTACCCGAAAAGTTTTATCATGGTAATATAAAGCAAGAAACCAAGCAATACGAGCAGATACAAGCACATACAAGCACCTTCAACCACATTCACTCAAAAATATACTAGAGATGCTAAAGGCAAAATATGGATATACTTACAATTTTCCTAGCTAGCTTATATAAGTTCTGAAAATAAGAGAAATATTTTATTAGAGTACGCTAAGAACACAACATTTTCAAAGTGAGATTTCTTTTGGAAAGCATGAACATAGGAAGTGTTCTTCCTTACATTTCTAGGTTTTTCTTAAAGTAACCAAGTCACTTACCTCTTCTAGGATTTCCTCCTTCCAAAACCACTAGCTTCCTCTTCTTCTAAGCTTGGAGTGTTTAGGTGTTTAGGTGGAGAAGTGAAGTGAAGCAAAGTGGAAGAAATGGAGAGTGAGTTGTCGTGAGGTGGAGGGTGAGTGGGGTGTGTGCGTGTCCGAATTAAGCAAACCAAATGGGTGGGGAAGCAAGGCCATTTGGCCAAGGTACTCTCCTAGGCTCTAGGCCACTCATTTCCCCTAAGCTTGGGTGACATGTGATGGGTTTGAAAGACCTTTGAGTGACTCCCATCACTTGATCACATCAAACCTAATCTAGTTCATTCTAAGTTGAAGATTTTGCTTCCTCTTTCTCTCCACATGGCCGGCCTCTCTCTCAAGGGTTCCAAACCCTTTCCATCATCTCACATCACTTCTTGTCTCCCCAACTATCATCTCATAGGTCGCTCCAAGGGATTTGAGGATCACTTTTTGGGAGAAGGCACATATGGGGTTCGGACCCCTTGCCTCATCCGAAACCCTTTCTTCTTCCTACTCTCATTTCCTTCTTGTCACATGCTCCATCAATCAACTAATCACTTCATCTCTTACACATGCTTGTCCTATCACTCTTACATAAATCTATAGCCTAGATTTGGTAGCAAAAAGGATGTCAAAAAGGGGAGGGGGAGTCGGCTATACACCATACCCGAACCCTCCATTTTCTTCCTCCCACCTTTTTTTCCTCCCACCTTTTTGTCCATCAATCCACATCTCATGTCATCTTTCTCTTACCCCCTCTTACACATCAAGTCTTATCTAGTCTTACACAAATCTCACATATCCACTCCATCTAGATTTGGAAATATATTTGTTAGAAAATCCTAAGGCATTCGGCCATAGCCCCCACCGAACCCCTCTCTTACTTTCTCATGTCAAATCGTCTCAAATCTTGCCTCATCATTTGACTAGATATGGTAGAATCCCATGATGATCTTATTTGGCAAAAATCCTATGCTTCACACGCCTATCTAGGTAGGAAAAGATGTGAAAATTCCATCTTGGTCTTCTCTTTCCTTTCTCCAACTAAAACAACTAGTCAACTTTCTCACCTACTAGTATTTTCCTTCTTTCAACTACTAGTCTTGGGTTAACTTACTAAACTTCTCCTATCTTGACATGTGTCATCAAGCATGAGCTTGGGTTGACTATTGGACTTCCTTCCATGGACCTATGGGCTTGTTCTCCCCCACTTAGGCCCAAAGCTTTTGTTATGGCCTTAAGGCCTTCAACTTCTAAGCCCACCTCTTAAGGCTTTGTCCACTAAATTACCTAAGTTACTAAACTCTACTTGCTTAATTAACTGGAAGCAAAGTATAGAAAATTCGGGGTCGTCACAAAGTGCAGAACAATTTTTGTCTGTGGCTTTTTACGGACCTCTTTCGTCTATGGCATAAAGTTGATTTTGCTTATTTCTTCGATTTTGCGTCCTATTTATTCTTGAGTATTTTTGGCTTGTTTTGACTAAGTGTATTTTTTTTGGTCTGTTTGATGGTGTTTTTGTTTTCATGGGATGGTTTTATTGGTTTATTTGTATATCAAATTTTTCGTTTTGTTACCATGGTATTCCTCTTCCATAAGTGAGGGACTTTAATAAAATATGGGAGAGTCCACCCATGGACACGTGATCGCCAACTCTTTCAAAAAATAAGAAGAAGGTGTGACAAAAGTTGTAAGGGTAGAAGGAAAAACTTCTTTCACAAGAGGGAAAAGAGATTCTCATGAAAGCAGTAACCCTATCTATACCCATCTATACTATGAGTTGTTTAACTCCTTGCATCATTGTAATTAGAGTTGGAGATCTTAATGGCTAGCTTTTGGTGGGGAAGAAAGAAAGAGAAAAATAAGATAAGGTGGATTAGTTGGAGGAAGATGTGTAAGTCAAAGGCTCAAAGGGGCATGGGCTTTAAGGATTTGAAAATTTTTAATATGGCTTTATTTGCTAAACAAGGGTGGAGAATCCTTATAGAGGAAGTCTCTTTGCTGCACAAAGTCTTTAAAGCAAAACATTTCCCTTCTTCTAGTTTTAAAGACTCAAAGCTGGGTGTTTCTCCATATGGGAGGCCAAAAGATTGTTGTTGCGGGTTGTAGAGGCATGTTGGGGATGGAAAGGACATCAACATCTGGTCAAATCACTGGCTACCTAATCACAAGCTTATTGTACTACTAGCTTCCATTACCAATTCACATCAATGGAATATGGACAAGCCAACAATTCTCCTGTCTCCAAATGAAGCCTTTGAAGTAATTAACCTGATGTTACCAGTAGAACCCAAGCTTAACAACATAGTATGGGAACATGAGAAGCATGGAAAATTTACTGTCAAAAGTGCCTTCAGGTTGTTTAAGGCGATAAGGAATGATAGAGACCAAGGTAAATTTCTTATGGGGTTGAGTAGAGAAGAATGTGGAAGCTTTTGTGAAAGATGAGAGTCTCAAATCGAGTTAAAATCTTTGCTTGGAGGGTGTGCAACAATGGTTACCTACTCTACAGAATCTAAGAGTTAGAAATGTGTTGATAGAAGCAAATTATAGATGGTGCCACGGTGTAGATGATGTTATTAACCATGCACTTCTATGATGTCCTTTGATAACACAAGTTATGCAATCTCAATTTGTTGTTTTGTAAGAAAGGCAAGTCTCAAGAGAGATTGTTCAAGTTATAGCATTGTTAATTCAAAGGAACAATTTTGAAGACATGGAGAAGCTATTCATTTATGCCTGGGGGCTGTGGTATAGGCATAATCCACTTTATGAAAATAAGAAGTTTTCTCCTAAAGAAGCAGTAGACCATACCTGGACAGTTGTGAATGAACATAAGAGTGTTGCAGCAGAGAAGCATAGAGTTGCAACTACTGAGTAAATGGGAGCCACCACCTTTAGGTACACTAAAATTGAATATAGATGGGACATTATTTCCAACCTATAATAGGTCTGGGGTTGGTAAGGTTCTCAGGGATGAGTTGGATAAGGTCCTCCTATCAACTAGTAAACTAGACCATTAGATTGCAGATCCTATGAAAGTGGAATTAATGACAATCTTAAGGGGCTTGCAGATCTTCTTACTAATGGGAATCAATGATCTTTAGGTGGAAAGCGATGTTCTACTCATTGTGCAGGAGATCAACAATGACCAACCTTCAATGTCCATATGGGGCAATTTGGTCCAATAGATAAAGAACCTGTTGGCAAGGTTTCCCAAAGTAGTAGTTTAGCATAAAGGTCGATTGACCAATATTGTTGACCATTGTTTGGCAAGGAATTCATGGAATTTACATGATCTAGTGATTTGGTAGGACTCTTTTCCAAAAAATGCCTCACAAGTCATTTGGCATGATACATTGATGTAACTTTTGTTTTTGATGAATGAGTTCAGTTTGTATTGTAATAAAAAATTGATCTGTCAATTCATTTTTTAGGTGAAGCAATGTCGACTGCATTGTAAATATTAAGTAGAATTAAAATTAAGGCAAACCCCTTACACCTTATGAGATATGAACCAGCCATAGGCCGAATTTAAACAAACTCATGTGGGTTGCAAAGCACAAGTGCTATCCCAAGGCTACTAAGGGATATGTTAAAAAGTAAAGTATAGGAATGCAAGTTCATAGGATATGTAAAACATGGGAGTCGTTATCGCTTTCATTGCTTTAGAAACTAACTTAAGAAAGAAGGGATGTTGTCTTTCTTGAAAATACACACCTAATTACTTCAATCGCTTAGATAGATTCTTTGAATGGTTTAGAAAATCAATAAATCTCTACAGCTTCTACTAATTCAAATACTGGAACTACTCAAGCAAATAGTAATGAAAATAAAAGGAAATCATATTAAAATTAAAATTTAAGAGTTATATTGAAGATAGCGGAAGTAAACTAGCTATGGTCTTTGATAGAAGGAAACAACACTTATAAAGTTATGGATAAGGGTGTTGGCCTCTCTTTATATAAAATCATGGGATTCCATCATACACAATATTAACGTAAATAAAAAGATAGGCTAAAAAACTCTATTTAACACTCTTCATAGAGAAATCTGGTAAGGGTTTACAATACAAAAATAATCAACTTTTACAAAAACTTGATTACCGATGGTTAGAATTGTTCTAATTATTATTTTATTATTATATTCTCTTCCCAATCTTACATTAGTGGCATCAAACTAGACGACTATCAACATTATTTCAAGATTGTTATGCTTTTGAAACCAATATGAAAAGTTATAAATGATCTTGTTTTCTTAGGCAACCAATAAAATTGATTCAGGTAAATGGCTTCAAGCCATAAAAAGAATTAGAATCGAGTAATAAAATCATGATACTTGGGAGTTTATAGAACTTTGAAATGAGGAAGAAATATTGGTTGCAAGTGGGCTCTCAGAAAGAAGTTTAATGCTGATAGAAGTTCGGAAAGATATGAAGCAAAGTTAATGGCCAAAGGATTCATTGAAAAATGGGTGTAGATTTTGTAGACACATATTCTTCTATAGTAAAATTCATATTTGTAAGGGCAATCATGCCTATAGTTTTAAAAATGAATTTGAAATTACATCAATCAGACATTAAAATAGCTTTTCTTAATGTTGAAAAAACATCTTTATAGTCCAACCTAAAGGATTCCAAATTGAAGGATATGAGGACAAAGTGTACAAATTGAAGAGATCATTGAATGGACTTAAACAGTCTTCAAGACAATAGTACTTGAAATTCCGCCAATGAATATTTAAAATGAATACGAAATGAGTTCATTGGACCATTGTGTGTACAAACAAAAATGTAGTAATAAAACAACAAAAATTACCATTGTGTATTGGTGATATAGAGTTAGCAAACAATTGTCTACACATGAAGAGTAAAATGAATTTTTTTTAGGAAATTCTGAAATGAAAAACAAGGATGAAGCGACTTATGTTTTGGCATAAGAATTTGAAGGATATGAATGGAAGAATTGTATATTTAGATTAAGAAATATAAATCATTAAGTACTATTGTTTATAAAAAAAATACTTTGAGTAAGAGTGTGTGTCCAAATGATGAGAAAGAAACAAGTGCAACGCTTGAAACTTCGTATCTCAAGCTGTTTGGAGGCTCGTGTATACAATAAAAAGTACACTACATGATATTTGTCATGCAGTAGGATTTATAAGCAAATATCAACTTGACATTAGTAAAGAATATTTGCAAGTAGCAAAAAATATTAAGGCATTTATGATAAAGTGAGGAAATGTAGGAAATGTAGTAAGTGAGCCTTAATTTTAATAGTTTTAATCTGGAAAATCATGTTAAATGCTCAACTATACATTAACTTGTCAAATCATGTTAAATGCTCAACTACACGTCAAATTGTCACTAAGGGCTATTTTAGTAAAATGAAGTAAGCAGGGGGGTAAAATGGTCATTTTCATCCCCAATTCCACTAAAACTCCTCGCATGACACTTAGGCACTCAATGTTCTCTATTTCTCCTCTACACCCGATATCCTAACTCTTACCCAACTCTCAGATTTTGCATTCAACAACTATATAGAACTGGAGAGATCAAACAACCATAGGGAATTGGAGGGGAAGCAGTTGAGGCTACAAGGCATCTCAACAAAAAGGGGAATAAAAAGGAAAAAAAGAAAAGAAAGAAAATGAGGCAACTGAGTTGTACGAGAAGCGGACACAAGGGTTTAGCTGGAGGGGAAGAATTATCTGTTTTAGGGTGTTTTTTCTTTTGTTTTCTTAAGTGGATGATCTGAATGTTGTTTTTCTGAGGGAGATTTGAATTGTCATTATGTTGCATAAGTAGTTTTCAAAACCCTAAATCAAGGGAAAAAATCGACTAGTGTTTTTCTCTCAGGAGTTTCGATCCTTTCATTGATTTAATGTTTAATCTCTAAAGTTTTATTCAATTCTAAGTCAAGGACTAGGGTTTCTCAAATCTATTTTGACTTGCTATTGATGAAAAGCACAATAGGTGCTTAAGGGAGGTAGAACTCAAGTTCATGTTCTTAACTTCTTAAAGGATTGTGGTGAAGCTTTTCGGAGATCTCTTACACATTTTTATTGTTCATCATTTGCATCTATCATCCGATTGTGCAACCATGACTGGACGCACGATTGAAGTAAATTATGGTTAATAAAATCCTCTTTGAAAATTCATTAGGAGATGTTACTCGAGGTTTAGGGCCCCTTTCCAACACTTTTGTTATTTGTTTTCTCATTTCATTCATAGTTGAGTTTAAAAGTTTTACAGCAACCAAGTTGAGTTTATTAATATTTTGCCATACAAAAAGAAAAGGAAGCAAGGAGATTAAAATTTGAATTTCATCTCACACTGATTTTTGAGCATTTATATCTTACTAAGGTTAAGGTTCCATACCTTAATAATTGTGATAGCCCGAGTGCATAGTTGGATAATTGTAGTTGTTCTAATTTTAATTCTCACCCATAATAACCCAGTTGAACCATTTGCCTTAGTCCCTATGAGTCAACCTTGGAACTCCCACTACATTATAAAAAGACACCTTCTATATTTGGGAGGTAAAATTCTAGGAAGAACCAATTTACAAAATATAAAAAATATGAAATTGATATAGATGATTGCCTATATTACAACAATATTGTATTTTTTATTTTGGAATTTTGGAATTAGTGATCTAAAACTAATTGCCTGTAGTGATGCTGATTTTGAAAATGATATAGATGATAGAAATCTACAAGTGGATATATATTCTATTTTGTGTATGGTGTAGCAATTTTTTAGTTAGGTAAGAAACATGGCCGTATCACAAAGTCTATAATTGAAGCTAAATATGTTGCATATAACACTACAGTTAGTAATGGGGCATAGATGAAACACTATATTGACATTACTTTATTTGTTTGGAGAGATGAAATGAGATAAGATAATATAAAAGTTAAAAAAATAAAAAAAATTCAATATTGTTGTAATATATGCTTATCAGTTTTGTTTTAAAATTTAAAAAAGTTGTTTTGAAATTTGAAAAATTTGAATTATTTATTTTATTTTGTATAAAAATTTTAAAAAGTATAATGATGAATTTGAGATGTGATGAGATGATTTCTGAAAATAAACCAAACCAAGTTAGTTTTGATACACCTACTGGATCCTTAGTGTGTTTAATAAGTAATATTAAAGTTACGTTTGGATGTTGAGAATACTTGAAAAACTTGAAAAATATTTGTGAATAGTTTGAGTAGAGAGTGAAAAAGTTTTTGGGTCCGCTAATAATGTTTTAAGTTGTTTGGATGTGTAAAGTATGTTGAATGTTGATTTTTTGAATTGAAAAATAGAAAAGGTGTGGGCCTCATTAATAAGTGATGATGAAATAATTATTTTATTTATTGTTGAAGTGATAAATAAAATTATTATAAGAAATAATTTTCAAGATTTGAAAAAATTAATTTTGCATAACAGATTTTATTTATAAAAATATTATCAATATCAAAATTGGTGAATTTCGTTATTTTGGCAATATATTATTTTTGTATTTTTTTTTTCTGACCTTACCTATCTTGAATGTTCTAAAAATGAATGTGGGAAATAAAAAATAGCAGATGAAAGGAACGGATCGGTAGAGGATCAGAAATAATGTGCCGTCCTTTCATATACAATTACTACAAAAAAAAAATGAGTATTAGTGACCTAACATTACCGACCAAAAGGATTATTAGTGATTAAAATAGACTATTAGCAACTAAAATCAATTATTTACGACCAATGAAAATCAATAAATGAGCAGTTTTCTTGTAATAAATAATCGCATGTGGAAAGAGCTACTTTTCAGACATTTTAATTCTGTTTGGATGTAGAGAATGCCTTGCCGTATGAAAAATGTTGAGAATATTTGAGACTCTTTCGATATCCAAATCTAGCCTAAGTCTATTATCTTAATTATAATGAAAAGTGGAGTACAAGATTCTCTAGGAAAATACATTAATGTGCATTATTACTATACTTTAGATATAGTAGAAAGATGTGAGGCTAATATCAACTAAGATGGTAGCCGATCCCATTACCGACTAGAGATTGTCTCTGAAAAAATTTAGAGCGCATGTAGCTAATATAGGGCAGAAATATATACCTACGTAGAGTTCCCATATAATTAATAGACACAACCCAAAAGTCTTGAGGGTGCTAGATAAATGGGGTTATGTGAGATTATCCAAGAAAAGAGTTGATAAATTTCAAAGTCACTAATAAAGTGATTAAGAAAAATCTCAACAAATGGCCTTAGAGGAATTACTTGGTAAAAGTTTAGTGCATGTCAGTATATGTTTGACTAAATTTGTCAATTATATATGGCATGAACAATTATCCAATCACATAATCTTGATACCATTCACTAAAAGAGAGTGAAATAAAGTCACCTCTAATATGAAACGACTGGGCGACTATATGGTAAAGAGTGTGATTAGGTAAGATAATTACAAAAGCGTGCGCATGTAAGATCTAGTCGCAATCTAAATCAAGCCGATCTACAGGTACTGTTGCATTTTAGAGTTGAATTGTTGCAAGTACAATAATGATACCAAGGTAAACAACACAACTCTATTGATCATTCTAGTTTGTTCAAGTGAGAGATGTAGAAGCATGGAGTAGCCACACAACAACAGTGTGCATCCTATTGCATATACACATCCCCAGATCGTCTCTATGGTACGTACGTACTAATGGTTTTCCATTGCAAGACATAACTACTCGTTCATATCCAACAATAGTGTACCCTCCATCACAAGTGAATCTACAAATAGAGGTCTTTTTTGTAACTATAACTGTTGGAACATTTTTTAACCCTCTATCCAACACCAACCCGTGAAACCAATATCCCAATGAGAATTCTCACTATAGTTTAATCCTCAGTTCCCATCAAAAGCGCCCAAGCTGATTAAAGCTAATCACTTTGAACAGACGAGTGAACTACTGTAAAAGGTGCTTACTTCCTTGTTGTTCAACAAAAGAGACAGAATAGGAGAGAACAATCAAATTCGATTGGCTATAAAGGGGGTTTCCAAGTTTTCTGGAAAATGCTAGCTCCTCTTTCAATGAAGACCTTTTTTTGAAGGGCAACTTATGAGGGGTGTTGAGTATGGCTTTGGAATACAAGCCCAGCCCTGTCTCGCTCGACCCTCGCTCGAGCGAGACTGTGACGCTTCCAGAATTGCTCCAACCCGAGACTTCGCTCGACCCTCGCTCGACCTCCCGCTCGAGCGAGGTTCAGGCAGTGACTTCGCTCGACACTCGCTCGACCTCCCGCTCGAGCGAGATTCCACGTGGCGCCAGGTGTCAGAATTCTAGTCGAGCGAATCTGACCTAGAAGTCCTCGCTCGAGCGAGTTTAAATCTCGCTCGAGCGAGATTGCAGGATATTAATATCGCGAAGGCATTTTCGCGAATTAGACGGACGAAGAAGCTGCAGACGACGAGAGCCCCTGTTTTCGGCGCCAGTGAACAGTAACTCCTCCTAGATCATTTTCTTCTCCATTTCTCCACTATTCTGAGTGAAACTTGTGAGGATTGAGTGTATACACGTGAGGTGAGTGTTCTCTGTTGTAAGTATCTCTCGATACTCTCTCTGTAACCTCCATTTGATCTAGTGAAGCTTTGAAACCAACCCCACAGTGGACGTAAGCTCATTTTGAGCTGAACCACTTAAATCTGTGTGTTCTTTCTGTCTTTACTGTTTTATTTCTCATTGTTGCATCCGCTGCGGTTTATTTCATATCTTTGTTGTTTGTTCTATTGCCTATTTCCCAACAAACTGGTATCAGAGCGTTTTCAGGCTCTGTGAATATTTGAAGGGATGGCTACAGCAAGATTTGAAGTTGAGAAATTCGACGGTCAGAACAGTTTCAGCTTGTGGCGCCTGAAGATGAGGGCTTTGTTGCGCCAGCAGGGGTTATTCAGAGTTCTAGAGGAACGGACGGCAGATTCTCCTGTACCGTCTAAGGACGATGAAGAAAAGGTACATAGTACAATTCTGTTATCATTGTCTGATGGAGTGTTGAGAGAGGTGGCGGAGGAGGAGACCGCTGAGGGTCTCTGGAACAAGCTTGAGAGCTTGTACATTAAGAAGTCTCTCACAAACCGGTTGTATTTAAAACAACGGTTGTATACACTCAAAATGACTGAGGGTTCGTCAGTCACTGAACACCTTGATGAGTTCAATAAGATTGTAATGGATCTTAGAAATGTTGACATTAAGCTTGATGATGAAGATCAAGCTCTTATTGTGCTGTGTTCATTACCTGCCTCGTTTGAGAATTTTGTAAATTCTATGCTGTATGGTAGAGATACTATCTCCTTAGCAGATGTGAAGTCAGCTTTGAACTCGAAGGAGTTGAGGAGTAAGTATGATAAGGGTGATGAAGCACAGGCCAGTGGTTTGTTTGTCAAAGATACCTCCGACAGAGGAAGATCCAGTCAGAAGGGTTCAGAGAAGGGCAGAGGCAAGTCCCGGGGGAAATCAAAGTCCAAGTCCAACAAGAAGAATGTAAAATGCTATTACTGTCAGAAGTTTGGACATTACAAGAGTGAGTGTACGAAGCTGAAGAAGAAGGAGGAATCTACGAGTTCCTCTAATGCTTTCAGTGCTGCTGATGAATCTGACGGCTCTGATGTAGTTCTTGCAATCAGTGACTCAAACAGTCGGTTCAGTGATAAGTGGGTGATGGACTCAGCTTGCACGTTCCATATGTGTCCCAGAAGGGACTGGTTCATGTCTTATGAATCAGTCAACAGTGGTTCTGTTTTGTTGGGGAACGACACTGCTTGCAAGGTTGCAGGAATGGGTTCTGTGAAGATCAAGATGTTCGATGGGATGGTTAGGACATTGACCAACGTCCGGCACATTCCAGACTTGAAAAAGAATCTTATCTCCATGGGGGCCCTTGATTCTTTGGGCTTAAAGTACACAGGACAAGGTGGAGCTTTGAAAGTCAGCAAAGGCTCCATGATCATCATGAAGGGAGACCTGAAAGACGATCTCTATTTCCTCCAGGGCAGTACTGTCAGCGGTGAAGCTGCAGTTTCAGTATCTGATCAGTCTGAGTCAGATGTTACTCGTCTATGGCACATGAGATTGGGCCATATGAGTGAGAAGGGGATGTCTATCCTCAGTAAGCAAGGGTTGCTAGGGAATCAGAATTTGGGCAAGCTAGACCTGTGCGAGCACTGTGTATTCGGGAAGCAGAGCAGGGTTCAGTTTGCAACTGGGGTCCACAGAACAAAAGGTACAGTGGACTACATTCATTCCGACCTTTGGGGTCCGTCTACAGTTCCATCAAAAGGTGGAGCTAATTACTTGCTTACATTCATTGATGATTACTCACGGAAAGTGTGGGTTTATTTTTTGAAATAGAAAAGTGAAGTCTTCAAGAACTTCAAGCAGTGGAAAGTTCTGATAGAGAATCAGACCGGCAAGAAGGTGAAACGGCTTCGGACTGACAACGGGATGGAGTTTTGTGGCAATGACTTCGATGAGTTCTGTAAGAACGAAGGAATTGCCAGACACCGTACAGTCAGGCACACTCCACAGCAAAATGGAGTGGCTGAACGCATGAACCGGACCCTCCTAGAACGAGCACGCAGTATGCTCTCCAATGCCGGCCTGTCTAAGGACTTTTGGGCGGAAGCAGTCAATACAGCCTGTTTTCTGGTGAACCGCTCTCCAGCCACAGCTATCGAGTTGAAAACACCTAATCAGGTATGGTCTGATGAACCTACTGATTATTTGAACCTGAAGATTTTTGGTTGCCTTGCTTATTTTCATGTAAATGATGGTAAGCTAGAACCTAGGGCAAAGAAGTGTATTTTTATGGGATATGCTTCTGGGGTGAAGGGATATAGGTTATGGTGTACTGATCCCAAGTCACCCAAGTTTGTGATAAGCAGGGATGTTATGTTTGATGAGAAATCCATGCTTAGTCCGACAAAACAAATTCCCGTGTCTACAGGGAAGAAGGTGGAGCTGCAGGCTTCACTTGAGACACCACCAGCAACTCAGGATCATGCTATGACTGATGAGCATGGTTCTGAGTCAGAGACTGAGACACCAGCTGAGGAGCAATACAGTATAGCTGCAGGTAGACAGAGGAGGCAGATCAGACCACCTCAGAGATATGCTCATGCAGATATGATCAGTTATGCACTCGCTACAGCGGAAGAAATTGTGGGGCAGGAGCCTTCCAGTTACTCAGAGGCTGTGAAGAGTACTGAGTCTGCACAGTGGTGTACAGCGATGACTGAAGAGATTGAATCTCTTCACAAGAACCAAACCTGGGATTTGGTTAAGTTACCAGCGAAGACCAGAGTTGTGGGCTGCAAATGGGTTTTCAAGAGAAAAGAGGGAATCCAGTCTGATGCAAGATACAAAGCTCGTCTAGTTGCCAAAGGCTACAGTCAGAGAGAGGGGATCGACTTCACTGAAGTGTTCTCTCCAGTAGTAAAGCACAGTTCAATCCGAGTTTTACTAGCCATTACGGCTTTGTATGACCTGGAGCTTCAGCAGCTAGATGTGAAGACAGCGTTCTTACACGGTGAGCTTGAAGAAACTATCTATATGCGTCAGCCAGAGGGGTTTACAGTTGAAGGCAAAGAAGACCGTGTATGCAGACTGAAGAGGTCTTTGTATGGGTTGAAGCAGTCACCTAGGCAATGGTATAAACGTTTTGATTTGTTTATGAGTGATCATGATTATTTGAGAAGTAATTATGACTGTTGTGTATATCATAAACAATTGCCTGATAAGTCTTTCATTCACTTATTGCTTTATGTTGATGACATGCTTATAACTGCTAAAAGCATGGTTGATGTTGATTTGTTGAAAACTCAACTTAAGAATGAGTTTGAGATGAAAGATTTAGGTGATGCTAAGAAAATACTGGGGATGGATATTTACAGGGATAGAAAAGCTGGGAAGTTATACTTGTCCCAGAGAAAGTATATAGAGAAGGTTCTAGACAGGTTTGGAATGTCTGACTCCAAGCCTGTCAGCACGCCGTTGGCGTCGCATTTTAAACTTTCAGCTTCCCTATCCCCCCAGACAGATGAGGAGGAACAGTCCATGGCAAATGTTCCTTACTCTAATGCTGTAGGTAGCATTATGTATGCTATGGTGTGTACCCGTCCAGATATTTCACAGGCAGTGAGTGTGGTTAGCAGATATATGGCTAAGCCTGGTAGAACTCACTGGCAGGCCGTGAAATGGATTTTGAGGTACTTGAAGGGAACCTCGCATGTGGGCTTGATATTTGATAGAGATGTAGATCTCAGTTCTGTTGTGATTGGTTTTGTTGATTCTGACTATGCTGGGGATTTAGATAAGAGAAGATCATTGACAGGCTATATTTTCACTTTGTGTGGTTCTGCTATTAGTTGGAAAGCAACACTTCAATCAACTGTTGCTTTATCAACTACAGAGGCAGAATATATGGCAGCAGCTGAGGCTGTTAAGGAGGCCATTTGGGTGAAGGGGCATATCAGTGACCTGGGTCTTCAGCAGACAGAGATGACAGTGTTTTGTGACAGCCAGAGTGCTATACATTTGACCAAAAATCAAATGTATCATGAGAGGACAAAGCACATTGACGTCAGGTATCACTTTATCAGAGGAGTAGTGTCAGATGGTACAGTCAGTATTCAGAAGATAGCTACTTCAGAGAATCCAGCAGATATTATGACCAAGCCAGTTGCAGTATTCAAGTTCAAACTCTGTTTGGACTTGATAGGGGTTCGGGGTTTCCAGGTTCCTTAGGGAACTCAAATGGGGTTGGTTTTCTCAGTTACTGCATTTTACATTCTTGGGTTGATCTGGATATTATGGGGCTGTTAGGTATTCAAGCCAAGGTGGAGATTTGTTGAGTATGGCTTTGGAATACAAGCCCAGCCCTGTCTCGCTCGACCCTCGCTCGAGCGAGACTGTGACGCTTCCAGAATTGCTCCAACCCGAGACTTCGCTCGACCCTCGCTCGACCTCCCGCTCGAGCGAGGTTCAGGCAGTGACTTCGCTCGACACTCGCTCGACCTCCCGCTCGAGCGAGATTCCACGTGGCGCCAGGTGTCAGAATTCTAGTCGAGCGAATCTGACCTAGAAGTCCTCGCTCGAGCGAGTTTAAATCTCGCTCGAGCGAGATTGCAGGATATTAATATCGCGAAGGCATTTTCGCGAATTAGACGGACGAAGAAGCTGCAGACGACGAGAGCCCCTGTTTTCGGCGCCAGTGAACAGTAACTCCTCCTAGATCATTTTCTTCTCCATTTCTCCACTATTCTGAGTGAAACTTGTGAGGATTGAGTGTATACACGTGAGGTGAGTGTTCTCTGTTGTAAGTATCTCTCGATACTCTCTCTGTAACCTCCATTTGATCTAGTGAAGCTTTGAAACCAACCCCACAGTGGACGTAAGCTCATTTTGAGGTGAACCACTTAAATCTGTGTGTTCTTTCTGTCTTTACTGTTTTATTTCTCATTGTTGCATCCGCTGCGGTTTATTTCATATCTTTGTTGATTGTTCTATTGCCTATTTCCCAACAAGGGGCTACCTATAAAAGTTAATCTGCACAGTAGGGGGATTACAGAATCTGATTTGTGTCCTACTTGCAACCAAGAGGTAGAAACAACTTGTCAGGCATTATGGAGTTGTAAGGCAGCATCTGATGTATGGGCAGAGCAGGTTAGTGTGGTTCAAAAGTGGAATAGTGCTGAGATGCATGGAATGAGGCAGATTATGTGGGAAACTGACTTCAGAATTGAATGTTAATAAACTGGAAACCGTGGCTTGTGTTTTTAGAAAGATTTGGTTGAGAAGAAACCAGTTTATTTTTTAAGGCAAGTTTGCTACTCCTATGGCTATATACAAACATTGGTTTAAGAGAGTCGAGGACTTTTAGCAAGCTCAATCATAGGGTAATGGGGTTAGATGTTCTAACCAACCTGTTAGGGACATGGCATGGCAGACACCGAGTGATGGTATGGAGAGAGGGATAATGGTCGTTATGGGTGTGAGGGTGTTGGCTAGGGACTCTATGGTGAGGTTATAGCTGCAGTGGCTTTTGTTCAAGATTCTGTTCTACAACCTGTTCTAGCAGAGGCCTTAGCTTTATGGAGAGCACTCAATTTCTGTGATGAAATTGGTCTTACAGCAGTGGTTTTTGAAGGGGATGCACAGTGTCTCTTCAATGAGATTAAGTACAGTAATGTAGAGGATAATTGCAACTCATATTATAGTATAAACATTCATGAAAATGTAACTCATATTTTCTCCGATCAATAGTTCACCAGTCAAAGGCTACCTATTTTGACTTGGTTTATACCATTCATAATTGTATAGGGACCCCCGTAATTCAAATTCCAGAATATGTCCCCTTCATATCTGCCCTTTGGCCCCTTTCGTTGTCAATAAAAAAAAAAAAAAAACCGAATTATATATATTGTGCGTACGTGTAACACGTATCGATCTTATAGCTAGACATCATATTTTCTTTAAAAAATATTAGTAAATATCGACTAGTTTGAATAATAATATGAGATGAGATAATTTTAGATAAAATAAAATAAATTTTTATTAAAAAATTATTTTTTAATATTATTATTATTTTAAAATTTGAATTATTTATTATATTTTATATAAAAATTAAAAAAACTATAATAATAAAATCAATTAAAATGAGATGAAATGGAACGGTTTTTAATCCGAAGTTACTGACTTGAGATTATATAGACAGACTAGGAATGCTTTGATCTCAAGAAAATGTAACTTTTTTATTTTTTTTGAATTTCCAAGCTCCGATTCCCATCTCAGGCCGATCCATGCAGCTTTGCTCAGGGATTATCCTGATCTAATCCAAAGTACTTTTGAATCCAAAAAGAAGCTGCTAGCTTTAATTGGACGCGTCGTGGAAGCCGAAAGAATAGAAAAGATCGAATACGGGGTCAATTAAGTTAATTAATTATTTTACTTCAAAAAAAAGGTAATTAATTATTTATTTGTAATATATATACCGGCCGCGTTTGATGGAATGTAGATTTGGATATTGAGAAGAATTGTAAATAATAATAAAAAATAAGTAAAAAATAATAATTAAATATTAAATAATAGAAAAAAAAACGATTAATAATAATACGACTTTTTTGGGCATGTCCAAAGGAATCACAGGAATGCAAAACTGCAATTGAAGTCTTTTTCATGAATTTGATCCCAGGGGCCTTAATTTTGAGTAGGTGAAGCTAGCTAGAGTAGAGGTACATAAATGGATGGAAAGAAGTGAGATAATGTGGAGACAAAGATCATGAGTTCAATGGCTACTAAAGGGGATCGAAATATAAGTTTCTTCCATTTTAAAGATTCTCATAGAAGGGCAAAGGATTTTATAAAAGGGATTAGGACTCTTCAGGCAATTGGCAGATAGATGAGGTTAGGGATGAGATGATCCTTGATTATTTTCGAACTCTATTCACAACTTCACAAAAGAAGCGAAATTTAAATTTTCTAAATTGTTTAAGAGAAAAAGTTTCAACTGAAAGGAGAACTAGTGTAACATCTCGTTCCGACGCAAATTTGCTTTATTATATTATAGGTTTAATCTGTTCAAAAAGTTTATTGGAGTTTTTCAAATAGTATTTATTTATTTCACTACATTTCCTAAGTTATTGTTTTATTTATTTACTTATCTTTTGTTTTAAATATTTGTTACCTATTTCATATGGCTAGAGTTATTAGTTATTATACTCTATAGTACTTTTCTCTTTAAATTTATAAAACTTATGTTTTTATGGATTTAGATATATATATATATATATATGAATATCGCAACAAGTTGTTGGGAAGTTTTTGTTTCAAAACTTGCTAGCTGTCCTCATCACGGTTACCATATATACATTAATCAACTCTCACTCCCATGCACGTTTCCAAATCCCATGCCACTATTTTCACGACAACTGTATATTTTCATACTTGCATTTCCTTCATCTCTTCCTTTATTTTCTCTAGAATTTTGCAGTTCTCATTTATAGTTATAACTTCCACTTCCAGACGTCTCGCTTTCTCCCTCTAGGATTCTTGTTTTAAATAATCTATAAATACACTTTATCCCTCTTAACAAAAGATTCTGCAACCTTCTCCTAGCCTACTACTGCTCCTCTACAGCAACGTTTCCTCCTCGTTCATCCATCGCACAACACCCTAGCTCAAGCCTTCCTCACTTTCCCACTGCCATGCACCAAAAACGGTCGAGATATTCTTAAAACACGTTCGCAGCATGACTTCCTCTCACCACTTCCACTACGTGCAGCCACATCAAATTTCTGAGAAACACCACCACCATAACCCTTGATCTCCTCTACTTTCAGCCACCCAAAAATCTGGACTGGTGCTCTGTTTCGCACCACCGAAACAAGGGAAGGGCATCCCATCTTAAGTCACGTCTCGACCCCATCCCGTCATTCACCACCTGCACAGACAGTACCGCCAGACACTTCTTCATCGCTCCATGTCGGTCGTACCCTTCTTGGTAAGCCCTCAATGATTCCCCTGTTTTAGCAGCCCAAAAGCAGAGTTTCCTTTTCCTCTACCGTGTGACACAACCCAACCACCCCTTGGCGTCAAACTTATTCCACTTTTTGCTACCTGTACAGACTTTTCCGTCCGGCACCCCCCTTGACCCAAGGTTATAGTTTGATCTAGTTTGATCTCTCGGTAAGCTCCCTTTTACGTCTCTTTTGTTTCACTGACCACTCTCTCTCATTGTGTTCTTATCTCTCTCTCACTCATCTCTCTCTTCCATAAAACCTGCTGCCGCTCCCAGCCATGCCGCCGTAGATATTTCACCGTAGTCAACCCATGCCGATATTCCCCTCTCTATCATGAGTTATTCTGCTGTCGGTGAGTCATTTCGATCACATGGTTTTATGGCTTAGTTTCAGTTTTATGGTGTAAGGTTCAACTTCAATCATGCGTTTAATAGTTTTCACTAAAACACCATATCTTTAAGTTGATTTTTATATTAAATACATTTTGGTTTTATAGAAAGGTGTTTTGCTTTGCATGTTAGGTAAAGCTTTAGTAGGAAAAGTTAAATTTCTGATTTTACCATTTTACCAATCTGAGTTATAAACCAAAATGGGATTTTTGAATGTTTAATTCAAATGACCTCTAAAGTTGATGTTGGGCCATTGTTTTATTATTGTTTTTATTAGAATACCTTGGCGCACTTTTACATTATTCCAAAGCTGTGTAATAGAAAAATCTTTTACAAGATTTAAATGATGTTATTTAAATTTTTTTATTATTATTGAGTTTGGGGGGAGTGTTTAGTAACTGTGTATAGCTTCTACAATTTTTGTCCTCTTGAATTTAAACAAAATCGTGAGTTTTTAAAGCTTTTTGTCTACTGAATTCTTTATTATTTCGAGTGTTTTATTAAGATTTTCTTTTTGAAAGTGGAAGGTTTTGGCGTTTGGGCCGAGTTGTGAATATCGTTTCGGACTAGTGTTTATGGCCTGATTCTAAGCAGGTGACCTAGTTGATTTTTGAAGAAGACTTGGTTTGAGTTGGAAATTGGGTTAAGTATTCATTGAGTGAAATTTGAGGTATTTGAGGATTAATGATGTTTTAAGGTTTTAAAAGATTTTGGTAAATTCAAAACATTTTGGAGAGAAAGTTGATTCTAAGGATTTTGAGGGTCTTTAGATGTTAAGAGAAGATGTTGGATTTTATGTCTTGGGTTCTATATTTTTTAGGTTTGTAATCATTTGAAAATTTATGTAGTTACATGATTATTTTATAGGTGCCGATAATTATTTGTTCAGTGCTGTTTGGAGAATTTTTGAAAAGCTAAGGAGTCCAGGTAAGCGAGATTCCTATGCTTGACTTTACACCAACTCTGAGACCGGGGTTAATTTTCTGAAAATTTTGCATGTTTTTGTTATAAATGAGAACTTGGAAAAAAATAACCTCGGTCAGTTATTTGCATTACTCATGAAATCTATATGAAAAAGAGAAAAATATTTTTCTGTCATGCATAGTGTAGATATGAGCAATGTTGATATATTTCTGAAATGCATAAAAGAGCGAGTATAAAATTGATATTTTATTTATATGATGTGAAATATTTTAGAGCTGTTGTTGGTTATCTAAAAATGATATGAACAAGTTTAGTACATGATTTGATATGACATGACATGATATGATATGGATATGAAAACCTTTGACATTTTTATCTATTTCACCTGTTTTGAAAAATGGTTCTGATATGATGATATGGATTCACGTGATATAGTTGGTACCACCATGATATGATATGATAGGAGTGCAACCACTTTGGAAACAAAGTGGGCTTTTTATGTGTTTCTTTCCTGTGTGCACACTCGGGACTCCGAGAACGAATGAGAGAAAGTCTCACAATATGATACCGCCTGGTTTAGCCACCGGGGATAGCACAATCCTACCACGGGAGTGAAACATGGTACATGTTCTGATATGATGATAAGATGAGAATATATAGTTACTTATGCCAAAGCGTTTTTGATAATGAATAGTAATTTTTTTTTAAAATGTAAAACGATTGAAAAGTCGCTCTATTTTATTGATATATATTTTAGAAATCTGTATATGAAAATAAAAGATTTATGATTCATGCATATGAATTTTTTTTAAAATGCTCATGTTTGCACTCTTGTATATGTCCTCCGCTTACTGAGTTGTGGTTAAACTCACCCCTTATCTTTAAATATTTTTCAGATGAGTTTGGATAATTCAAGCAAGGATCGGATTATGAAGCATTGGGTGAGATGACTTAAGAATGATTGATTAAGCATATAGAATTTATATAAATATTGATAAGGTTTAGTAAAAAAATATTATTGTATTATGGTGACTTAGCATTTTTTTGGTATTGACGATATTGAGAAAATGAGTTTTAAGACCAAGCTCTATATGATATTTAGAAATTTTGAGTATTTAATTATGATGTTGAATGCGAGTGTTGTGATAGGTAGTAACTCTCGGACCCTTGCAGGACCGGGGCGTTCTAACTAGCCTTGAAGCAGATTTTACAGCAGAACAAGTGTAAAGGGCCTTCAAAGAAATGAATCCAGCAAAAGCTCCTAGACCAAAAGGTATGCCCCCCCGATTCTTTCAAAAGTTTTGGTCTATAATGGGATGTGATACTACTAGTGCTGTTTTAGACACCTTTAATAGTGGTTGTTTTCCCTCTCATTTAAAACGTACTTTTGTAACTTTGATTCCAAAAAACAAGAAGGCTGAATTGGTCTCAAATTTTATACCTATAAGCCTGTGTAATGTTATTTACAAATTGATTTCAAAGGTTTTAGCAAATAAACTCAAGTGTGCTACCACAGTAGATATCTTCTACTCAATGTGCTTTTGTGCTCAAGAGATTGCTTTATGATAATGTACTTATAACTTAAGAGATTGTGGACCTTATTGGAAAGAAGAAACAAGGTAAAAGGCCTTCATGTTCCTTTAACTTAATATGAGTAAAACTTATGACCGAATTGAATGACGTTTTCTTGAAATTGTTTTAAGGAAGATGGGGTTTGGTGATAGATGGGTTGATTTGCTTATGAGCTATGTTAAGTTTGTTTCATTTTCTATTTTGGTCAATGGTGAGCCTAAGGGATCCATCTATCCTACAAGAGGTTTAAGGCAAAGGGACCTCATTTCCCCTTACATTTTCCTTCTTTGTACTAAGGGGTTAATATCTCCTCAAAAAAATAAAAATTCAGGGTGCAATGGAAGGGATTAATTATTAGAGTAGTAAATCACCTTATGTTTGTAGATGACAACATATTATTTTGTAGGGCTACTCTATAATAATTTAAATATTCTTCATTTGCTAGAGGTCTATGAAAAAGCTTTATGACAAAAGGTAAGCAGTGATCAAACAAGCATGGTTTTTAGCAAAAATCTGCAACCAAGCCTCCAAGTAGAAATTCTATAATTATGGGGGGTACATCAATGTCATAATTATGATAGATAGTTGGGACTCCCATCCACGATAGGAAGAGGTAAAAGACAAGCTTTCTCACAGTTCGACCTATGCATGGGATTTAATTCAAGTAAGGAGTGATCAATTGGCATGGATGGATTGAATTTGGAACCCTTTATTATCGAATAAAATATCCATTTGTATGTGGCATGAATTTTCAAAGCTTAGCGGTGGATTAAAAATTGAAGTCCCATGTTATTATTATGGCTTCAAAGTGTGCAACATCTGGTGGTAGAGCAAGTATGGAGCTATGCCTCTTTGGTGCTAGGTGTGTCCTTCACTCCGTCCCATAATTGGTGGCATGGAGTTGTAGTTTGGTTGAGTTGTGCGAAGAAGAGTACTAAAAGAGGAGTATTGCTTGGTAATTTACCTAGCATCTTAATATGGTGTTTTTGGAGAAGACATTGCATAGCCTGTATGGAAGGCATTCAAGAAGATGCAATGAGTGTTTGGAGATCTATTAAACTATGGCTTGGTAAACTGGTTAATGATATGGAAGATAAAAAATTATCAAAGTTTGATCAGCATTTTTTAAGTGTTTTGGACATTAGCATTCATAATGTTTCAAAGCAAAAGCCTCAAAAGATTTTTTGGTCAAAGCCTCCTAGTGGAAGGTGGAAGTTGAATGTTGATGGGAGTTGCTGTGGAAACCCTGGAAATTAGGGTTTTTTTTTGGGGGGGCGGTGCTGATGGGTTGATACAGGAATGTAGGGGATGATTTATTACAGGTTTCTTTGAGCATTATCGTCCCGGGACAAATAATGAGTTTGAATTGTGAGCTCTTGTGCAAGGTGTTAAGTTGTGTAAGGCTATAGGGTGCAATAATATAATTATGAAATGTAACTCAAAAATTGTGGTTAATTGGCTGAAAAGTAGGTGCTAGAATTTATGGTATCTATGGGATTACTGGGATGATCTTCTCAAAAATTTAAAGCGCATGTAGCCAATATATGGCAGAATATATACCTACGTAGAGTAACCATATAATTCATAGACACAACCCAAAAGTCTTGAGGATGCTAGATAAATGGGGTTATGTGAGATTATCCAAGAAAAGAGTTGATCAATTTCAAAGTCACTAATAAAGTGATTAAGAAAAATCTCAACAAATGACTTTAGAGGAACTAGTTAGTAAAAGTTTAGTGCATGTCAGTATATGTTTGACTAAATTCGTCAATTATATATGGCAAGAAAAATTACCCAACACATAATCTTGATGCCATTCACTAAAAGAGAGTGAAATAAAGTCGCCTCTAATATGAAACGACTGTGCGACTATATGGTAAAGAGTGTTATTAGGTAAGATAATTACGTGCGCATGTAAGATCCCATCGCAATCTAAATCAAGCCGATCTGCGGGTACTGTTGCATTTTAGAGTTGAATTGTTGCAAATACAATATTGATACCAAGGTAAACAACACAACTCTATTCATCATTCTAGTGTGTTCAAGTGAGAAATGTAGAAGCAAGGAGTAGCCACACAACAACATGAGTGTGCATCCTATTGCATATACACATCCCCATGTCGTCTCTATGGTACGTACGTACGTACTAATGGTTTTCTATTGCAAGGTAATGTTTGGAGGTGTGTTAAGAGACATAACTACTCATTTATGTCCAACAATAGTGTATCTTCCATCACAAGTGAATCTACAAATAGAGGTCCTTTTTGTAACTATAACTATTGGAAGATTTTTTAATCCTCTATCCATCACCAACCCGTGAAACCAATATCCCAATGAGAATTCTCACTATAGTTTAATCCTTAGTTCCCATCAAAAGTGCCCAAGATTAGAGCGAATCACTTTGAATAGATGAGTGAACTATTGTAAAGGTGCTTACTTCCTTGTTGTTCAACAAAAGAGACAGAATATGAGAGAACACTCAGATTCGGCTGGCTATAAAGGGGGTTTTCAAGTTTTATGGAACATGCTAGTTCCTTTTTCAATGAAGACCTTTTTTTGGAGGGCAACTTATGAGGGGCTACCTAAAAATGTTAATCTGCATAGTAGGGGGATTACAGAATCTGATTTGTGTCCTGCTTGCGACCAAGAGGTAGAAACAACTTGTCATGCATTATCGACTTGTAAGGCAGCATTTGATGTATGGGCAGAGCAGGCCGGTTAGTGTGGTTCAAAAGTGGAATAGTGCTGAGATGCATAGAATGAGGCAGATTATGTGGGAAACTGACTTCAGAATTGAATGTTAATAAACTGGAAACCTTGGCTTGTGTTTTTAGAAAGATTTGGTTGAGAAGAAACCAGTTTATTTTTTAGGGCAAGTTTGCTACTCCTATGGCTATATACAAACATTGGTTTAAGAGAAGTCGAGGGCTTTTAGCAAGCTCAATCATAGGGTAATGGGGTTAGATGTTCTAACCAACCTGTTAGGGACATGGCATGGCAGACACTGAGTGATGGTATGGAGAGAGGGATAATGGTCGTTATGGGTGTGAGGGTGTTGGCTAGGGACTCTATGGGTGAGGTTATAGCTGCAGTGGCTTTTGTGCAAGATTCTGTTCTACAACCTGTTCTAGTAGAGGCCTTAGCTTTATGGAGAGCACTCAATTTTTGTGATGAAATTGGTCTTACACTAGTGGTTTTCGAAGGGGATGCACAGTGTCTCATCAATGAGATCAAGTACAGTAATTTAGAGGACAATGTTAAATATTTTAACATGATATTAATAAAAAGATCTTCGATTTCTTCATGATCTACAATAATAATAAACAACAATATGAAAAACGTATCTTTCTCCATCTGATTGATGAAGAATTGATCTGACTATGAGAGAAGGATCGCCCTAACAACGTTTGCCTCAAAAGTGTTTCCCGATGGCTAGAGGCACTCTAATATTGTAGGTGAGAACCCTTGAACCTCCCAGTGCTATTTATAGACTTTTAACCATCAAGAAATCTATGAGTTTGTGTTTGACTATAATTAGAGATATAGAGTTTAATCTCATCTCTTAGGAGTAATTTTTATCTCTTTATGACTCAAATATTATCCAATAAGATTTTAAACTATTTCAAACTGATAAGATGGGTGTGTGGGACACAGAGTTTAAATAAAACTTTTACATTCTCCCACTTGGCTCATACGCCCATAAAATTAATACTTTTCGTTCATGGGTTTATCACAGGAAATTAACCATACTGTACAAATTTATTTCCTGAACTTTTCATAGCTCAAAACACATTTCATGAGTTCCATAATATCAATGTCAAACTAACTACCAATAAGAGTCATGGCGGTCCTCTATTATATAAT
The DNA here is from genome assembly GCA_036559045.1 of Platycarya longipes. Taxonomy (NCBI): domain Eukaryota; kingdom Viridiplantae; phylum Streptophyta; class Magnoliopsida; order Fagales; family Juglandaceae; genus Platycarya; species Platycarya longipes. The sequence continues at coordinate 28,240,866 of CM071791.1, forward strand.
CAACAGATTCTCTTCCATGTATCACAACACCAGTAATTAATTTAACACACGATTTTTAATTGGGATAATTAAGGCTATTATAGTAATGTCTTTGGGTTCCAATTCATGTCTATTGTAGACATTATCTTGTCATCATTCATCCACACCTTTCAATGTACATATAAAGTAGAAAGATAAGAAAATAGAAACAAAATAACCATAATTGATATCATTAAGTGTCAAAATAGAATCATAACATTCACGAGCTCAATAACATATTTACATTAGAAGACCCATACTGTTAACATGTTCTTTAAACTGTTTCGCTATCAAACCCTTTGTTAATGGGTCTGCTATCATAAACGAAGTCCTAATATGTTCTACAGACACTGTTTGTTTCTGTACTTCCTCCTTGACGCTTAGGTATTTGAGCTCCATGTGCTTAGCACCTTTAGAATACCTATCATTCTTGGAGAAAAAGACTGTAGAGGAATTATCACAATAAATTCTCAACGGCCTGGCTATAGAGTCAACAACCCCAAGTCCTGAGATAAAGTTCCTCAGCCATAAACCATGCACTGTGGCCTTAAAGTACGCCATAAACTCAGCCTCCATTGTTGATGAAGCAGTGATTGTTTGCTTCATACTTCTCCATGAGATCACTCCACTGGCCAATAGGAAAACATATCCTGAAGTGGAATTCCTGCTACCAGGACAACTGGCAAAATTAGAGTCTGAGTAGCCAGTTACCTCCAAACTGTCAGTTCTTCTGAAAGTAAACTAGTAATCCTTAGTTCCTTGCAAGTATCGCAATACCCTCTTTGCTGCTTTCCAATGAGACGACATCCCTGGGTTACTCTGGTAGCGCCCAAGCATGCCAACTGCAAAGCTAATATCTAGTCTCGTGCAAATCTATGCATATATCAAACTTCCCACAACCGAAGCATAGGGAATCTTTGTCATCTCTTTGCGCTCCCACTCAGTTTTAGGATACTGTGATTGGCTAAACTTATCACCTTTTGATATCGGAGTATCCAGTGATGAACAACTTTTCATACCAAATTTCTCAAGAACCCTTTCCAGGTAACTCTTCTGAGACAATCCCAACAGTCCTTGTTTTCGATCTCGAAAGATTTCGATTTCGATCACAAATGATGCCTCACCCATATCTTTCATTTCAAAGTTCTTAAAGAGAAAACCCTTGGTTTCATAAAGTAAGTCAAGATCACTACTAGCCAACAAGATATCATCAACATACAAGATCAAAATTATGAACTTACTCCCACTGACCTTTAGGTATATACATCGATCAACGATGTTCTCTTTAAAACCAAAGGCAGTAATGGTATCGTTGAACTTTAAATACCATTATCGGGAAGTTTGCTTAAGTCCGTATATTGATTTCTTAAGTCTACACACTAGGTGATCTTTGTCCTTTTCTGAGAAGCCCTCTGGCTGCTCCATGTAGACCACTTCATCCAAACTTCTATTTAAAAATGATGTTTTCACATCCATCTGATGTAACTCTAAATCATAATGAGCCACCAATGCCATAATGATTCTAAATGAGTCCTTTTTAGATACTGGAGAAAATGTCTATTTGTAATCAATGCCTTCTTTCTGAGTGAAACCCTTAGCAACAAGTCTGGTCTTATGTCGTTCAATGTTGCCTTTTGAGTCGCGTTTGGTCTTAAAGACCCATTTACACCCAACCCTTTTACTACTTTCAGGCAACTCAACGAGATCCCAGACTTGATTCTGGTCCATGGATTTCAATTCTTCTTTCATGGCATCGATCCATTTACTATAATCACTTCCCTCTATGGCTTGTGAAAACGTTAGTGGATCTTTTCTTGTCCCAATGTCAAATTTAGATTTTTGGAGATACACCACAGAATCTGTCGAAATGGCAAGTCTCCGATCTCTCTAAGATCTGCACAAGACAATCTGTTCTGATGACTCCGAACTTGGTTCATCAATGGTATTATCATTTTGAAATGGGTGATCATTTACTTGTTCCACGGTATCATCGTGATGATTGATTAGAGGAACCATTATCTTTTCTGAGGATGTAGGTATAGGGACATATACCAATATTTCCTCAATGATCACATCTCTAGGTTCAATTTTCCCACTGATCTTACCAAGTTCAATGAATTTGGCATTTCCTGTTTCCACCATTCTGGACTGTGATTAGGACAGTAAAATCTATACCATTTGGATTTCTCTGGGTAACCAATAAAATACCCGCTTACTGTTTTAGGATCCAATTTCTTTTCATGTGGGTTGTAAAGTCTCGCTTCGGCTGGGCAACCCCAAACATGCATATGTCTCAAACTTGGTTTCCTACCAGTCCATAACTCAAAAGGAGTTTTTGGAACTGCCTTACTAGGAACTCGGTTTAAGATATACATTGTCGTCTTCATGGCTTCACCCCACAATGACTTGGGTAAGGTAGAATTACTTACCATACTTCTGACCATATCCAATAAGGTCCGATTACGTCTTTCAACAACTTCGTTCTGCTGTGGCATCCCAGGCATCGTATACTGTGCAACAATGCCACGCTGTTCAAGAAGTTTGGCGAATGGGCCAGAACTGCGGCCTGATTCATCATACTTTCCATAGTATTCTCCACCTCTATCCGACTTGATGATTTTCACTTTTCTATCTAACTATCTTTCCACCTCCATGAGAAATACCTCAAGTACCGATACAGCTTGAGATTTCTCAACGTGAAAAGTCATCTATAAAGGTGAAGAAATACTTTTCTCCACCAAAACATTCTATGGAGAATGGTCCACACATATTTATGTGAATTATTTCAAGAAGCTCTTTACTTCTTGTGGCGCATTTCTTAGTATGTTTGGTTTGCTTTCCTTTTATGCAATCCACACACACTTCAAGATTAGTAAAATCAAGGTGTGAAAGAATCTCTTTTTTTACTAATCTCTGTAACCTTTTTTTGGAGATATGCCTAAACCTTTTATGCCACAAGTCATATGAATTTTCATTCATCATATTTCTTTTCATTCCAATACATGTTTCATGGCATTGGGTATAGGTATTTTTAATGAATGTATTATCAAGACAAAGTTGATAAAGACCATCAGAAAGAAATCCAGAACCAATAGATAAATTATTTTTAAACAAATTGAAACTACCATTATGGAACGAAAAAAGAATAACCATCAATATCAAGTCTGGAAAGGGAAATTAAATTACGCCTCACAAAAGGCACAAATACTGTGTTATAAAGGTCTAAATAATGACTAGTACTCAAAACTAAACGAAAGGTCCCTATGGCTAAAACTTCAGCCTTATTCTCATTTCCCATAAAAATTAACCGCTCATTGGGGTTTGGTGTTTGGCTTGTAAGGTATCCCCTTCTTTTCGAACCAAGCCTTACGTTTTGAACACTTAGCTTTCATGTGTCCATGTTCCCTACAAAAGTAGCATTTGCTACTATTGTTCTGAAACTGATTAGCTTTCACAGGTTGCTTTCCTTTCAGTGGTCCAGTTTGCTTCCTTTTACCGTAATGGTGCTTTTTCTTTCCAGCTTCTTTATTCACGAAGTTGACAGAGTGATGTCCTTGTTGTTTCAGTCTTGCTTCCTCTTGAACTACCATACTTGCCAACTCATTCACATTCCATTTATCTTTTATAGCATTGTAATGCATCTGGAATGGACCATACTGAGGTGGCAATGAGTTTAGAATAAACTGAACAACGAAAGACTCATCTACTTTCATTCCTAGGGTTTGCAATCTGGTAGCAATATTAGTCATTTCAAGGATATGCTCCTGCATTCCTTTTAGCACCATCATATTTCATGGTGGTGAGTCTAGCCATCAGTGTTCCTGCTAAAGACTTATCAGCAGATTTAAACCTCTTCTCAGCATTTTTCAAAAAGGTTTGGGCTTCCTCAGTAGTAGGGAGTGAATTTTTGATATTTTCGGCTATGGTCATTTTCATAAACATTAAACTCAGCCTATTTGATCTCTCCCACTGTTTAGAGGATTCTTTTGATCATTGGTGCTGGTTTTAGTGATAGGTGATGGTTTTAGACTCATAAGGGATGAGTCTAAATCAAGGACTCCTAAGGTGAACCTAACTCTCTCAACCCATTCAGAAAAATTGGAGCCATTCAAAACAGGAACAGATGAAGTCTGTGAGTGTAATGATGTGGGTACGCTTACTGCAAGAAAATTTTATAATAAGTTGCTTTGAGTTAGACACTTATAAACAATAATCAGAATTTAAACAATTATGGAAGAACTAGTAGTGTCATCAAAACCCTCCTTTGAGAGTAGATCTTGACACACAAGGTGTTCTATTCAGTATTAAATTCTGTAGATGAACTAGCTGTATCATCAGAATTCTCCTTTGGGAGTAAACTCTGACATATAAGGTATTTTCTCCAACCTTATTTTGATGAATAAACTAGTAGTGTCATCAAGACCCTCATTTGGGAGTGAATCTTAACACACCGGGTGTTCCCTCTATCATATCCACCTTACTATGGGTTTAATGACTTGTCACAAAATTAAGAAAATCTTGTACCTTTGGGCAACCAATCTTTTCTTGATTTTGACCTAAATCATTTATCCCACATTGGATATACATGGCATGATAATAAGAGCCAAAATAGACAATGCACAATAATAACATGCATACAAATGTGGATAGCAATAATATGCATGAAATAAAAAGTTTGATGAATTTTACAATAGATGTGAATAATACTTACTAAGTAAGTTCCCAGGAAAAATATTCTTTCCTAGACAGAATTTCAAGGTTTCCAGGAAAGATTGGAGGGTCACAACGGACAAATTTAGAATTTCCAATCTCCTAGACAGAACCGCCTCAGTTTGTACACATTCACACTCCCTCAGCAAAATTCATAAAAAAAAAAAAGGAATTTTCATGTTTAAACCTTAAATGATTTTACAGGAAAACCACAATAATAACATGTATATAAATTAAATAAACATTTCATACATACATGTAGATAATCATAATGACATGCACATAATTTAAATGCATACATATAACATTTGTAACACCGGGCCCAAGCCCGACGCCTAGGCCCAAGCCAGATGCCAAGCTCAAGCCTAGACCGGACAGCCCCAGCCCCTAAAACGCCTAAACGGCGTCGTTTCAACAGGTAACCTTCTTCACCTCTATCCTTCCCCTGTTATCCCGACGGTGATTCCGGATTTGCTCTGCCCCTTTTCTCGCGCTACCACGCCTTCGACGGTTATCAGCATAAAATGGGAATTTTCTCGCGCTCCTTCGCCTCACGGTATTTTGGTGTTGTGATTTTTGCCATCGCCAGGTTCTCGCTCTCCCTCTTCCCACAGTCCCTGCTCACGGTTTGGGGGTCTCCCTTATCCTTCTGTCGATCTCCCACCAGTTCATTTCTCTAGCAATACTCATCGGTAAGCTTGATGATCTCCTCCTTGCTCTAAATTTCTTCCGTCATTATACGATTTCGATATGGGGTTCTTGTTTTAACATTGATTGCTTTGGGGGAGATACTCTAGGTGCCGATAGGCCAGCATAGCAGAATTTAGGATTTTTAACTTCTCTTTTTTTTGTTCCGTTGTGTTTTTCTTGTGGAGATTAGGGTAGTTACAACTCCAAATTCCACATCAGCAATTTTTCCTTCTTTGGTAGTGCGTGACTCTCGGGTTCCAAAGCTACAAGTGAATTGAGGTATTTTAATTTCAATGCCTTTCTACTCTATAATGCACGCGAATAAGGGTAGGAGTTTCATGAGTGTGTTAATGGATTTTGGAAGGATTCAAAATTCTTATGGCTGTGTTGTTGGGCTGGTTGGTCTTAATCGAGTAAAATGTGTTGTTTGGCTAGTTGGTCTTAATTGAGTAAAACTTGAAATGCTTTGTAGTGGGCTGGTATAAAAGTTTTATTGGATGTAAATGATCATTCGATCGTGTTCTTGTTAGGAGACTTGTGCCAGCAGTTGAATAGATTTGGTGGCTGTTAGAATTGGGATTTTTTTAGTTCCAAAAATTTTATCGTATGTTTTATATCAGGTTTTTGTTGTCTGAAGAGGCTTTTGGTCCTTTGTTGAGAAAATTCTTACAAGTCCTTGGTGGTGTTATTTAAATTTTATTACTAGGATGTTGCAAGTTTATGAGTGGTGGAATAGAGAAAATTTTGATGGCTGGAGGTGTAATAAGGGGTTGATTGCGTTGAAAGAATAAAACATGCTAAAACTTATTTTTGGAACATTAATTTATAATGATATTCTTGGAGGGGCCGTATAACTGGTCATTGATATTTAGTGAAAATGTTATGCGTAGGTGACAAGAATCTTAGACATTGGACTCAAAACTTTGAATTTACACCTCAGGAGTCAGGTAAGTAGGGCTTCTATCCTAGATTTACATAAAAAGAAAATTTGCTTGAGGTTGGTTTTATAAAATGTGCATGTTCTGCTTTTTAAAGAAAAATGTGAAAAAAAACCTCAGTATATGTTTTATGCATTCGCTCATGAAAATTTATACGATAGAGAAAATTTTCTTTTGACATGAAATGTGTAGACATGAGCAATATTTGTCATGTTTCTGAGCTATGCATAAGAGCGAACAATAATTTTGATGCCATCTTGTTCATGTAAAATAATATGTTTTGTTGTGTTTTTGGCTTATATGGAAATGGATAAGAAAGTGAAAAACAAGTGGCTTAATATGATATGTTTACGGAAAAATCTTCGGCATACTTATCTGTTTGTCTTTATTTCTGAATATGGTTCTGATATGATTATAAGGATTCACGTGATATGGTTGGTACCATCATGATATGATATGATAGGAGTGCAATCACTTTGGAAATAAAGTGATCCTTTTTCGTGTTTCTTTCCTATGTGCACACTCGGGGCTCCGAGAACGAATGAGGGAAAGTCTCACAAAATGATACCGCCTGGTTTAGCCACCGGGGATAGCACAACCCTACCACGGGGGTTAAACATGGTATATTTTTTGGAAATGTTGATGAGATGTTACAGTTATTTGTGCCAAAGTATTTTTTTTGGTTTTGACAAGTTGGTTTTGTGTATACTTTATAAAAAAAATAAAGGTTCGATCAGTCTTGTTGGTTTATAAGTTTTGGAGTTGTTTCCTTGAAATAAAAGTTTTTCTGTTATATGCATAAGAGTTTTATTGAAAATGCTCATGCTTTACACGCTAATATAGGTGTTTTGCTTATTGAGTTGTGGATGAACTCACTCCCTTATCTATATACATTTCAGATGAAGTGAAGATCTCGACTGAGGACCAAGATTAATATGTTGGGACCAGGATAAGCGGTTACTCTTTGATTGAAGTGAAGACGACATTTATGGATTTGTTGTTACGTTATTTAGCATTAATAGATCCAAGTGTTAGTAGAATATTTTTATATGGGGAGTTTGTGGACCCTATGTGATGGCATTATTTTTTTATATGTATGAACTTTGTGGATATTTAGGATTTGATTGTCTTAAGAATTTGGAGATGAGGAATTATTGTGGACATCCGATAAAATATTTTGAGATAGTATTTGTGGATGAAAACAGGTCAAATCAAACAGGTTGATTTTTAGGACTCCCTGCAAGTACGGGGTGTCACAACATTAAGGTATGCATACAATAAAACTTTAATTAATTAATTGATTTTTTTAAAATAATATTATAATATTAAAATAATATTATTTAATTTGGGTTGGGTCAGAAACGGGGGGGTCAGGAAACCGGGTCAGGACCCGGATCATAATTGGTCAACCCGTTTTGGGTTGACCTGGGTCGGGCCTTATTGTGCTGGCCCGACCCCTCCTCTTTTTTTTTTTTTGTTCTTTTATCTGGCTGGGCCACAACAATGGCGAGCCCATTTTCCTTTCCTTTTATCTGGTACTGGGCTAGAGCCCCCAGCCTGGCCCGCCCAACATAACAGAAACCGTAAATTCATCTTCTTCCTTCAGCAGCCGTCGCACATCAAGCCATCATGTACTGCAACAATGGATGTCGCCGGCGAGGAATAACGGCAACGAGTTTCCGTCCCACTTCTGCCAGCGATGCTCTTGTTACCTTCCCTTTTTTTCTTTTTTTAATTCCAGAGATCTGCGCTGCAGTGGGCTTTGGAGCCCTCTGCCACTATTACAGAGACACTGGCGAGGTAGTTCTCAGCCTTTTACACCACTTGACATGTGAGGATATCACTGCCATGACGAAACTAGTAGCACACGGTGAAGTTCCCTTTCTCCATCATATTTGAAACAAAGTACAACATGGTAATCGATTCTTCATATTCTCAACACGCAGCAATGTAAACAATACACAGTATATGAAATACTAATCAAAAGCATATGCAAAATATTGTGATTGGAGAAACAGGTATACCAAAAACTAAAATACGTTAATGGTGATCAGTGTATCACTGCATATCCCTCCTTAAAATATTTGTTAGACCTCGCAGCACGATTGTAATACGTGAAAAAATATATTATTGTATAATTTATTGAGATCATAAAAAATTTATAACCTAAAGTTCTGATACCACATGTTAAATATTTTAACATGACACTACTAAATGGATCTTTGATTTCTTATGATCTACAATAATAATAAACAACAATATGAAAAACATACATTTCTCCATCTGATTGATGAAGAATTGATCTGATTATGGGAGAAGAATCGCCCTAACAACGTTTGTCTCACAAGTATCTCCCGATGGTTAGAGGCACTCTAATGTTGTAGGTGAGAACCCTTGAACCTCCCAATATTATTTATAGACTTCCGACCATCAAGAAATCTATGAGTTTGTGTTTGACTATGATTAGAGATATAGAGTTTAATCTCGTCTCTTAGGAGTAGTTCTTATCCTTTTATAACTCAAATATTATCTAATAAAATTTTGAACTATTTCAAACTGATAAGATGGGTGTGTGGGACCAAAAGTTTAAATAAAACTCTTACAGACAATTACAACTGGAACAATCAAGTGGTAGAAGAAATTAAAAGCTTTCTCAAGGGAAGATCTTCATGGAAAGTGAAATTTGTGCCCAGGGAAAGTAACAAAGCAGCTGATCACCATCTTACAAAGTTTGCTCTTCGGTCAGTAACGGATGAAAGGGTGTGGATGAAAGAAGTTCCTATTTCTGTTGATTGATTTATTTATGTTGATAAATGTTGTAATGTTTCTGATTGATGCGGACTTGACTTTATGTATTCTTTTATTGATGTTGAATGAGATTTCATCGTGAGGTTATGTTCAAAAAACTACTGTATTTCTAGAGGCGTCTAGCTAATTATTTTCACAAACGTGCAAGTTATAATAGGCGCCCACAAATAATATAGTAAACATGATTCATGAAAATGTAACTCATATTTTCTCCGATCAATAGTTCACCATTCAAAGGCTACCTATTTAGACATGGTTTATACCATTCATAATTGTATAGGGACCCCCGTAATTCAAATTCCAGAATATGTCCCCTTGATGTCTGCCCTTTCGTCGTCAATAAAAAAAAAACCGAATTATTGATCTTATCGCTAGACGTGTAACACGTATCGATCTTATAGCTAGACATCATATTTACTTAAAAAAATAATATTAGTGAATAACGATTTATTTGAAAGATGAGATGATTTTAGATAAAATAAAATAATTTTTTATTAAAAAATTATTTTTTAATATTATTATTATTTTTAAATTTAAATTTAAATTTAAATTATTTATTATATTTTATATAAAAATTTAAAAAAATTATAATAATGAAATCAATTAAACTGAGATGAAATGCAACCGTTTTTAATCCAGAGATTATATATACAGACTAGGAATGCTTTGATCTCAAGAAAATGTAACTTTTTTAATTTTTTTGAATTTCCAAGCTCCGATTCCCATCTCAGGCAGATCCATGCAGCTTTGCTCAGGGATTATCCTGATCTAATCCAAAGTACTTTTGAATCCAAAAAGAAGCTGCTAGCTTTAAGCCTTTAATTGGACGCGTCGTGGAAGCCGAAAGAATAGAAAAGATCGAATACAAGGTCAATTAAGTTAATTAATTATTTTACTTCAAAAAAAAAGTTAATTAATTATTTAATTGTAATATATATACCGACCGACCGTTTGATTAATAAATTTGAATATTGAGAAGAATCATAAATAATAATAAAAGAGAGATAGAAAATAATAATTAAATATTAAATAATAATAAAAAAAATAATTAATAATAATAAAAATAAATAATAAATAATTATAAAATATTTTTAAAATATCTTAGATATTATTGATTGCGAAACGCAACTTAAATTCCCGAAATTAAAATTGAAAGTTGATCCCGTGCAGTCACACGCGATTCGATTCTTCGTGGCCATTCTTCAACTTGGTGTGAATTCTGGTTTTTGTTTTTTCTCCTCCCACGTGTTTCTTAAGCAGACAGTACTACTGACATCACTCTCATCACGTCATATAATTGCCTCTCTCATAGCATCATCCCAGAAAACGTCAACCGCACCAACCCAACTAAATCAATAAAAATTTACATAGGAGACGCGTCGGAAACTTCAGCGTCCCATTGATTAGCTAGCTTTCATCTTCAAATTAGAAATAGTCGAAAGATTCCATATATAATTTAATGAATAGATCTAGAATATGATCACATGGGATTAATATGTCTACACATTTAAGTAATTAATAACCTATTTATATATATATATATATATATATCTAGTAGTTGCAGTACGCGGGTTATATGTATATATATATATATATATGTGCAAATTGATGGTTCAGATCTCTAGCTCATGATCATGTACCTATCCGTCGTAATAATAATTCCTTTTTTCACACTGTCCTCGGTGAGCTTTCAGATCAACACGGAATAGTTGACATCGTCGACAGTATTATATATATATATATATATATATATATATATATATATAATTTAGCTATTTACTTGTCTACATTCATGGAGTCTTTCTTTTTCTTTTCTTTTTTTGAACAAGTCTTCGATGAACTCCAATTAATGTTTTAAGTCTTGGTTATAAAGCGTCAGCAAATAATTTAAAAATGATTAATTATTTGAGCTGATGTTGTAATTATAACCACAAAAATCAAATAATTTCATGAGTAATTGTAATATTTTCTGAGATCTAGAGCTGGGAACGTACTACGTATACATGATTAATTTCACATTTTGGACCAAATTAAAGTACATGATGCCAATTATATGATGTATAGACCACAAATTAAGTACTAGCCTAGCTAGCAAAGTAACTCTCAACTACTTGAAATTATGATCATGTATTTATTATTCATGACGTGTCACTCTTTATACCTTTTATTAGTAATCCAGGATATGATATCATTAATTTGGCATTTTATGTAGTTAATTATAATTAAGGGAATTAGTTGCTTGCAAAAATGGTCCAGTTATTTTCACATGATGTCAAAAATGATAAATCAATTGGTCCAATATATCCTGGACATTTACATGCATAGAAAGGGATCATGAATATTCCTGTGCATTTGGAAGGACTCTAATTAACTAATAAGCTCCTTCCTGAATTCTTTTAATTCCATCATGCATCCACCTTTTGGGGATATTGCTTTGATCATCTGCTTACGGCGTATGATATCTATATATATCAAATTAAAATTAATTGTGGAGAATCTTATCCACTTGCATTCATGAGGAGGTGTCCAACAGGAAAATTAGATTACAAGTGTGATTTGTGTAGTGGACCAGCGCAAATCATGCCCATACAGCGTCGATGCTCTTTAGCCTAGCAATTGACCTCTTTTGTCAGTTTCATGTGATACTTTACGAGTCTCCTTGTTCACTCTTGTAGTTATTATTTTAAGATCATAAAAATAAAAGGACATTTCATTGCGTCTTCTGTCGGGCCCTCTTCGTTTATAATATTATCTGAACAGAACCCTCAATGCACTCGTTTTATGGAGGAATATTTTCAGCCATTTATGCTGTGCAACCATCTTTTGAGCTGGAACTGGAAGAAAACTTCATCTGATCAAGATATATATCAGAGAGATCAACCTTAGGAGTTATGGTGAAATCCCCCTATTATGACGAAAATGGACTAAAGAAAGGTGCATGGAGTTCTGAAGAAGATGACAAGTTAAAGGTTTATGTTCAGAGATATGGCCATTGGAACTGGCGTGAGCTACCCAAGTTTGCTGGTACGGAATTGAATTTCTTTAGATTTTTTCCTTTCCATCTTTGTGGAACTATCTTTATTTCAAAACTTATAATTCATATATAAAATTTAGTTAATCAAGGCATGTCAATTCTACATGTCTTCTAAAGTCGATTGGGAAAGTGATGAGAGAAGGAAAAAGTTTTTATGCTAATTAGGGGTTTTTTTTTTTTTTTTTTTTTTAATGAAATGGGTTTTCTTTAATACACAGGTCTTTTAAGGTGCGGGAAGAGTTGCAGACTACGTTGGATGAACTACCTCCAGCCAGATGTAAAACGGGGAAACTACACCAAAGAGGAAGACGAAGTCATCCTCCAACTACATGAAGAACTTGGGAATAAGTAAGAATTTTTTCACTTGTTGAATGAATTGCCAAATTACTTACCAAAAAAGAAAGATGAATTATTTCATTCAAATCACTCTGTAAGACACGTTTCAAGCATCGACTCCGCGGCAACACTATTCATGATTAAATGTCGTACTGAAAACGATAAAATAATTATTACAATAACATTGCTGTTTTTGGTGGAGCTATGTCAGTTGAACCTTTTCCCTTTTTTTCTTTTTTCAGATGGTCTATTATCGCCTCTAAATTACCAGGAAGAACAGATAATGAAATAAAGAACCATTGGCACACCCACCTAAAGAAGCGTGCAAAGCAAATCTCGAGGAAGCTGGCCGAGGTGAAAGACATTCATGATCTGCTCAGTAAGGTTTCCCACTCGGAAAAAAGCCAAAATACAGATAACTCAGAATCTGAAAGTGTTCCTGCTGATTATGCAAAGTCTCGCCATATTTTAGAGAGCTCTGTATGGTCCCAGGAAACAGCATGTTCAAGTGATTTCACATCGTCCAGCTCTCCTCAAGATCAACTTTCGTCTGGCGTAAATTGGGCTGTAGATCAAGACAGCCTTGAGTTGTCAGAAACATTTGATCAATTTAGTGGAGATTTCTGGACTGAACCGTTTGTAGCAGACAACACATTCGTACCAAATTACCGTCCATCAGCCAGCTTATTTGATGGGGAATTCCTATCACCATATGCTTCGTATCAGAACAATGACACGGATTTGTGTTGGGATTTGGATTTTTAGAAGGTTTTGTGCCCACTTCTGTTTTGCATGTAAGTAGTACGCTTCACTTAGGCGGTGCCGATTGTTGAAGAAATATATACATATATATATATATACATATAAATATATTTATGTGTATATATATATATATATCAGATCAGGATAGTGTTTATGGGACATCATTTGGACAAGAATATATAGTATTTTTTAGAATCTTAAAAATTAGTTTGCTTGTATTTCTTTGAAAATGAAAGAATTATAATGGATCTTAGCTCCCTTTCAATGTAAATGTGGATTCCTTGATGGAGAAATCTTGGGTCCGGACTTCATACAAAATTCATTTTCGCTCACATGTAATCAGATGTTGCCACATCGACAACACCCAATAACCTCACTACATACAAGAAATCTCGATTAGAAGCATTAGAAACTCACTGCACTCGAATCACTCGAGCACCCATACCCAACTCAGCAACTAGTGAGGGTTTCGTATTCCCATTTTGTAACACCCCGCTCCGACACCAAGCTTTCTTCAAATATTTTTTTTTTCCTTTCCGAGCGACACGGTTATTGTATTTACATTCCTAATTTATTGTATGATTTACTGATTTATTATCATTATTTTATTTCCTCTTTCCTCTCCATATTTATCTCATATTGCCGTAATTCCCATGCACGTATCTCCTCCTTCTAAATTTCTTGGCAACCGAATAGAACTAGTATTTGGACACTTCTTCCCTTCCTAAAATAGTTTTGCCTCCATCCAACTTTTCTTTCCCGCTCTACGCTTCCTTAGGGTTTTAGTATCATTACATATATATATCTATGCGAAGGAAAACCTCAATGACTCAACGCCTTAAGCACGTAGCCTCCCCCTCATTATTCTCGGAAGCTCCACGCCGCCGCTGTCCTCTAAGGTGCCTCAACCTTGCTCAGCCACTGAAAGCCTTCGCATAACTCAGCCTCGTCTAGACTTAGCAGCCTTGAACCCACGGTGGAGGAACTAGCCGCTAGCCATCACTGAAAACGTCCCCTGTTTTCACCGCCCGAAACAGAGCATCTCTTACCGCTGCTTGCTCCGTCTAGCTGGGTACCACCAGCCACGGCAAGGTAGTATCACCGACGTCGTGTAGGAAGACCCCAGAAACCGTCGACCTTGCCACCACCCCTGCGACACCACGTACTGCCAACCACCTCGCAAGGCTTTGCCTCACGACGGATATCACCGAGAAACAACCCAGCCACAGCCCCAAACACCCTCTGTTTTACTCCACCCTAAACAGGCGACCTCCTTTTTCCTTAGTACCGTAAGCCACCAGCCACCGTTTCTCAGTCGCAAACTCGCTGCCTTGACCACCGTCTCCCAGCCTTGTGCAAAAACTCTCGGTAAGCATGTTCCTTCCAGCGGGTATTTTTCCTTGCGAGCATTCGAGCATGTGTTTTTGCATGTTTTTATTTTCGGTAGAGTTATAAGTTGGTACTTTGGTGTTCCTTCAAAATGGACCTGAACATCCACTTTTTTAGTCTAGTAATTTTGTTCTCTAAGCGGGCTCGTTTTTATTTCCACTATAGGACCGTAAACCTTGATCTGTGGTGTTTTTTTAGCGCCTTGGCTAAGTTTGGTAGGAAGGTTGGATTAAATCAATTTCTATTATTATTTTGTTTATTTATTTATATTGAGCTATTTTCAATAAGAGTGGACTTCAGCCCTTCCAAATTTGACAAAAAATTCCAAAGGAACGACCGGATTTAAATTATCTTTGATGTTCTTTTTTAAATTACTATTATTTGTTATTCTTTTGATCTGAGTCGTTCAAGGAATTTTAGAAGTGTTTAGAATTTGCGATATTTTGGGGTTGGAGAGTTTGTTACTTAAAGTGTGTAGGAGAATTTGGGTATTTTATGGTTCTAGGCTCAAATATTAAAATACATGGTTGATTTGAAAATTTATGGAAGTTTGCGTCAATTGTATAGGTGGCGACTAATTTTTGTTCAGCCGTGTGGAGATAAATTTTGAGAAGCTAAGAAATTCAGGTAAGCGGGGTTCCTATGCTAGACTTTACATTAAAAATATGAACTGAGATTTATTTTGGAAAATATGCATGTTTTAGTTACGGAAAGAAATTTTGAAACTACCTCAGTCTTGTTTCGCATATGCATAAGAAAACGTACAAGAATAAAATATTTTCTGGCATGAACTGGTGTAGACATGAGCTATTTTTGTTGCATTCTATTTTTCGAACTGAAAGAGAGCGAATATGAAAATTTCTGTATAAATGATAATTATGATCTGATTCTGTTCTTGTTTTGGAAAAAAATTCTGTACTCGGGTATGATATGATATGATTTCTGAAACCTCTGGCATGACATTCTGGTTCTGTTTCGCTTTGTTTAGTCCTGGGTTGGTACCAACTATTCTGTTTCTGGTGCACCCACTTTGGTTACAAAGTGGTTTTCTGCGTGGTCTTTCCTGTGTGCACACTCGGGACTCCGAGAATAATAAGGGGAAGATTCACATTCTGTTTCTGCTCGGTTGGCCGCCGAGGTTTGCACAACCCTACCACGGGGGTTAAACATGGTATTTCTATTTTGATAAGACGTTTCAGTTATGCTATGCCAAAAGGATTTTTTTGTTTTCTTTTTGTTTCCGTTTATATTAAACTTTCGCTCTGATTTTTGATAATGTAATCTGCTTCTGCATTTTTCTGAAGGGTAAGAAATATTTTATTCTGCATTCTGAATCTTGGTAAATGCTCATGCTTGCACACTAGTATATGTTCTTTGCTTACTGAGTTGTGGATAACTCACCCCCCTCCTCTAATAATATTTTTTTCAGATAGTTGAGATGGTTCAGTACGATATCAGCAAGGGTAGCCATTTCTAGAGAGGCTCGCTGATCATAGGAGAATAAGTGCTCGTGGATACATTTTTTTTCTAGTCGTAGTAAATATTTATCTTCATTGATATTTCTAGTATGTCAAGTTTTGGGATTGTTACAAGTATTTGAAGTCATTTGATTTTGTTAAAGTTTATGTTTAGTTTCTTGGAGAGTTTCATAAATATTTGTTAATTAATTATAGAGTGTCCTTTTTATATTAGTCGGTTATTGGAGAATTTGGAATATATGAATTGGTGTTTTGGGATGATTTGAGAAAAATGACCTAACTCTCTGAACCTTCGGGACCGGGGCGTTACAGTTGGTATCAGAGCCGCCAGGTTTGAGGTTCTGCAGACTAAAATATTTGAGGTCGATTAATTATTTGTGGACTTGAGGAGATAATTATAGGATGGATTTTTGGGAAGTTAATGATTTAGATTCAATTGGTTTATTTGGTTGGCATGACTCGATTATGATGCAAGATTTAGATTTTGGGTCGTGAGCGAAGTCAGACAAGTTTGATAAGGTTTGAGGTTTTGAGGACTTGGAGATGATTATGGGGATATTTTAGGTTTAAGATTATGGACTTGGTTGGTTTAAGAGAATTTAGATTGTCAATGATTTTAGGTATTGATTTATTTTAGTTGAGGTGTATACTTGGATTGGCAATAAGAATTTACTTGTTATTCCTGGAGGTTTACTTTTAAAGCTATTGCTTGGTCCCCTTGTGATTTTTGTTTTGGTAAGATTTTATTATTTGAGTTTTCAGGATGCCGCCTCGTCGTCGGGAACGGAGTCTATCTGGTATGAATGTGACAAATGATGGATGGAGGAGCTCTATAGACGACTTTAATAAATTGCATCCTCCCACTTATGATGGTCGGGGAGATCCGATTTTAGCCGAGGATTGGATTCAGGACATTGAGGAGATACTCCGTGTTACACCTTGCACAGAAGAACAGAAGGTATTATTTTCCGCTTTCAAACTAACGGGAGAAGCGAAAAGGTGGTGGATTTCAGAGAGAACTATCAGAGAATCTACAAGAACAGAAATAGTGGAATGGGAAAAATTTAAAGAAATCTTTTTGGAACGTTTCTTTCCAGACTCAGTTAAAAATGATAAGGCTATGGAGTTTGCTAATTTGGTTCAAGGGACTATGTCGGTACATCAATATGCGGCAAAGTTTACCGAATTAGCACGTTTTGCTGCGTACCTGATCCCTGATGAGGAGAAGAAGTGTCGTAAGTTCGAGCAAGGACTAAACGAAAAGATTTTTGAGCGGGTGGTGGGTTTCCAATTAAAAAATTTTACTGAGATGGTGAATAAGGCCATTATCTTTGAGCGAAGCCTGCAGAGGAGTGCTACATTGGTGGAACAGAGGAAGAGGACTGCAGCTCAAGGGTCTCAATCAACAGTGGATCAAGGTCCATGGAAAAAGAGGAATGAAGGCAATAACACTGGCCAAAAGCAAACACAAGGAAATCAATCCAACACTCTATGTAAGTTTTGCAATCGCCCTCACACTGGAGAGTGTAGAAGAGAACTAGGGGCGTGCTTTCGCTGTGGCAAGACTGGACATCATATCAGGAACTGCCCTTTACTTTTGTCGGACAACAAGACTAACCCTTCAGGTCCCCAAAAGGAAACTCAGGGAGCCAATCAGCGTGGAATACGAGGGCCAGCGCGTGTGTTTGCACTAACGACTGAGGATGCAGAGGATGACAACAATACAAATACAGGTACCCTACTCAATAAATTTTTGGTTGGGTTGGGTTTGAGTGTGATTAAATGGAAGGAGAAGGATTTATTTATTTATTTATTTATTTTTTTACTCGGCATTAGGTGCAATAAATTTCGAGGACGAAATTTTTTAAGGGAGAGAGGATGTAACACCCCGCTCCGACACCAAGCTTTCTTCAAATATTTTTTTTTTCCTTTCCGAGCGACACGGTTATTGTATTTACATTCCTAATTTATTGTATGATTTACTGATTTATTATCATTATTTTATTTCCTCTTTCCTCTCCATATTTATCTCATATTGCCGTAATTCCCATGCACGTATCTCCTCCTTCTAAATTTCTTGGCAACCGAATAGAACTAGTATTTGGACACTTCTTCCCTTCCTAAAATAGTTTTGCCTCCATCCAACTTTTCTTTCCCGCTCTACGCTTCCTTAGGGTTTTAGTATCATTACATATATATATCTATGCGAAGGAAAACCTCAATGACTCAACGCCTTAAGCACGTAGCCTCCCCCTCATTATTCTCGGAAGCTCCACGCCGCCGCTGTCCTCTAAGGTGCCTCAACCTTGCTCAGCCACTGAAAGCCTTCGCATAACTCAGCCTCGTCTAGACTTAGCAGCCTTGAACCCACGGTGGAGGAACTAGCCGCTAGCCATCACTGAAAACGTCCCCTGTTTTCACCGCCCGAAACAGAGCATCTCTTACCGCTGCTTGCTCCGTCTAGCTGGGTACCACCAGCCACGGCAAGGTAGTATCACCGACGTCGTGTAGGAAGACCCCAGAAACCGTCGACCTTGCCACCACCCCTGCGACACCACGTACTGCCAACCACCTCGCAAGGCTTTGCCTCACGACGGATATCACCGAGAAACAACCCAGCCACAGCCCCAAACACCCTCTGTTTTACTCCACCCTAAACAGGCGACCTCCTTTTTCCTTAGTACCGTAAGCCACCAGCCACCGTTTCTCAGTCGCAAACTCGCTGCCTTGACCACCGTCTCCCAGCCTTGTGCAAAAACTCTCGGTAAGCATGTTCCTTCCAGCGGGTATTTTTCCTTGCGAGCATTCGAGCATGTGTTTTTGCATGTTTTTATTTTCGGTAGAGTTATAAGTTGGTACTTTGGTGTTCCTTCAAAATGGACCTGAACATCCACTTTTTTAGTCTAGTAATTTTGTTCTCTAAGCGGGCTCGTTTTTATTTCCACTATAGGACCGTAAACCTTGATCTGTGGTGTTTTTTTAGCGCCTTGGCGAAGTTTGGTAGGAAGGTTGGATTAAATCAATTTCTATTATTATTTTGTTTATTTATTTATATTGAGCTATTTTCAATAAGAGTGGACTTCAGCCCTTCCAAATTTGACAAAAAATTCCAAAGGAACGACCGGATTTAAATTATCTTTGATGTTCTTTTTTAAATTACTATTATTTGTTATTCTTTTGATCTGAGTCGTTCAAGGAATTTTAGAAGTGTTTAGAATTTGCGATATTTTGGGGTTGGAGAGTTTGTTACTTAAAGTGTGTAGGAGAATTTGGGTATTTTATGGTTCTAGGCTCAAATATTAAAATACATGGTTGATTTGAAAATTTATGGAAGTTTGCGTCAATTGTATAGGTGGCGACTAATTTTTGTTCAGCCGTGTGGAGATAAATTTTGAGAAGCTAAGAAATTCAGGTAAGCGGGGTTCCTATGCTAGACTTTACATTAAAAATATGAACTGAGATTTATTTTGGAAAATATGCATGTTTTAGTTACGGAAAGAAATTTTGAAACTACCTCAGTTTTGTTTCGCATATGCATAAGAAAACGTACAAGAATAAAATATTTTCTGGCATGAACTGGTGTAGACATGAGCTATTTTTGTTGCATTCTATTTTTCGAACTGAAAGAGAGCGAATATGAAAATTTCTGTATAAATGATAATTATGATCTGATTCTGTTCTTGTTTTGGAAAAAAATTCTGTACTCGGGTATGATATGATATGATTTCTGAAACCTCTGGCATGACATTCTGGTTCTGTTTCGCTTTGTTTAGTCCTGGGTTGGTACCAACTATTCTGTTTCTGGTGCACCCACTTTGGTTACAAAGTGGTTTTCTGCGTGGTCTTTCCTGTGTGCACACTCGGGACTCCGAGAATAATAAGGGGAAGATTCACATTCTGTTTCTGCTCGGTTGGCCGCCGAGGTTTGCACAACCCTACCACGGGGGTTAAACATGGTATTTCTATTTTGATAAGACGTTTCAGTTATGCTATGCCAAAAGGATTTTTTTGTTTTCTTTTTGTTTCCGTTTATATTAAACTTTCGCTCTGATTTTTGATAATGTAATCTGCTTCTGCATTTTTCTGAAGGGTAAGAAATATTTTATTCTGCATTCTGAATCTTGGTAAATGCTCATGCTTGCACACTAGTATATGTTCTTTGCTTACTGAGTTGTGGATAACTCACCCCCCTCCTCTAATAATATTTTTTTCAGATAGTTGAGATGGTTCAGTACGATATCAGCAAGGGTAGCCATTTCTAGAGAGGCTCGCTGATCATAGGAGAATAAGTGCTCGTGGATACATTTTTTTTCTAGTCGTAGTAAATATTTATCTTCATTGATATTTCTAGTATGTCAAGTTTTGGGATTGTTACAAGTATTTGAAGTCATTTGATTTTGTTAAAGTTTATGTTTAGTTTCTTGGAGAGTTTCATAAATATTTGTTAATTAATTATAGAGTGTCCTTTTTATATTAGTCGGTTATTGGAGAATTTGGAATATATGAATTGGTGTTTTGGGATGATTTGAGAAAAATGACCTAACTCTCTGAACCTTCGGGACCGGGGCGTTACACATTTGCCGTCGGGGCCGGCGCCTATGATGAACCCAACCGCCAACCAAGATCAACTCCTTCAAAAACTTTACAAGAAAGGGACTTTCCCATCCGCTGCTCCACATATCCCCCTCAAAAAAATGTTCGCGGATAACATAAACGATCGAATTTTTTTTTTTTGGAGGGGTAGCAAGTATCGATCCCAAATTCAAGAACCATATGAAAAAGTAGATCAACAAAAGCAGCAAAGCATTAGGGAAAGTACTGGATTTCAAATTGTTGAAAATCCCATCAGAACAAGCACAATGAACTCTATTCCAGCACACCAAATCGAGAAAAAAATGAAGAGAGACTCATGCAAAAGGAGAAGGCTTGACAAAGAGCGCAATGCAGCGGGGCCTAGAGTTAGTCTCTAGGTCAATCAAAGGAGGCCCCTCCTCTTCTTTCCTGACTTTGTCGATAGTGATATCTTTAGTCAAGAAAACATTTCTTGTTTGCCGCTCCACCCACTGATGAGAATCAACAAGCACCATTGCATGTTCTAATTGGGGCTATTATAAGAGCAAAATCCAAAAAATCAAAGAAGCACCTAATGAGATGATTCAAGAGATTTAGGCTGATTCTAAAATGGAGTATTCCAAACTTGGCTCAAAGGAAGATGAATGCATAATAAATTTAATCCAAGCTAATGGGATGATCTTGCTTAAATTGGACATATTTTTTCTTGGCAAATGACGTGGATTAAGGATTGATTATTGCTTGATTTGAGTGTGGAATTAGAAGAAGAAAGTGGCCGATTATTTTTCATTTTCAGACCAACTAATTGGCCAATTGACTTGCCTATTTCATATCTTCTTTAAACATAATTTTCTTGCCCATTTCAGTCTACTATTGGCATGAATGAGCTACTAAATTTCAGATCAAAATTAGTGTTAATCTTAGAATTCTATTTTTAGTCATTGTTATCTACTTTTCTATTTTGGAATCAAATTAGTCTCTTTTCCTTATGTGTAGGGTTGAAAAAGGCTGATTTCTAGTCTTATTTTCATTATAAATAGTATGCACTCTTTGTAATAAAAAGGGACATTGAATTGAAATCAAAAGAAAGTGAGATTTGTTTCTCTTATTGGTTCTTCAGAAAACTTGTGAACTTATCAAAGATTCTTCCATGCAGCGTTCAAATTTTATACCTTCGGTTCATGATTTCATTATAGGCGCTTAGTCAGTTTTGTTACTTTATAATTTCGGTTTGCATTTCATTTATAAATGTTGGGTTAGGATTTTCTATCAAAATCTGAATTTTAGCTTTCTTGGGCAAGTATTCCAATATTGTTTGTTGGATTTCAAAGTGTGATGGTGGCTGGGTTCGTTTCAGTCAAGATTTGGTGGGGCTTGAAAGTCCGTTTCAGTCAAAATTTGGATTATCCTCTTTGTTGAGTCTTCAATGGGAGAATGAAGAAAAGGATGTTGAGAAAGAAACTGACTTGGTCCTTGAAAGAGGTGATCATGGTTGGCGGCTAGGTTCATTGTCAGCGGAAAATGGGAATGCGAAACCCTCACTTGTTGCTGAGTCGGATCTGGGTGCTCAAGTGATTTGGGTGTAGTGGATTTCTAATACTTCTAGCCAAAATTTCCTATAATTCGAGTGCAGTGGGATTATTGGGTATTGTCAACATGGCAACACCTAATTGGATATATGTAAAAAGGGATTTTGTAGGTAGTTCAGACTGAAAGTTTTTCCTTCCTCGATATATAGATACCTAGGATTTATTTTATTTTAGTTTAAATGACCGCAATTAATATACTTGTTTTTTTTTTTAATATTCTACCGTAGCTCTCTCCCTCTTATAAATTTATAATTCATTTATTTGATCTTTTTAATTAGTACTGGATTGTAATATAGCAAGTTACAATGCCATTAGTTTATATTATTAACTAAATAATTAGTTTATACATCACTGATCATCGTCAGCCTATGTTTCTTGTTTCATTGCAACAATTCGGGATTTGTGTATATGAGAAATGATTTGTAGAAATCCTAAATAAACAAATTTTGCGGAAACTTTTTAAACAAATGACCCCACCTTATAAATTAAAAAACAAAAAAAAAGTCACTTTTTTACAAAAAACTACCAGATTTGTACTCTATTTGAATTTTTATATAACAGTATTCTTTGTATAGAAAGTATGAAAATCTTTTATTCAATGGAAAATAATGAAAATGTTTTATTTGGTTAAAAACTTAAAAAAAAAAAAATCAAACAGGCGCATGATGGAGAAATATTTCGGTATGTTCTCAATGTAATAAACATGCAAAGAAATTACAGAACAAAGGAAGAAACAAGAGCCCATACATTATAATTAACAAGGATACAAACATAAAACATAAAACGACGTTGTTATGGCCATACAAGGTAACAAATTATACTATGTCGCAACCTAGCTAAGATCGATATTCGTACTGGAAATATATATCAATGAAGTGATTACTAGCAGATATATTAGCATTGGAAATGAGGTTAGCATGAAGATTTTCAAGAATGAGATTAAAACACCAGAGGCCTCTCGTTCCTAGGAGTATTTTCTCTCCTCTCTTGTGCAGAGCTTTAGGGCACTCTAGGTCAACTGTGTTTGCTATCAAAGGGGATTGCGATTCCCTTGCTACTTAGTCTACTACCAGAAGTTATAATGGAAATCCCTTCAGATGAATTATGTGGGAGATTATCATTATTCGAGAAGGGGAATGAGGAACTCTGTGTCAACAACGATATAGTGGAAGAAACAGCTTTGAGAGGGGAACGATGCCTCATCATTTCCTTACTCACAGATCGGCATTACAACAAGGAAGCCATCAGACAAACGATGCGCAAGATTTGGAAACCAACCAATAGCATCTTCTTCCAAAATCTGGGCCCTTCTTGTATACTGGTAGAGTTTGAGGATGCTCGGGATAAAACTCGAATATGAGATGAAGGGCCTTGGTTCTTTGATAAAAGCCTGATCTTGCTTAAAGAGATGGAAGGAAACGTCAAAGTACACCAAATACAAATGAAAGAGGCATTTTTTTAGGTATAGCTATATAATCTCCCCTTCCATGCTATGAATGAAAAAATAGGAATGAAAGTGGGGGAAACTTTGGGCATTGTTGAGAGGGTGGACGTTGAGGAAGACAAAGGGGCATGGGGGAAGTATCTCAGGATCCGAGTATGTATAGATACAACCAAACCGCTAACAAGGGGTAAACGAGTTAACCTTGGCATTCTTGGTATCCATTGGATCCGTTTTGTTTACAAACGGTTGCCTAACTTTTGCTATGCATGCGGTCTGTTGAGACACAACCATAAGGATTGCGAATATAGGAAAGAGGAGAGGGTGCCGATATCAAAGGACAAGTTGCCCTTTGGTCAATGGATGAGAGCTGGTGACAACACGAACCATCGAACCACCATACACCCAACTCAACAAAACACATTGGGAAAGCAAATGAAGTAGAACCTGCCGAAATTTGAAACAGAGGGAAGATTTCTGAAGCCTTCAAATTTCACAGGAAGATCCCAACTTGTCCAAAACTCCTCTAGTGCAACTTTCGGAGCGAAGGACACGAACGTGATGCCAGGTCAACCAACAAAATCTAGCAGCTCAAAACCCTCCTTAGCCAGCCTAGGCATTAAACCAAAATGTACTATTCCCACAAACAAGCAGACGACAATTGCCAATGAAGGAGAAGTGATGGAGAAAAGGAAAAGTTGTGGCATAGAAAAGGAAAAGTGCTCCAGTTGAGGTACCACCAATACAGAAGACCTCTTTTAGACGCATTCCCGAGGCCAAAGAACTCATGGGCGTACTAGTGGATTGCCCCATTAGTCATATGGAGGCCCATCCCATCCACATAAACCCCTCTAAGTTAAGCCCGAAGGACCTTGTGCCAGCCATCCAAGCCCCTAAAGAAACACTTGAGACTTTTCAACCCATAAAAGGAGTTCGATGTAAATAGACCATGCAACAGGAGAAGAAACAGGTTCATAAACGTCTGAGAATGGAAGTTAGCTTTATGGTGGAGTCCCATTCACTTGGGGCAATCGCAGGGGGCCTCATTGATAGAGACCTCGGTCTGGTCCTATGTGTTGGGATCTTTTTGGTAAGGCATATGGAACATATGGTATAATAGGGCTAGGGTTTTGGTGGGGGCTTGAGAGAATTTTGAGATTAAGGATTAGGGTTAAGGTTCTGGTCATTTGGATAAGCTAGTGGATGAATGAGGGTAGGCTAGGGTTGCAAGAGTGTTTCGATTAGGACTAGGGATGAGGATTTAGCTAGGATTTTGGTGGTAAGGCTAATTCCTTAATTGGTAGGAAGTTGAATTTCAAATAGATAAGGGGATGACCGAATATGGTTGGTGGGGATATGGATTAGGGTCTGATTTGAGAGATGTTTGGATTTAATTGAATATTTGATTGAGTCAACTAATGGACTTGATTGACTAACCAAATAAGTGATGAGGATGTGATTTGTGATTTGGTGGGTTAGGCAAAGGTAAGATGGATAAGAGTATCGTGTTGATTGATTGGAAATGGAAGGTAGTTGGATTTTGATTGAAAGATGATTGAGAGGTTGTAGGATTGTTGGATGGCCGGATATGGGTAGAGTGGTAGGGAGATTTGGGTTGACTTAGTTGATGGAATATTTGATTGTATCAATTAGTTGATGATTGATCAATCAAATAAGTTATGGAAAGATATGGAGGGTGATGTGTTCAATTAGGGTTTCGGCTATAGCAAATGTGGCTATAGCCAAATGTGGCTTTTTTATGACAAGGGTTATCTTGGCTTGATTTTGAACTATATGTGGAGTTGATGGGAGATATGTGGCCGGGTATGGAAAAATGGAGGAATTTGTGAGATGTGTTGGCCGAATATTGTTTGGTGGGATTTGGGATTGATTTTCTTTTAGAGCATGCTTGAAAGACAAACTCCTAAATTGTAGGAAATTTGAATTTCAAATGGGAAAGGATATATGGCCGGCTATGATTGTTGGTGAGGTGGCAAGATAAGGTTTCGGCAAAGGCAAATGGTGCCTTAGCCGAGTAGGGTGATTATGGTAAGGGGACAGGGTTTTGTAATTTGAATTATTTTGAAGTGGAGGGAAGTTGAGTGGTCGGTTATGTGACTCCTTGTGGTGGTCGAGTTTGGCTATTTTTGGGGAGTGGATTATTTGATTTGGATGAGGGAAACATTGTAGAATCGATTGTTGAGGTGGCAAATGAGAGATTCGGTTAGGGCTTGGTGTGGGGTGGCCGAATGTGATTTTGGGAGGTTGGATTGGTTTAAATTTTGAAATGATTTGAAATGGTGGGAGGTTATGTTGGGAAGTAGGGCTTTGTGTTAGGCGGCTAGGGTTTGTTGAGAGAGTAGATGTTGTGAATTTGGTAAGTGTTTACTAGGGTTGGCCGAATATGTGTTTAAGGAATGGAAAAACTCAAGAGAACTCAAGAAAATATAAGAACACTCAAGAACCAATGATGAACACGCCACACTCGATGTACCAATTATGGTTCGGTACATTCAATGTAATATGTACACAATCACTTCAACTCTTTCACACTCACACTCAAACACACAACAACTCTCTCTTAACAACTTGAGGAATTTGAAATTAACAAGGGATGTGAATTTCAAAACTCACCAAGAACACTCGCACACAATTCTCAAATTCACAAGTGGTGTAAATTTGGTACTCAAATAAGATGCTCACACACTCACTCAAAATAATGCAACACAACTTCAAATGAAATTCATAAAATAACAAGAACACCAAATTAACAAGAGCTGAAAATGAAAGATAATACCTCAATTAACTTTATTGATAAAAAGGATAGATGTGAAACAACACTAATTCATGAATTACATGATGTGTTCCTCTTCAAGGAGATTCACGAATTGCACCCCAAGAAGCCCAAGTGCAAAGCACCAAAAACCCAACTCACATAGTGGCCGGCCTAACTCTCTCAAGAGCACTCCAATATTCTCAAATGATTAAAAGATGAAAAACTAAGAGGCCTAGGATCCTATTTATAGAGCTTATCAAGTGGAAACCCCCAAAAATCTGTAATAAAAAGAAGTAAATTACTAAAATATCTTAAAACATAAATAAAATAAATAAATAAATAAATAAGCAAGGGTGGTGCCAATGGTGATGGAGTCATGGCATGCCATGGCCTAGGCATGGCCTGTGACGTGGCATGGCCCACGGATGGCTGTCTGCATGGCGCCTGGTTGTGTTGTGGTGCTGTCAAGACCTAGTTGTGGCATGGTCAAGTGGGAACAAGTGAGCCACGTCCCCATTGACTTATGCATCTTCTCTGAACTTCCTAGGACACGCTTAGGACTTTTGAAGGAGTCCTCCAATGCTGGGCTTGGTGCCCCAAGTGGTGCCAACTCAGGTGTCCAAGCGTGTCTAGTGCCTCGAACATGGGCAGTTTTTAATGCAGGACTATCACTCATGCCAATGTCTATGAATGAGAAGGCAAGGGAATAGCTAATTTACAGTGGTGCCAGCATTTCCCCTTTGCATGACTCATGCATGGAAATGCAGCTCATTCCGATCATATTTCCATATGCCTTCACCTAAATGGCAATCTGAGTACTAAAAAGAGATTAGGCCGCATTTTCCATTTCAAAGCTATGTGGACTGAGTCCGAGGACTATGGCAAGATCATTGAGGACATCTGGAGTGATATGGAAATGAACCTAGACATTTTAGCAGTGTCAGAAAATATAACCCAATGTGGGGAGGCACTCTCCATCTGGAATAGGGATGTTTTCGAACATGTGAGAAAGGTGATAAAAAGAGCTAGGGATTCCATGGATTACTTGCAAAAACAAGATCCTCAAAGCACTTGAATCGAACAATACCAGAAAGCCAGAGTAGAGCTTCAAAAATGGATGAAGAGGGAGGAAATAATGTGGTGCCAACGATCAAAGTCTCTATGGCTCACCGAAGGTGATCACAATACATGGTTCTTTCATCATAAAGCCTCACAAAAACAAAAGAAGAATTCCATCAAAGGGGTTCTCGATCATCACGGCAATTGGCAGACACATGACCAGCAAGACCAAGTTATTTTTAATTATTTTCATGACATCTATACGGCCACAACTCGGCAGCAATCCAGGGACTGTGTCAACAGATGTGCTGTTGTAATGGATCGTCGTTTCACCATAGAGATGAACTAGCTCCTCACTCAAGAGTACATAGGAGAGGAAGTTCTTGCAGCATTGAAGTAGATGAACCCTATGAAGGCACCTAGACCTGACGACATTGCCCCAATTTTCTTCCAAACATACTGGAAAACGGTGAGGAAAAAAATCACGGTAGCAGTGCTCAAGGCCCTAAATTCTGGTACTTTTCCCAACTCACTTAATCATACATTCATCATTTTAATTCCTAAGAAGTCTAATCTAGTTTGTGTAGCTGATTATCGCCCAATAAGCCTATGCAATGTTATCTACAAAATCATGGTGAAGGTTCTCCAACCGGCTAAAGAGCATCCTCTCATAGATAATATCCAACTCCCAAATCTTCTTTGTTTCAAGTCGCTTAATAATGGATAATATTCTTGCAACACACGAGGTGGTCCATTTTAGTAAGCATAAGCGGCAGGGCAACACAGGTTTCATGTCTTTAAAATTGGACATCAGTAAGGCTTACGTTCACATCGAGTGGCCTTTTTTGGAGATGATAAAGGCTGGGTTAGACTAATTATGGGCTGTGTTCGGTCAGTTTCCTACTCGGTTTTAATCAATGGCACTTGCACAGGAAAGATCCACTCGTCAATAGGCCATTAGGAGATCATTTGTCCCCCTACCTCTTCCTCATGTGCACCAAGAGCTTTATCTCCCTCTTAAATGCAGCAATGAGAACAAACTCAATTCTGGGATTGAGCATCTGCTGGGGAGCACCGCATTTGAATAACCTTTTATTTGTCGACTACAACATCTTATTCAGGAAAGCAACAATCCAGGAATGTACCACTATTCAACGGCTGCTTGAGACCTATTAAATGACTTTAGGGCAACACATGAACTGGGAAAAGTTGGCCCCAATATTTAGCCGGAATGTGAGCGCAACACAACAACAAACAGACCATAATTTCTGGGGTGTTCAACATGCAACCAGTTACAACAGATATCTAGGACTCCCTACAATGTTCAGTCGAGCAAAGAAGGCATGCTTCTCCGATATACAAAGGAAAGTCTGGCAAAAACTGCAAGGATGGAAAGAAAAGTTACTTTCTCAAGGAGGGAAGGAAATTCTTATCAAAGCCGTTACATTATCGATACCCACGGTCACCATGAGCTATTTCAAGCTTCCCACTTCTCTATGCCATGAATTAGAGCAGCTGATAGCCCGCTTTTGGTGGGGACAAAGATCAGAGGAACGTAAGATACACTTGCTTAGCTAGGCCAAAATGTGTTTACCAAAAGTGGATGGGGGCATGTGGTTCAAAGATTTTAGTGCATTCAATATGGCTTTGCTAGTGAAACAAGGCTGGTGTTTACTCCAAAAGCCCTCCTCTCTATTGGCAAGGGTATTCAAAGCTCACTACTATCCCAATTCACACTTGTTCAAAGCTAAAATGGGCCACTATCCATCCTTTGCATGGCGCGGCATCCTGGAGGCAACGCAGGTTTTGCAAGAAGGCTATCTATGGAGATTAGGGGACGAAAGACAATATATGCACGTACAAATCATTGGATCTTGGGACACAAGCCACGTGATGACGAGGTGGAGAAGGACAACATACTTGCTCAACCAATCATAAGGGTAAGTGAGCTTATTGATCCAGTAACTCGCTGTTGGAACATGCAATGCCTATGTAACC
This sequence comes from Platycarya longipes, assembly GCA_036559045.1. Classification (NCBI taxonomy): domain Eukaryota; kingdom Viridiplantae; phylum Streptophyta; class Magnoliopsida; order Fagales; family Juglandaceae; genus Platycarya; species Platycarya longipes. Next base: position 28,270,464 of record CM071791.1, read on the forward strand.
TGTTCCAACCTCCAATGGTCAATGAGATTATTAAACAACACATACCAGGAGGGTCTCAACCATATATGTTAATGTGGGGAGGAGTCAGGTGGTATCTTCTCAGTAAACTCAGCCTATCGGTTTATTAGTTCCAGACATAACAGGTTCGAAAGTTCGACCCAAGGAGATAGTCACAAGCAATGGAAGAGCATTTGAAATCTCAGAATCCCCCATCAAGTAAAATTTTTTATGTGGCAAGCATGCCATGACAGCCTCCCCACCCGACGGAACCTACAGAGAAAACAAGTGCTATTGGAGACAAACTGTTATTTTGCAATCAAGGGCCAAAGGATATAGCCCACGCAAGAGTTTTTCGACTCCACCTAGCCGAGACCTGGAAGAACTTTTTGAAACTTGCCATTATGGGGATAGACGTAACAAATACTCGAGACAACCGAGCGCCTTCTGAAGTATTTAGCATGAAGAATCTTCCAGCGAGCGACAAAGCAGGACAAAGAGCTATTCACAATGGCAGTCTGGGATTTTGGTTTAGAAGGAATCAGTGGATCAATGAGGGGAGAGGCCAGTCTCCAATCCAAGCCCTTAATCAGTCCTGGTCACTCCTTATTGCACATCAACAACGACACAAGGGACACCAACAAATGATAAAACGGAAAGTGAGTGAGCTGGCAAAGACCCCTTCCAGGTCTGCTTAAATTGAATGTCGATGGGACCATCTTTCCCAACCAACATAGTGCAAGTGCAGGGGTGATACTGAGAGATGGAAATGGCTCCGTCCTTATGGTAGCAAGCATCAAGGAGGTAGCAATCCAGGACCCAACAGAGATAGAAATCACAGCCATGCTACATGGGTTACAACTTTTCATTCCCCTCAACATGCATGATCTGATAGTGGAAAGCGACTATTTATTAATGGTTAACTAGGTAAATCACGTAAGCGTCCCCTGGATCAATTTAGGCAATATTGTACGAGAGGTGCAATCTCTGTTTCCCTGTTTTGATAGTTGTGAAGTGAGGCATGTCGGACGTCTCGACAACTCGGCAACCCACAAGTTAGCTAGGTATGCCTAGCAAGTTCCAGCGATTGCAATGTGGACAGACTCTTACACCTCATTCATTTCAGAGAATGTTTGGGTGGACTGTAATTTGTAATCCTATTTTGATTAATGAAAGTCTCTTTTCCCATAAAAAAATTAAAAAAAAAAAAAGAATGAGATTAAAATTAGTCTCAATGTCCTTTAATTGGTGTGATTGTGAAAAACAAGATTATTTGAAATGTGGCAGCATGTCAAGTCAAAATCTTAATAGGCATATGTAGAACTAAGTTGCATTGGATGAGGGTCTTACCTAGGGGAAGACTTGATGTAGCGAAGTATTCAAATGGTCATGATGCCAAATATAGTTGACCAATTATTTTGGCAGGTATTAGCTAGGCCTGCAACCCGACTAGCCCAAGTCGGACAACATAGAGGAAGAAGCTGGTGTTAGGACGCATTTTGTGCCACGTTTGGATGTTGATCTGATTTCGGATGATATATAAAAAGTAATAAAAAATTAATGAATAATAATAATAATAATAAAAGTAGCGAATGATGAAGAATAATAGAAAAGAGTAGTGAGGTATTCTGAAATTATTTCAAATTATCTCACTAAACGTAAAAAATGACCATCTCCCTATCTTTGCAGTATCCAATCATGGGTCATGTAGACTTTTTTACAAGATTAACATGGAAGAAAGTGTTAAAAATGTTGTGTGGGCTCCCTCCTATTTGGAGGATGGCTCATGTGGGATCATTAAGCCCACACGGAAAGAAAACTTAGGCCCATGTTACTAACGTCTTAAACCTTAGGGTTGTTTGTATTGGCAGATGAAGAGAAAAAAAAAAGATTGAGAGAGAAAAATGCGTGAAGAAGAGGGGGAGAGGAAGAGACTCAAAAAGAAGAGAGCTCTCATCCAGTTTCAATCGAAAGCTCTGATCTAAGTCATCTGTGGTTCAATTGAGCTGAGATTTTGCAAGAACGTTCACAACTCAAGGCTCTACAATCTGAACGATGGAGATCAGATTTGGAGTAGTATTTCTGGTGCTCGAGGTCGTGAACAGTAACGCATATTTGAAAGAATCGTGAACAATAATGCATATTTGAAAGCTCTGACCTAAGTCGCTGCGGTCCGATTGAGCTGAAACTTTGCAGGAACATTCACAACTCAAGGTTCTACAATCTGAACAGTGGAGATCAGATTTGGAGCAATATTTCTGGTGCTCGAAGTTGTGAACAGTAACACGGTTTTTTGGTGAGCTCTTTCCTAATCACACTGTTTGGTTGCCAAGAAAGTGTTTTTCTTGAGGTCATTGTTGATTGTATGCCTCTAGTGTTATTTAGAGAGAATATTTGTATACACAAATATTATTGATAGTGAAAGTTTTAACTGGACTAGGTCCTGTGGTTTTTCCCTTTGCATTGAAGGATTTTTCACATAAAAATATTGGATCTGTGTGTGTATGTGATTTTCTTTATATTGTTCTCTACTCAATTATTTCCTAACAGGTTCACACAAAGTGGGAGATAATAGTTTCTGCTGTTTAGATTTCTCCCAACAAAGTGGTATCAGAGCGGGGTTATAACTGCTTAGTACTTTATGTTGAATAATTGAGGGCAATTTGAGTAGAATGGTTACTTTGAATGGTTCTAATTATCATATTTGGAAAGAAAAAATGGAAGACCTTTTATTTGTAAAGCAATTTCATTTACCGATGTTTGCGTCTGAGAAGCCTGAAAATAAATCTGATGAAGAATGGACTTTGTAACATCGACAAGTTTGTAGATACATCAGGCAGTGGGTAGATGATAATGTTTTGAACAATATTAGTGGAGAGACACATGCACGTACACTCTGGAATGAACTTGAACAGTTATATGCTCGTAAGACTGGAAATAATAAAATGTATTTGATCAAGCATTTGATGACTTTGAGATACCAAGATGGAACTCCGTTGACAGATCACTTGAATACATTTCAAGGAATAATTAATCAGTTGGCTGGAATGAGTATCAAGTTCGATGATAAAGTACAGGGACTATGTTTTCTTGGTACATTGCCGGACTCTTGGGAGACATTTAGAATGTCATTATCTAACTCAACCCCGGATGGTGTAATCAGTATGGATCTGGCGAAAAACAGTGTTTTGAATGAAGAGATGAGAAGAAAATCACAGGGTTCTTCGCAGTCAAATGTCTTGGTTACATAAAAGAGAGGGAGGAGTAAAAGTAGAGGTCCGAAAAATAGAGATAAGGGCAGAAACAAGTCAAACAAGTTTACTAATGTTGAGTGTTATCATTGTGGCACGAAAAGGCATATCAAAATTTTTCTGAGTTTTGAATTCTGGGAAATTGTTAACAATGTTGCAGACCAACTGAATGTTTTGGTGCTGATATGGCAACACTCGAAGATCAATCATTGGATTTTGATTCCAATGATCAAACTCTTTGAACGCAACCCAAGAAATCTAAGGATCGATCAGATGCAATTGGCTTTTACGATTTGTTGTTGGCCACTGTGGCCTCCCTTTTTCTTTTCTTTTCTTTTCTAGGTGAAAATTTCTTTTCATCATTTCAGCTTGGATATGGATTACAGAATTAAAGCGAACACACTCCCTTTGGAATATATTTCTTTATGGGACTTTTATGCATAATGAGTGCTACTAATTTGCTTTCATATTTAGAAGAAAAAGTTTGCAGCCCATAAATTATGTGGAGCTTCTTCTTCTTTTTTGTCATTTCATTATGAATCTACTTGCAGCCCGAGTTAGAAAAAAAAAAGGAGCTTCAACAACTAGGGGATGTTGGTTCAATGTTAGGACAGGTTGTTAGTTTTTTTTTTTAAAGAGGATGATGGTACCTCAATTTTATTGATAACGCTCACTTGTAATATAGAAAAACCGCAATTACAACTAAAACACTTGGACAATACAAATAAACGAACAAGTTGTTAGTGAGAATACTAGAACTTCTCACAATATCAGAAGTATCTCCAACTCTATTTTGTAATTCAATCATACAATAGCTTGCAAGCAAAGTACGCAAATTTAGTAGCTTTAAAGTTTGATCAAATAGGAGTGTAGGGGATGGTACAACGATTAGAGTTGCTACCACTACTACCGGAGACTTCTTCATTGTTTATGATGATAATGATACTGTAAACATTACTTCTCATGAAACTAGTTAGGTGATTGATAGTGGTGTTTCCATCCATGCTACACCACGAAAGGATTTTTTCATAAACTATGTGCCCAGTAACTTTGGCACACTAAAGATGGGCAATGGTGGTTTGGCTAAAATTATTCATAGTAGAGATGTGTACTTGGAAACGAATAACGGCACGGTTCTCGTTCTTAGAGATGTAAAGCATATTCTTGACATCCATTTGAATTTGATTTCTACAAGTAAACTTGATAATAAAGGGTATTGCAACACCTTTTATAATGGGCAATGGAAGCTTACAAAGGGTGCTATTGTAATAACTCAAGGAAATAAGATATCAACCTTATACATGCTACAAGTAAGGCTTTCTAGTAACATTGTTAATGTTATGAAGAATGAGGACATAATACAATTGTGGCATAAGAGACTTGTCCATATGAGTGAGAAAGGCTTGGCAACATTGGCTAAAAAGAATCTTCTATCTGGGATGAAGAGTACGCCTTTGAAAAAGTGTACTCACTGTTTAGAAGAAAAGCAGAACAAACTTTCCTTCAAAAGTTCTCATTTTTCAAGAAAGTCAGAGATACTTGATCTTGTGCACTCAGATGTTTGTGGTCCTATGAAGACAAGAACACTTAGCGGATCCTCGTATTTTGTGACTTTTATAGATGATCATTCAAGAAAGTCATGGGTCTATCCCCTGAAAAGAAAAGATCAAGTATTGGAAATGTTTAAACAATTTCAAGCTTTGGTTGAGAGGCAGACTGGAAAGAAGCTGAAGTGCATCCGAATTGATAATAGAGGAGAGTATTCAGGTCCATTTGATGAATATTGCAGACAGTAAGGTATTCAACATCAAAAGACACCTCAAAAAACTCTTCAATTGAATGGTTTAGTTGAGAGGATGAATAGAACATTGATTGAGAGAGTGAGATGTTTGCTTTCACAAGCACAATTGCCTAGATCTTTTTGGGGAGAGGCTTTGAGTACTGTTGTACATGTTCTTAATCTCACACCATGTCTTTCTCTTCAATTTGATGTACCAAATAGAGTTTGGACTAGTAAGGTTGTTACTTATGATCACTTACGTGTCTTTGGATGTAAAGCATTTAGGCATATTCCTAAAGATGAGAGATCTAAGCTCGATGAGAAGACCCGACAATGCATCTTTCTAGGTTATGGTCTAGATGAGTTTGGATACAGATTGTATGATCCAGTTGATAAGAAACTAGTGAGAAGTTGAGATGTTGTATTTATTGAAGATAAAACCATACAAGATATTCAGAAAACAGACAAAGCAATGCTTCGGTCCAATGATAGTTCACTTAACTTGGATCCAATGCCATTGACTGACTTGCCAGCATAAGTTGAAGATGCTATCCAAGATGACCAACAGAGTCCAAGTGATGCAGATGCTTCATTTCAGAATGAGACCCCTGATCAGTTTGCAAGAATCAGAGCTGCTATCAGATGTTCCACTAAGGAGGTCTATCAGAAACCGACATCCTTCCATTCAGTATTCTACAGATGAGTACGTCTTAATGACTGACGGGGGAGAGCCCGAGTGTTATGTAGAAGCAATGGAAGATGAACATAAGGCAAAATGGGTTGATGCCATGCAAGATGAGATGAAGTCATTACATGACAACCACACCTTTGAGCTGGTAAAGTTGCCTAAAGGCAAAAGAGCTTTGAAGAACAAGTGGGTTTATAGATTGAAGCAAGATGAACACATTTCCAAGCCACGATACAAAGCTAAACTTGTTGTTAAGGGATTCAATCAACGAAAGGGTATCGACTTTGATGAGATCTTCTCTCCAGTTGTAAAAGTGTCATCCATCTGTGTGGTTCTTGGCTTAGCAGCTAGCCTAGACTTAGAAATTGAGCCGATGGATGTGAAAACTGCCTTCCTACATGGTGATTTAGAGGAAGAGATTTATATGAAGCAACCTGAGGGATTCAGGGTGAATGGCAAAGAAGATTGCATGTGTTGGCTAAAGAAAAGCCTATATGGTTTAAAACAGGCGCCCAGACAATGATACGAGAAATTTGAGTCAGTTATGGAAGAGCAAGGCTACAAGAAGACCACCTCTGACCATTGTGTATTTGTGCAGAAATTTTGTGACGATGACTTCATGATCTTACTGCTTTATGTTGATGATATGTTTATTGTTGGCAGGAATTTTTTAAGGATTGAATATCTAAAGAAGGGATTGAGTCAGTCCTTTGCCATGAAGGACTTAAGGCCAGCAAAGCAAATTCTTGGTATTCGAATTTACTGAGATAGAAAATAGAAGAAATTATGGATGTCACAAGAGCGATATATTGAAAAGGTGCTTAACAGATTCAATATGAATAAAGCTAAGACAATTAGCTCTCCTCTTCCTACTCATTTTATGTGACACCCCCAAATTCCCCTTAAAATAAACACGGGAATCGAGGCATCGGGATGCTGACAACACGAGTCACACACCCCCAACATCAAGTGCTAAGTGTGTGAACACATGACATGCATAAATAAAAATAGCGAATAATTAAAGTCAATAACTAAGTACCAAAATTTTTTAGAAATATTTTACAAACCAGTTTAATATAAATTCTCCAGCAGGAGATTTAATACAGGAATCCAAAAATCAAAACATAAAATACTTAAATCAAAACATAAAATACTTATATCAAAAAGGAACATTTCCCAAGATAATAAATTATCACATAATTACTTTAATAGTGGAGCCGTCTCCTCAGACTCAACTTCCTCGATCTCTGCATCCAAAATCTATGACGCCAAAAATGGCATTGCAGGTAAGTATAACCCAATCAAATGACAAGCTATAAAATATATTCAAGCAATAACAAAATGCATGAACACGATACCATATGCATGAAACTTAAAATCATCTTCCTCAAAATAAATAAAATAAATACACGCCAAAATCTCATTTTAGCTCAAGATAAATTCCAATAAAAACATCAATTATTTCCCAGAAAAAGATATCCGTAAATCCATTAAAACCACAACCATTTTTTCAGAAAATAGTCCACATAAAACCAATTAACAATAGACGGGTATCGCAGGCGAGACTCTACCACCATCCCTACTTACCCCCATATTCATACTAGTCATACGGGCGTTACGTATCACCATCCCCGTCATGATACAAACACTCCAATCATATCGGGCGTTACGTATCGCCGTCCCCGATATGACATACATACCAATCATAATGGGCGTTACGTATCACCGTCCCTATTATGACATCCACACACTAATCATATTGGGCGTTACGTATCGCCGTCCCCAATATGACATCCACACATCACCAATCATAATGGACATTACGTATCGCCGTCTCCATTATTACTCATGCATACTCATTTCATAGCGGGCGTTACGTATCGCCGTCCCCAATATGAAATACACACACAATGACCACAACGGGCGTTACTTATCGCCGTCCCCATTATATCATTCACACCCACTGATCATAACAGGCATTACGTATCACCGTCCCCATTATGACTCAGTCAAAAACCATTAAAATCCATAAACCCAATAACCACTTCTCATATTAAAATCCAAACACCAAATATATACATGATCAAGCGTATAATTACACAATGTATACCACAACACACAAAATAACCAACAATTAATAAATTCCAACATCAACCAATAAATCCCAACATCAAACAAATACAATATTTGTCGATGTAAAAATATATTTAAATCTTAAAGTTCATTTATAAAATACTTATAGTGGGTAAAAACATGAATCCTTGAACAAGCGCCAGTCCACAGCGCTCATAGCGGTCACTTTGTACGTTGGGTTAGAGTACTCGGTTTGATACTAAAATTTAGGAAAATACTCATTGGAGTGTGGGGAATCTAATGAAGGTGGTGGTGTGGCGGTGCAACCACCGGAAGGTGGCGGATAGCGCTCAAAAGGGGTGGAAACCCATTTTCGGATTTGGAGTTGTACAGGGAAGGTAGGGCCGTGTATGGGAAAATTGAGTTAGGGGGATGGTCGGCTGAGGTAGGGAAGTGTTTTGCTGGCGGTGGTGAGGCCTACGGTGGCCAGACGGCGGCACATTGAAGAACAACCCATTTGAGGAGCCATTTCGAGTGGAGGAGCAAGTGGCGGAACTAAGTGGTTCTAGGCGGTGGGTTATGCTTGCCAGAGTGAGGGGAGGTTGTTGGTAGGTCGCCGACACTAGGGGGTGGTCAGCGGTGGCAAAAAAATGCAAGAAAAGCTAAAATACCCATTTCAGGTTTGTGGCCGTGGAGGGGTGGTGGGGTGGTCGGAGGTGACACCTCCGGTACCTGTGGACTCGCCAGCGGGTGGGTAGGCCGACGGTGTGGGCGGTGAAAGGTGGCGGTCGGCAATGGGTGGCTGGGCTGACTTGAACCGAACAGAAGTGAGGGGGGCACTTGTGTCATGCAGGTCTAGGGTGGGGAAGCAGGGGAGAAAAAAAGAAAAAGAAAGAAGAAAAAGAAAATAATAAGAGGAGAAAAAGAAAAAGGAAGAGAAAGAAATGAAGTCCAATTTTCACAATTAGGGTCACAAAATCACTTAAAATCATATCATAAACATATATATATATATATAAACCCATTCTGAAACATATTTAATTAAAATAAATAAAACACATCAAATAAAGTCATAATGAAATCAAGAAATTTAATTCCAATCATTAAAATAATTACCTCACATTAAAATTAATAAGGAAAACAACGTAAAACTAATATTAACTAATTAATTGCTCAAACAATTATTTTAAACAAATAAAACACAACTGATAATATTATTAAAATAAATTAAAATAATCAACAACAAGAATAAAACAATATATAAAAATACACATAATTCGGGATCTTACATTCTTCCCCCCTTAAAATAAATTTCGTCTTCAGAATTTGCTCGGCTGCAACTAATAGAAACTCCAATAGCTCACTTACCACATAGCCCAATACTCACTCCATACATTTACACAATCACCTATTTCCCTTAAACACAAATGGATGTTATTCTATCATAATCGTATAGTGTCCAAATAACATTTAATCTCTAAGACTCCTAAGGTAGCAAAGTAGCCTGAAATCTCCATATGTATAAGAACTTTAGTACAATCTCTCAAAATCCTAATGTTCAAAAACTCCACACAATCATGCTACCCTCAACACTCCCAAGTTTAGCTTCCCAACTTAACCATCAATAAGCATAATTTACTCAATCAGAAGATAAATCTCCACTAACAAGTACCAACCCAAATTTCAAGTCACCACTAATTCCTCAAAACCAATACAAAACTTGAATAATTAGAGAAGCAAGAACTCAACTTTTCATTCAAGGTCCAAACATATTGATGTGAGGTATCACTAGATTCATAATGCTTTGGAGATGAAGTTGTTACAGATTGAGAAAATTCATACTGATGAAAATGGATCAGATGTGATGACAAAATCACTTCCTATGCAAAAACTCAAAGTATGCATAGTAAAAGCATGTTTGATGGAGCCTCCCTCATAGCCAGGAAGGGGGAGATTTGTTGTGTGGGTTCCCACCTATTTGGAGGATGGCCCATGTGGGATCATTAAGCCCACATGGAGAGAAAGCTTAGGCCCATGTTACTAAAGTCTTAAACCTTAGGGTTGTTTGTGTTGGCAGATGAAGAGAAAAAAAAAAGATTGAGAGAGAAAAACGTGTGAAGAAGAGGGGGAGAGGAAGAGACTCAAAAAGAAGAGAGCTTTCATCCAATTTCAATCAAAAACTCCAATCTAAGTCATCTGTGGTTCGATTGAGCTAAGATTTTGTAGGAACGTTCACAACTCAAAACTCTACAATTTGAACAGTGGAGATCAGATTTGAAGCAATATTTCTAGTGCTCGAGGTCCTGAACAGTAACACATATTTGAAAGCATCGTGAACAAAAATGCATATTTGAAAACTCCGATCTAAGTCGTCTGCGGTCCGATTGAGCTAACTTTGTAAGAACGTTCACAACTCAAGACTCTACAATCTGAACGGTGGAGATCAGATTTGGAGCAGTATTTCTGTTTCTCGAGGTTGTGAACAGTAACACAGTTTTTTGGTAAGCTCTTTCCTAATCACACTGTTTGGTTGCCAAGAAAGTATTTTTCTTGAGATCATTGTTGATTGTATGCCTTTAGTGTTATCTAGAGAGAATATTTGTGTACACAAACATTGTTGATAGTGGAAGTTTTAACTGGACTAGGTCCCTTGGTTTTTTTCTTTGCATTAAAGGGTTTTCCACGTAAAAGTATTGGCTCTGTGTGTGTGTGTGATTTTTCTTTATATTATTCTCTACTCAATTACTTCCTAACAGATTCATACAAAATGGGAGATAATAATTTTCGCTGTTTAGATTTCTCCCAACAAAAAATTCAAGACCTAATAATTAAAGACTTGTAATAAAGAAACAGTAGGATAAGGAGAGAAGCTATATAGAAACTTACTTACTGTAATGAATATATATATATATATATATATATATATATATATGAGGATATTTGATTACGTTGCTTGCAGTATGCTTTAACATTGAAGTCCTCAAAATTGTGGTTGCAACCTTTCAGTTGGATTTTATGTACATAAAGAGTTTTGGTATTTGCAAGTTTGGTGTATCACCACATTACTTATTGTGGGATTCATTATTATGATTAAAAAAATAAATGACAATATTTTTTATCATTGTAAGACCTACCTCAATGATGTATCAAAAAACAGGCTTGCATATGCTCGCTTATGAGTTTGTAAGGTTCAGCACCAAAACGAGCCCTATATGTCTCAAGAAAGTCTGGCCTGGACTTGGGCTTCACTTAAACTTGTCCATTCAATTTTGATTTCACGTCCATTAAGCCCATTAACCGCCTGTATTGGTACAATTTAAGCCTGGATCCATTTACCGTATGTTTCCATGCAATTAAGAGAATATATATATATATATATATATATATATATATGTTGAACAATGCAATTAAGTCTGGATTAAATTGGCAAATAAAAAAAAGAATCATTCCATCTAATTTTTGTGGATTAAATTGACAAATGACAAAAAAGAGTAATTCCATCTGTCAGTTATGTTTATGTCCAATAGCAAAGAAGATTTAAGTATAAACTTCATGAACAAACACTGGCAAATGAAAAAAATTATCATAATACATACGAGGTGCGATCGGTTTTCGAGAAAACATAAGAAAAGACGAGGAAAAACATAAGAGAACCATTAACAATTTTTAAACCCCTGCCGTTAGTACCTCCTTCTTGATTTGTATGTTTTTTGTTTTGTTATTTTTTTAAATCTTGTTTTTTGTTTTGTGTTTTGTTAATTTCTTGTTTATTTCATCTTCTATTTTGTTATTTCTCCAATTTGGATTTTTGCAGAGATAAATTTCTAATGTTTATCCTCCGTTTTTTTCATTCTTAATATATGAATCTTAAATCAGGTCTCTTGATTTTGGCCGTTCTTTTTTTTGTGTTCAAAATTTCAAAATAAACAATTTCCTCTACTTTTGCTTCAAATTGTATTAATTTTGGTGCTATTAGAAGCTACTCAGATTTATTTGGGTTGAAGGTATTGATCTGTATTAATTTATTTTATTATTTATTCAAATCTCGTTTTTTGTTTTCTTTTTTGTTAATTTTTTGTTTGCTTCATCATTTTTTTTTTGTTATTTTTTTTGTTTTGTTATTTCTTCCTTAGAAAAACAAATTTATATGTTCTTCTGTCTTGTTATTTCTTCAAATTAAGTTTTTTGTTTTCTATTTTCATATTCAGATTCAGATTTTGTAACTTTGTTATTTTCAATAACAAAATAGATTTTGTATATTTTTCTGTATTCTTTTCTTCAAATTATGTTTTTTTCCTGTTTTCAGATCTGATTTTGTAAAGAAAGCTTATGTTTTGTTATTTAGTTGTGTTTATTTTTTGATTATTTCAACATGCACATTCTTCTGCTTTGTTATTTCTTCAATCTAATCCGAAAGCATACTTTCAAATATGTTTTGTTATTTCTTCTATGGTTTTGTTTTACATGTTCTTCTATTTAGTTGTTTATTTGTTATTTCTTCAATCTAATCCGAAAGCATACTTTCAAATCTGTTTTGTTAGTTCTTCTATGGTTTTGTTTTGCATGTTCTTCTATTTAGTTGTTTATTAAAATTCAGTTGTCTATTTAGTTGTGTTTATTTTTGTATATTGTTAGTTATTTTTGGTGCTTTCTTTTCAAGTCTTGGTTGTGGGACTTTAGAACTTAGCATTTCTGATTTTTATCTTTGTAAGTATATGTTTTAACATAAGTATTTGGTTTTTTTTATTTGTTGTACTTTCATGCCTTGGTTTATTCATTTATTGTTTAATTGTTTAATATTTGTTTATGCATTTTATTCGTTTATCCATTGGCCTATGTATATGGTTTATTCATTTATGGTTTAATATCAGAAATTTGGTTTCATTATGTGTAAGTTTGCTGGTTTAAAAAAAAAATAAAAACAGAAAAGACGGAGATAAAAGAATTGAAAGGGTTAGAAACGGATTATATACAAACCTCAAAGTAGCATAAACTTCAGACCAAAAAGTCCAAATTCCCAACAAGAACCAAACCAACAAATCAGATTAACTAATGGAAAAAAAGAAAAAAAAAAGACCAGAACAAATCTAAGAAACCTTATCACAATCCAAATTTCCTAAAAAAAAAAAAAAAACAAACAAGCAAACCAAGAAATAGATAATTTAGAGTACAGAAGAAAACAGATGTAAAAGTACACATTAAAAGCTGGTTGGCTCCAAAATTTACAATCAATGCAAATCAAGCTTCTTAAAAATGTAAACCCTCACACCCACGGGAGTTCCAAAGTTACCACTTGCTTTGTGCTTATTCTTCTAAGAAAATTAATTAAAACATAGCAAATTGAAAAATATCAAGTGGTGTATCAAAAAAAAAAAAAAAGGAATACATCATATAGGGATAGGGTATAGTCATACATGGAATGGGTTTTGCTAAGTTTTTTAATGAAATGATTTTTACTCAGACTTATCATGGGACAACTGACTAAGATATTTTTACCAAACTAAGTATCCAACAATGAAAATACAAGTTGGGTGAAATAGATTTTTTTTTACCAAACTAAGATATTTTTTCACGAAAAAAATTAATTAATTAACAATTTATTGCATAAAAAGGACAGATGTTAAGAAATATTTTTGCACAATAATAGATAAGTGGAACATAATAATTACAAGTTTAATACACCACAGTTTAATAATAGAAAACAAAACAAAAAAAGATTAATTCAAAATACATCATAGTTTAATACAAGTTTGAACAACTTATCAGTTTACCAAACAAACAACATAAAAAAAAAAAAAAAATTCTATTTTTTTTTACAAAACCACAAAGCATGCAATAAAAAAACAACATTAATATGATCAATCAAATGAGACAAAAAAGGTATCCGTTGTATGATATAGATCTGCAAATCACAAAACAAAAAGAAAGCTTTATCAGAAAACATAGTCATGTCTAGAATAAAATAATATAACCGAAATAATAATAAGCTTAAAATAAGAGATCTAATAGCAGCTTTAAGAGTGGTTTATATCTTTATATATATAAAGTGGTTATCTAACGAAAAATCTTATTTTAACGAAAATTATTGTTTTTCCGTTAAAGTTAACAATTTTCGTCTATTTTTATTAAAATTAATACTACATCTAATGAGAAATACCGTTTTAAACATAATTCATTAAATTCATTTACTGAAATAATGCTTTTGGCATTAAAATTAATTCAACCTCTTCAACTTTCTATAACGGTAAACTTTCTATTTAAAACTCATTTAATATTTGTTTAATCACCACTCAATACTTTAAACACAATCCATAAAGCCCATAAGTAATGCTAGAAATCTCTATTTTGGAATTCCTACTTATGACATATTTTTTATTTTATTTTATGTAAAATAAATATAGAATAATAATAATAGTATAGTATGACACAATAATAGTATAGAATATATACGTTAGAGAGTTTAATTTCATTCATAAAAATTTTATTAACTTAATATATATGGTATAAAATTTTATAATTTTATAATTTTAAAATAAATGCATTATTTATTAAATTAACTATATATATGGTATATATAGTTAATATTATACAATTAACAATAATTATATTAAATTGGTAATAATAGGCAACTAATATAATTAATATATTATATATGTTTGATATTTAATTGAAATATATATGATCAAATAAATTTATATAAATTATAATATAAAATTCTTTTATATAAATTATAAACTATATAATTTATTTCTATAAAAAAATCATATTATTTCTTAAAAATAATCACATAACTAAAAAAACATAGACATTTTAATATCCTCTGTCTTGAGGCCGTGCAAAATGGTGCAAATGTTAGATCATTATCTTGGAATCATAAAAATATCATATCTTGAACTAACCTTTTATTAAAACTTCAATCAAAATTATTTCAAACAAGTTTGATAAAAATATAGGTTATATTTATTTATGAGATTATCTTATTTTTTTATTAATATTTTTTTATAATATATAAAAACGTGTAATGATTTATCATCTACTTAATTATGAATAATCGTCAAATTTTTATTAAAAATTAAATTAGATAAACGTATTTTGCACGTTACTTCTATCTAGTATATATATATATATATATATATTCCAGGCTTATTGATAATCCATGATCAACTTCCTTTCGTAATACCCTACCCCCAGGGGAATTCGAATCCCCGCTGCCTCCTTGAAAGAGAGATGTCCTGAACCACTAGACGATGGGGGCATACTTGCCCGATCGTCATCATACTATATTCATAGTATGAACAGTTTTTTGAAATTGTCAATAATAAGCTTAAAATAAGAGATCTAATAGCAGCTTTAAGAGTGGTTTATATATATATATATTGCATCCTTCCAAAATCTATACAAAAAAACATATTTGAATTGGATAATAAATATCATAATCATTTCAGTGAGCTAGGCAAGAATATTATTTCCAACAGTCTTCTTGAAATGATCTAAGAATTTAGAAAGTCAAAAACTAATTTAAACCCAAACAATCACACAAATGTTATATAAAAACACAAAGGAAAATAAATAAATAAATTCCATCAATTTAGCAAACCAAGTCCACCTTCTCTTTCAACTGGCCATGAATTGGGTCAGGAATTGCCAGATAGGTCTTCGAAGTTGTGGATGATGCTTGGTCGAAAGGTGCCACACCACGCTAGAGCAAACCCCTTCAGGGTGAGAGGCAATGTTTGACACGCTATCTCGTCTAGAAAATCGTGTAGCATCATGAAGGTCTTGAAGGTTTCTTGGTGCCCGATCGGGTCCTTCAATCCATCATGCATTTCCATCTGGGAGTCCTAAACTTGGACAGGAGTGCTGCCATCACCCTAGTGCCATAAGTTGGATTCATGCTACTCTATATTTTGTCCACGAGCAAATACATTTCCAGCATTTTCTTCATTTCCTTGCATTTTTCGTTGAGGCCCTGTTCGCGTAAAAATATTTGCAAGCGCACAGAATCGCAATAAGTAGTAAAATACTTTATAGAAAATAGATGTCGAACCCACGATAATTAATTATGCTACTAAATATCGAAATTCACTAAATTAATTATTATTTGGAAAACCAAATATAAATTCAATGATTCTACTATTTAAATTAAAGTAAAATACTTAGCAAAAATAAGTCTGCAAATAAAAAATAACAAAGTTTAAAATCTAAGTGTATAAAAATATAATAAGAATGGATCTAGAACGGTTGATTTCACCTAACAAATCTTACACAATTTATTATTATAAATTATTAAATTTCAATAACCTCATGTTGATGATTAATAATTCCTTAACTATTCAATATCTTCTCTCGAATAATATTAAAAATATCTCTAACTAACAACTCTATATCTTTATGTGAATTTAATTAATTAGAGACTCATTACGTTCTTTGAATTTTTTGAAAAATCGCACTAGTCACAGTAAAGTATCTCTACTTTCGCTCGACTAATGGTGTTTAATTATACAACTAAACTAACAAATCACCTCTCGGTCTTATTCCAATTCAATTGATCAAACAATAATTTGTAAAATATTGTAAGCATTAAGAATAAAAATTATATACTCAATCATGGAAATATTAAAATAAAATAACTCGGAATATAAAATGTGTGTTTAATGCTAGATTACATCAACGCTCTAGAAAATAAAATTTAGTTCATAATAAAATTAAAAAAAAATAAAAAATAAAACTCATGTTCTTAAATGGAATCGATTGATGAAACATGCAGCTCTCACCTCTGTCCTCTAAATCCTCCTCCTCAAAAAAACTCCATGGAAAATCTCCAATGCACAGCTCAATTCCCTCTCGGCTTGTTCACTCTCCCTAGTCCATTTTGTTATCACAAATATATGTATTAATATGAGCGTCGTTTCTTATTACAACTAGGGATGCAAGAAATTCGATCTGGACTGATGGACTAGACCGTCTGTCCTGGACAGGACCGAATTTTGATATAGTCCGGTCCGGTCCAAAAAATGTAAAACCAAACACTATTCGGTCCAGTCTAGGTCCAAAAAATGGACCGGACCAGTTCCAAAAAATGGGATTAAATCTCCCATGCAACTCATGTAATTGAAAACCGAATGAATCTTAAATCTGAGTGGGCCTCGTGGGTATTTAAGTACATCTCTTCAAGTGATGAAGTATATAACGTGCGGCCCATGTTCTTGAAGTAAATTTCAGCCTCTCTTCTTTATTAATAATCTTTCTCATTCCATTAAACAAAAATTAGTAAAATAAAATAAAATAAATAAATAAAAAATAGAAATAAAATAAAACTAGCAATTTTAATAAGTAAAAGGGTAATAAAAATCAGGTCAAGCCGAGTATTATAGGCAAGAAACATAGGAACTTGCCACGCATCACATGGTAGAGCCACAATAAATACCCAAAAGAACTTCATATATATAACATCAGAATGTATCGAGTTCTACAAAATATCAAAGTTTCCAAAACAACGGAAAAATAAACAAACTCCACCAGAGTTACCAAAATAAACCTATAACATCATCAGACAAAAGCTGGCCATGCTACCCACCCTTAGAATAAGGGTTCCTTCTTAACCTCCTTGTACCTCGGCCAAAAAGGAAACGTCCTAGACTCAGACTACGTCCTCACTGGATACCTATCCCAGCCGTTGAGGTATAGATGTTGTCCAGGAACAAAAACCCGTCTGTCCCCAAGGCGAGACAACACCCAACGAGGCGTCAATCTGTAGACTATATAAGTACACTCCTCTACATATCCGCTACAAGGCGGTCACACAGAACAGGGGCTACAGTATCAAAAGGAGAGTAATCCGTCAGACCCTCAGGGGTCTGAGGAGTCTCTCAAGGATTCTGACTCATGGAATCCATTGCTACCTACAATCACTTTTATCGCCCCAAAGAGTAACGATAGTCAAAAATTAAAGGGATAAGATTTCAAGAAATCTCAGTAAGTACACAACTATCATAATAAGAGCATTACAAGCATATATAAGTAAACACCAACCAAATGCATGTGTCATGACTATGAACTTGTGACTTGACTTGTGCACATGCACTTTCATAAAATGACTTTCATGTAACATGGACTTATGAGCACGTACTTAAAAACCGTTTCGTAAATTTTTGTGTCTTCTTCATATTCTTTTCATTAGGCGCCATTAATCATATTCATATCATTCTTGTGGCACATGGCCTTCCTTGTCATGACTTTCATATTGGATACCTCACGATTTTCCTACGCACCATGTGCTTTCTGCTAGTTACCGCATCACCTGGCGACCACTCAAACCAAAGTAACTATGTTAGACGTTACCACATCACCCGGCGACCACTCAAGCTAAGGTGACTACGTTATCTTTTCTTCATCACCCGGCGACCACTCAAGCCGAAGTAACTACATCCTTAGTTCTTATAACGGCAAGGCACAACGCCTTCACCGTCCTTGGGCACTTACTAATTTTAGGTGCGACCACGCTCCGGAATTCTTTTGGAGCCGTATATGGTCTGCCAACTGTTCTTCGTTGACCTAGGAGTTTTCACTTGACTTTAATCACTCTTGAGTGAATAGGGTGTTCCACCAGGACATTACTCCGTCCTAGCCTTTTGGGGTTCTCTAACAAAAACTTCATTCTTATTATTCTTTTCTTTGAAAACAAATGTTGACCCAAAAATCATAACTTGGATGTTCATGCATGCAACACGTGACTTCTTATGCTAAACATATAGTTCGGGGGACATGTACATTCATATGCTTTTTTCATGTCATTTCTCAATCAAGCTACTTCATGAAATCATCAAAATAATAAGAAAACATATTATTAATTTTAAAAGAGAAAACAATCACTCAACCTTCATCTATAAAGGTTAGGTCGAGACACCCCAAAGGCTAAAAGCCTAGTATTTTCTTCCATCTTTCCTCTTCTATTCATTCAAGCATGTCTTAGAAAAATAAATAAATAACCCATCACTAAAATAAGGCTTAAATGAAACCTATGTGTCCTTAACTTGTGACTCCCTTTGCCAAAATTTACAAGATAAGTTTCACATTTCATTTCATGCTTGGATCCTAAAATGCTTACTAAGAAACTTCATACTTTTAAAAATGTCTCAAGCACCTAAGATAAAACCATCACATGAATCAAAAGTCAAGTATTGAAAATCCTCAGCCTAAAATACTTCATGGCCGAAATATATATGTAGTCCCAAGGCAAATTTTCATCATCCAAAAATCTTATCATGACTCCACATGCATTATCCAATAATTATAACATATTCCTTATATTTTCTTTCCAATACATACCATAGATTTGAAATCCTAACATATTACCCTAACAAAGCATAGAGTATATATACAAAAAAACCTTTCAAATAAACAAGCCAAGCAAACATGTAAGACAATCAACCACAACAGCATATTCATCCTACATATACAAGTAATGCTAAGGTTATGTTACAGATGTACTTACAAAGTTCCAAGTGTAGAGAAAGGATAAATCTAAAAAGGTGAGAGAGAAGAAAACAAGATCAAGCTTAGGATAAACTTAGCTCATTTTAAATCGGTTGATTGTTTGTAAATAAGAAAATCGTTGGTTTCTTTCAAAAAGAAACATTTTCTTCACAAGAAAACTTTAACCTTCACTTTTATCTTAAGAAAACTCAAAAGTAAGAAGTCTTGAGAAAGGGCAAGAAAACATGGAGGCTAGAAAGTTGAAAGAACACTCCTTTAAATCTTTTGCATTGAAGGGTGAAAAGAGCTTTAAGAGATTGTTTACCTTCCAAGAGACGCTTCCACTAAGAATGCCTTGAAGAAAAACTCAAGTTTGCCTTAGAAAATAGTTGTTTGGATGGTAAGAAAAAGCAAAGAAAAAATGAAGAGAGTAGAGAGTGTAGTTGCCGAGAGTGTTGGGAGAATGGGGAGGCAAATGGTTGGAAAAGAGGAAAACAAGGTCATTCGGCCAAGGGGTCTTTTAGGCCTTAAGGCACTCCAATCCCTAGATGTTTGAGTGATACAAGAAAGTGGTTGAGTGACACTTTAAAGACCTCCATCACTAGGGGCAAGATGGTGTCTAAGATAACATGTCCAAAGATTGGATTTGGTCTCCCAAATCTAGCCATCGCTGGTTTATCCAAGGTTGTAGATTGTCTCACCCATCTCTCAAGTCACATTCACCCTTGTCAATCACACTCTCATATGTCATTCACCAAGATATGAAGCTCTTTTCTTAGGAAAATTACAAAGCAATAGTTGGTCAAGGCCTTGATCCCTCTCACCCAAAACTCATCTCTCCCTCTAAGGTTGTCCTCACTTGCAAGTCACTCCTCAAATCACTTGTCATTCACTGTTACACAAATCTTGCATGTCACTCGTCTAGATTTGGAAAACATTGAAAATCCCAAAGATGGGAAGTCGGCTACCTAGCCCCTTTTGCTCCATCCAAAACCTCCTCTCTTTCAAACCACAATTTCCTCTTTCGAATGATGCCATATCCTAACCTGTCACTTGTCACATTTTTCAAGAGATTTGTTTAGTCAAATCTACCATTTTTTAAAGATCCAAGAAAGCTTCTTAGAGTGCCAAGTGTCCAAACAAATCTCACAAAATCCTAAGCACTTAACTCCTATAGCATGGCCGCCCACCTTCCTTTTCTTGGGCCTTTGGGCCTTGCCACACTTGCTTGGGCCAATCACTTGTTCCTCCTCCAAGATTAAAACCTAAGTCAATCCAAAATACATAAATTAAACAAAAAGCCAATTACCCTAATTGTGAATAAAATATCATAGAAGGAAAAAACACTGGGTTGTCACATCCTCTCCCTCTAAAATAAATATCTCATCCTCGAAATCACTAAGACAATATCATAACACATGTAAGATCCACCCAAAAGATGAGTCTTATACCTCTAGTACTCGTAGCAGTAGATTCCTCAGCTAAAGAGTAGGAAGGTACATCGTCTTTTACTGCTACCAAATCCTAGGAGTAATAAAATACCGCATTTACATCCGGCTCATAATACATGTTGGCCCTCAACTCGTTAAGCCTATGCATAATTTCAGATTCCGTATCCTCCTTGGGTTCACCTTTCTCCCTCTGTCGAATACGATAATTAGAGGTATTAGAAACTTCTAGGTATTCTATACTGATCTTCTCGGTCACTTCCTCTCAATTTATTTTGCGCAAGAGTTTTCTTTCAGTACTTTGCCAATTACATGGCGGTTGCCACTCTTCATGTGGTAATGCGTGTCGATAGATAGGTTCTCCTCTGTTATCTACATTCATAATATGAGCACGATGCCTCTCATACTGGTCTAATCGCTTAAGTCTATGCACTCTCCTTAGTTCCTGTCTCTTATGTAAAATTATGCATCTATCTCTCTCCTTTCTCATAATTGAGCTGTCGATGACACTGATATACGAGGATTCCTTTTAGTTCAAACCATCTCCTGATCAAAGTCGCACAAAATCACTATGGTTCTAAAAGTACAGACAAAGAAACCAAAAAGAAATTCTATGATTTCTCAACTCTTGCTCCTTCCAATCTTCAATTCACATTGGCCATTCCTTGTAAGTTAGGTTAGGGTAACCTAATGCTGCCTAGATCCATTACCGCCACCAGTCTTTCACCAAGACTCCTCTTCAGAGAAGAAACATGAAATACATTATGAACTCCTTGCAAACTTTCCAATAAATCCAAATGGTAAACTACCAGTCCAACGTTCTCTACCACTTCATAAGGTCTAATGCAACGTGGACTTAACTTTCCCTTCTTACCGAACCGTACTACACTCTTCATAGGTGAAATTTTGAGGTATACTCAGTCGCCTACTGCGAAATCCAAGGATCTTCTACGTCGATCAGTAGGGGTTTAAGAAGACCGAACCGGAACGAGACTGAACCGAACTGGATGAAATATAGTCCGGTCCGATCTGATCTAATTTTTTTATGGACTAAATATTTTTGGTCCGGTCTAGGGGGAGAACATTTCTCCCCATGGACCAGTCTGACCGGACTGGACCGAATGTACACTTATTTTTTTTCTTATATATATATATATGGTAGTATAACATATTATAATATTAACATATCATAATTTATATAGTCATAACATATTAATATAATATATACTCTTATAATATTAACATATTATAATTTATATAGTTATAGTATAAAAGTATAAATTATAGTATATCTATATAAAGTATTAGTAATAATTTATAAGTAATAAGTGTATTATTTTTATTTAATATATTATTACTTCTTGTTGTGGAAGGAAAAATGCAATATTCCACTATATCGAAATGATGGTCACAGACCCCTCTATATATAGATGATAATACTCATCTATTTTAGGGATATTTACAGCTTATCTAGGAAGGAAATCAGAACTACCTAAAACTGAAAGCTATAAAACAGGAAACTCATATCTACAGATTTGGTAACATACTACCGAATCTCCTAAAATGATGGGATAAAAGACATTGATCTGTTAGTTGTAGATCTCCTAGATATTAGCACCTAATATTGCTAACAAATCCTTAAACATAAATCTCCCTATAATTCTACACTCCCCCTCAAGCTGGGCGGTAAATATTTATTAACCCCAGCTTTGAATTCAGATCATTAAACACTTTTCTCGGTAGAGCCTTGGTAAGAATGTTTGCTGTTCGAAGACATGTAGGCACGTACAACATCTTGATTATTCCTTCCTCTATCTTCTCCTTTATGAAATGTCGATCAATTTCCACATGTTTTGTTCTATCATGATGAACTGGATTTTTGGCAATGCTGATTGCTGATTGATTGTCACAGAACATTTTCATAGGTTCTTCATCTGAAATCTTTAATTTCTTTAGCACCCTTTTTAACCAAATTTCCTCACAAATACCGTGTGCCATTGCCCGGAATTCAACTTTTGCACTACTTCTTGACACCACTAATTGCTTCTTACTTCTCTAAGTGACCAGATTTCCCCACACAAAAGTGCAATATCCTGAAGTTGATCTTTGGTCTTGTACTGATCCTGCCCAATCTGCATCGCTGAACACTTCAATATCTCTTCTTTGGTTTTTCTCAAAAAATAATCCTTTACCTGGTGTTAGTTTCAGGTATCTCAGGATTCTATACACAACCTCCATGTGTTCTTCATTTGGATTATTCATGAACTTCCTTACCATACTGACAGCAAATCCAATATCTGGTCGTGTGTGAGATAGGTATATTAGTTTACCTACTAATCTTTGTTATCTTCCTTTGTCCACGGGTGCACAATTTTCCTTAGCTCCTAGTTTGGTAGTTGGATCCATAGGAGTATCTGCCGGCTTACACTCGAGCATTTCAGCCTCTTTTAAGAGATCTAGGACATATTTTCTCTGTGAGACAGAGATTTCCTTTCTTGACCTTGCAATCTCCATACCTAGGAAATATTTAAGATTCCCAAGGTCCTTGATTTCAAATTCTGCAGCTAGTAAACCTTTGATGGTGCGGATTTCCTCTTCATAGTCTCCTGTTAGAATTATGTCATCTACATATACTATGAGGACAACAAGCTTTCCTACTAAAGAGTGTTTAACAAATAGTGTATGGTCTGTCTGACATTGAGAGTAGCCATGCTTCTTTACTACCTTTGTGAATCTTTCAAACCAAGCTCTTGGAGATTGCTTGAGCCTATATAGAGATCTCCTAAGCTTATAAACTTTGTTGCATGTAGTTTGTGTCTCAAATCTGGGAGGAATTTTCATGTACACTTCTTCAGCTAGGTCCCCATTTAGAAATGCATTCTTGACATCTAATTGGTGGAGAGACCAGTCAAGGTTTGTAGCCAAAGATAGTAGGACCCGAACTGTATTTAAATTGGCTACAGGAGCAAATGTCTCCTCATAATTGATTCCATATGACTGGGTGAATCCCTTTGCAACTAGCCATGCCTTGAATTGATTAACTCTCCCATCTTCATTACATTTTACTATGAAGATCCATTTGCAGCCTACTGGGCGTTTCCCGACTGGTAAGTCTGAGATTTCCCAAGTTCCATTTTTCTCTAATGTATGAATTTCTTCATACACTGCTAATTTCCATTATGGTGAGCCAAGAGCTTCTTGTATATTATTAAGAACCTGGATGTTGTCGAGGTTGGCAACAAATGCTTTGAACTTCGGTGACAATCCTTCATATGACACAAATGTGTATATCAGATGTTTTGTGCATGATCTTACACCTTTTCTGACAGCAATAGGAAAGCCATTGTCATCATTAGTTTCGAGATTAATGTTACCTAGTGGATCTTCACTTGGTCTAGGACTTGAGTCAGACTCTTGGGTTTGCTCAAGAGATGCTTGTTGTTCCATCTCCTTTTGGTTCTTTCTCCTCCTTGAGTAGGTAATCAATTCATCACTCTTTGTTGATTGAATAGTGTCCAGATTTTGAGGTGGATTGTTGGCTCGATCTTGAGAAGGAGGTTCTAGGAAGTAAGAAGACTCAAGGGAGATTTTGAGGAGGAACTGATTCGTGGAGATTTTGAGGAGGAAGTGATTCATGATTTAGTGATGGGCATGTTTGGTCAGAATTAGGAGAGACATGAGATGATTCTTCAATATCCCAAAGCTGATATATTCTTGGACAAAATTAGTCTCCCCCTGAAAATCAGATTTGGGAAAATAAGGTTGTTGTTCAAAGAAGGTGACATCCATGGAGTGATAGAACTGTTTAGTGACCGGTGAGTAGCATTTATATCCTTTTTGAGTTGGAGAGTAGCCAAGGAAAATACATTTACGAGCTCTAGGATCAAGTTTGTCCCGGTGTTGTTGATGGACATGGACAAAAGCTGAACACCCAAAAACTTTGAATGGGATGGTGGAGATGAGACGAGTAGTGGGAAAGGACTGAAAAAGAATTTGACAGGGAGTTTAGAAGTTGAGAATCCGAGATGGCATCCTATTTATGAGGTATGCAGCAGTGAGGATGGCTTCACCCTAGAAAAATTTTGGTACATGAGTAGAGAACATAAGGGACCGAGCCACATCAAGAAGATGCCTGTTTTTTCTTTTGGCAATACCATTTTGCTGAGGAGTGTTGACATAGAAACTTTGATGAACAATACCATGACTCATGAGATAATCATTAAGACTGGAATTGAAATACTCCTTGGCATTGTCAGTTTTCAGAATTTGAATTTTTGCTTGGAATTGTGTTTGGATCATGGTATTGAAGGTTTTAAAAATCTGGTTTGCCTCTTATTTTTCTTTCATGAGGAATACCCAGGTGAGTCTAGTGTGATCATCAATAAAAGAAATGAACCAGCGAGAACCAGTAACATTTTTTATCCTAGAAGGACCCCATACATCACTATGAATCATGGAAAAAGGTTGAGATGCTTTGTAGGACCGGTTAGGATAAGAATTACGAATATGTTTAGAAAATTGACAGATCTCACATTGAAATTCATTTGGATTTTTATTATGGAATAATGAAGGAAACAACTTCTCAAGGTACAAGAAATTTGGATGACCTAATCTATAGTGCCACAACATAATTGCACTATCATTATTAGACCAACTCACAGACAAAGAAACGGGACTACTGGACACTGAAAAATCTGATTGATGAGTTGCTCCTTGAGGAGGATCATTAACCTCTAAAAGATAGAGCCCCGAACACATCTTAGCACTGCCAATCATCTTCCCGATTCCAAGACTTGAAATTCACACAGATTGGAGCCAAATTTAGTAACACAATTGATATCTCGAGTGAGTTTACTAATGGACAGTAAATTGTAATTTAATTTTGGTACAAGGAGAACAGAATCGAGAGTGATGTTCTCTAAAATTTGAACCGAGCCTGTACCAGCCACCTTTGAGAGTGACCCATCAGCTATTCTCATAGTTAAATGTTTATAGCATGGGGTGTAAGTTGAAAACAGCTTCTCATCTCCAGTCATATGATCAGAAGCTCCTAAGTATATAATCCATGGACTAAGCCTCTCCTTTTTAACATTTAGAGCACTTAAAAAATTACCTTTTTGTGCCAAGGATCCTAAACCACAATGGGAGCTGGTGCAGGCAAGGATTGGCAGAACATTTTCTGCAAGATTTCTATATGTTCCTTGCTGAAGGGAGTGGGTTCGGGTGAAGGTTGTTCATCCATGGAGGCAAGGTTGCCTCGTCCTTCTTTGTCATTGGCAAACCGAGAAGGCTTCCAGTCTGCTGGTTTGCTGTGAATCTTCCAGCAGGTTTCCTTAGTGTGACCAGGACGTCGGCAATGATCACACCATAGTCACCCTTTCTTTGGTCTGTGATCGTTGTTATTGGATGGATTCCCTCTCACCACAAGTGTTGAGCTCTCAAGATTTGTCACAGAATCTTAAGAGCCCATCATGATCTTCTTTCGACTTTCCTCTCTCCGAACTTCTGAAAAAGCTTCCCGAATATTTGGTAGTGGTTTGGATCCTAAAATTCTTCCTCGTACTTCATCAAGATTCTTATTTAATCCAATCAGAAATTTGTATATTCTTTTCCGTTCAATTATTTGTCTATACCTGATTCCATCATTCGGACAGCTCCAATTGTGCTCCTCGAATAAGTCTAGCTGCTGCCAATACTGATTGAGTGTGTTGAATTGAGTCACCGTTAACTCTCCTTGGCGAAAGTCATGAAGAACACTCTCCACCTCAAATAATTCCGATTTATTCTCATTGTTAGAATATATTTCCTTGGCAGCATCCCAAATCTCCTTTGCTATTCCATAGAGAAGAAGGTTTTCTCCAATGTCATTTATCATGGAATTAATGAGCCATGACATGACCATATTATTTTCGGCATTCCAGACTTTGAACTTTTCATCCGTCTTGTTTGGTTTGGCAGCAGCTCCATTGAGATAATCATCTTTGCCCTTTCCGCATATGAACATCATTACGGAATGGGACCATTGGAGATAGTTGTTCCCATTAAGTTTGTGTCCTGTAATGGGCATGAGGTTACTATCATTGCTGGAAGCCATGGCTTCTTGATTGGAGGTGATTTAGGAAACGATAGCTATTGAATCATGTTTCCCGTATTTGGTCATATGAGGGAATTAGGGTTCAGAGATTGCTCTGATACCATATTGTTGTGGAAGGAAAAATGCAATATTCCACTATATCGAAATGATGGTTACAGATCCCTCTATATATAGATGATAATACTCATCTATTTTAGGGATATTTACAGCTTATCTAGGAAGGAAATCAAAACTACCTAAAACTGAAAGCTATAAAACAGGAAACTCATATCTACAGATTTGGTAACATACTACCGAATCTCCTAAAATCATGGAATAAGAAAAACTGATCTGTTAGCTGTAGATCTCCTCGATATTAGCCCCTAATATTGCTAACAGATTCTCAAACATAAATCTCCCTATAATTCTACATTACTAATTTATCACTATTCACTAATATATAAATTTATAATATACTAATATAAATTATGTAATAGTGTCACTAGTTATAACTTATAGTATAAGTATTAAGTCTAAAAACTATAAGTTATAACTATATATTTTGTTTAATATTGAGATGATATTAGAAATTGGTAATTGGCAAATATGATTATTTTTTATGAAAGTAGTACTAGTATATATTTAATAATTTATAAACTTTGACAAAAAAAGTATATTTAATTATTGCAGAATTTTGGATCAAATTTAGCTCATTAAATCATATGAGATACCCCTGGATCGGACCGGATCGCTCTTGGACCGAATTGGACCGGACCGGTATGGACCGAATAGGAGTTCAGTCCAATCCAGGGTGAAAATTTTTGGACCGAATGAAATCGGTCCACATTTTTTCCGGACCAGACCATTTACACCCCAATCGATCAGCATAACTCTTCTGCCTGCTCTGAGCTGTTCTCATTCTTTCTCGTATCATTTCCACTTGCGTTTTGACTTCTTGCAGATATTCAAGTCCTAGCAGCCTACTTTCACTAACTTCGTCCCAATACCGAGGTGACCTACACTTTCTCCCATACAAAGCTTCATAGGGTGCTATCTGAATAGTAATTTGAAAACTACTGTTGTAGGCAAACTCAATCAAGGGTACAAGACCTTCCCAGTTACCACTTGAATCCAACACACATGCCCATAGTACATCTTCTAATTTCTAAATAGTTTGTTTCGTTTCTCCATTGGTTTGCGGATGGTAGGCACTGCTAAACTTTAAACTGGTACCCAACATCTTCTATGAGCTTTGCCAAAAGCGAGACGTAAACATGGATTCATGATCCGAAACAATCGTCTTGGGCACATAATGCAGATAAACTATTTCCTTAACATAAATTCGTTCTAGCTTTTCCATCGAGTCTGTATTCGCTATCGGCAAGAAATGAGCACTCTTAGCTAATCTGTTGACTATAACCCAAATTGAATTATTACCTACCGATGTCCTTTGAAATCCTATCACGAAGACAATGAACACATCTTCTCATTTCCATTATGGAATCGGTAGGGGTTGCAATTTTTCTACTAGTCGTAGGTGTTCTGCTTTCACTAGTTGGCATACCGAATACTTAGCTACAAAAGTAGCCACATCCTTCTTGATGCCTTCCCACCAAAATCTTTCCTTCAGGTCTTGGTACATCTTAGTGCTACCAGGATGGGCTATGTAAAGAGTGTAATGAGCTTCCCTCATAAGCTTTTCCTTCAACTCTAAATTACTAGGAATCACTGCCCTCTTTCCAAAATACAGCATTCCGTCATCTGAGATTGTAAAATACGGAGACCTTTGTCCTTTTAATAGCTACTGGAGGATTCTTTCCAGCTTGATGTCCTTACGTTGTCCTTCCTTAATCTCCTCTTCTGTTAGGAAAACAATCTCTTGTACTGCTACTAGCACAACATCTCTTGGCAAATTTCCGGCTAACAAGTCCAGCATTGTCGTCAGTATCGACGTTTCTTCTGCTCGAACTTTTCGACTTAATGCGTCTGCCCCAACGTTAGCTTTTCCAGGGTGGTACTTGATCTCATACTGGAAATCGCTTTTAGTTTCGATCCATCTTCTCTGCCTCATATTCAGGTTTTTCCAACTGAACAGATACTTGAGGCTCTGTGATCTGTATACACCTCACATTCTTCCCCATATAAATAGTTTCTCTAAATCTTCAATACAAATACTACTGATGCTAATTCTAAATCGTGAGTGAGGTAATTCCACTCATGATCCTTAAATTGTCGGGATTAATACACATCCTAGGCCCATCTTCGAAGCATTGTTGTAGACTACGTATGGCTTATGAGGTTCTGGCAAAAAAAAATTGGTGCTGAAGTCAGCCTTCTCTTAAGCTCCTGGAAACTCTATTCACATTGATCACTCCAAATGTACTTGGCATTTTTTCTAGTCAATGCCGCCAAATGACCAGAAAGTTTAGAGAATCCTTTTAAAAATCTCCTATAGTATCCTGCTAGCCCAAGAAAACTACGTACTTCATGAGCATTCATTAGTCTCCACCAGTCTGTTACTACTTTTATCTTAGCTAGTTCCACGACAACTCCTTAACTAGAAATAACGTGACTTAGAAACTTAACTTCTTGAAGCCAAAACTCACACTTACTAAGTTTGGCGTAAAGTTGGTGCTCCTACAAAATTTCCAGCACAATCCTCAGATGCTCTCTATGCTCCTCATCACTTCGAGAGTATATTAAAATATCATCGATGAAGACCACCACGAAACTATCCAGATTGTGACGCACACGAATCCCCTCTGGGATTTAGAAGGACTCGCGACATCAAGACGATCATCTCATGGATCAATCATCCCATCGAATAGTGTTTGAAGAGTGTGTAAAGCATGCACCAAGTGTACAATAAATATCGCAGCAGAAAAATAAATAAAAGTCAGTCTTTCTAGTACCAGAGATTCTTAAAAATTACAAATCAAATTAAAACAGTTTCTCCAACAGGAGATTTTACAATCTTTCAAAAGAAAAAGATAAGCAACACTGCTTTCGAGATCATAATCTCGATCTTCATCCTCTCAACAAATTTCTTTTCCTGTGGAGTCTATATCTTGGGCCAAATTTCATTTCTGCAATCAAAAATTACAATCCCGTAAAATGGGAACCGTAGGGTGGGCGCGATCCACCGAAGTGAGATGTGAATTCCAGTAAGCAACAGACAACAAATAACATACAACCAATTCATAGAACAGTCAATCATCAGCATATACAAGTAAACTCAATAGGTGTATGTACCATAAATATGAGACTTACAACATGACTTATGCACATGCACTTTCGTATAAAAACATCCATAATCCTTGACAGTTTTCAATACTTTGCTTCATGTACATGCTTTTCATAAAAATGCTTTCATATAACTTTGACTTTTTTCATATGTACTGTTTGAACTTCTTTCCAAAAGTCATCTTTTCAAAAATGCTTTTCGTCTTTTCTTATCTTAGGCACCACTTATCATATCATATCATATATGACTCGAAAGCCCTTTTCTTTTTGTCATGACATATGTTGGACACCTCACGGTTTCCCTACACACCGTGTGTTCTTGTTAGTTACCGTAGCACCCGGCGACCGTATCAAACCAAAGTAGCTACGTTTCGCGCCCTTTTGCACTCTTCATCACTCGGTAATTGATCACTCCCCGAGCGACTACAAACTTTTCTGTATCGGTAAGGCTGAAGCCAACACCGTCCTGTAGGCACCCACTAACTTTAGGTGCAACCACGCTTCGGACACCTTTTGGAGTCATACATGTTCTGCCGACGGTTCTTTGTCGACCTAGGGGCTTTCACTCGACTTTAATCACTCCTGAGTGAACAGGGAGTTCCATTGGGGCACTACCCCGTCCCAGTCTTTGGGGTTCTTATAAAACTTTAATGATTTTCTTTTCTTTTAAAAACATGCTTTACTCAAAGACATGCTTTTCGTGCTCATTCATGGGACATGCATGCGACATGTGACTTTTTATGCAAAACATGTAGATCATGAAACATATGACTTATGTATTCACAAATCATATCTCATACAAATTAACATATGAACATACTTCCCTTTTTAATTTATCTTCTATCCAACATGTCATGCATATTCCAATGAAGAGATAGTTAAAACCTTAAATAACATCGAATCACACCAACACTGTCTTATAGGGGTTAAGGACGTAATTTATGATAGAGTCAAACCTAACTTTTCTTCTCTTTTCTCTTTACCAAAACACACATATTTCCTTAAGATCTTCTCAAAACTTAATAGCTATATCATAACCAATCATTAATCACCACATTTCCATTACCTGTACGGTTATTCTCTTCAACAATTATCATCATATAATATTTTCTCTAAACTCCAAACATTTCTCAATCTATACATCAAGAAAATCTAAAAATACACATCGATATTTCATCCAAAGATTCAAGTCATAACCATACATCATATTATGAGTTAAAGCCTAGTGTTTTTCCAAAGAAGTATACCAAGATTAAAACTTATGAACTCCCAAAAAAATAAAATTTTCATAGTCCAACATATTATGCCATTATTTCAACCCTTAACTGAATTTTACCTAACTATACTTATTAAGTTCCCTCCTCAAATTTTCACCATGTCCTTCCAAATATCTCTTCGATTAGAATCCCAGTGTATCACCTTATTAAAATATAGTGAAAAAGTAATGAAATCATCTAACCAAACCATTATATCACCGATATTTACTAAAAAGTAACGGAGTCATCCAACCAAATCATTTTATCACCAACAAATACTAAAATACTGGAGTCATCAAACCAAATCATTTTATCACCAATAATCGCCAGAATAACCGAGTTATCCAACTAGATCATTTTATACCCAAATAATTACTAAAATAACAGTCATCCAACCAAAACACTATATCATCAACAATTAGCATCCACACAATATTCAACCACAGTAATATTAACTTGGGGTAATCTCAATCTCCATTAAATGGCCTCAAGCCCAACCAATCTACTTTCGAATTACTCATCATCACTAGATAACACTTCAAGCAAACAAAACAGAGATTAGCACCTAATCAAACAGTCAATCAAACAATTAAACAAATATCTGTTACTTACAGTGCACAAATGAACATCAAGCAAGCATCGCGCCGATCCACATTCCCTAGCGGGTAAATCGGGCACTATTTCTCTTCGGGCACGGCAAGTGACGGGTTGGGTTTGGGTACTCTGTTGGACACCAAAGTTTAGTAGAATACTCTTTGGAGGATGAGGAATCTCATGGTAGTGGTAGTGAGGCGGTGCAACCACCGGAAGGGGGCAAATCTGGCTTGAAAGGGTGGAAACCCATTTTTGAATTTTCTCTTGTACACGGAAGGTGGGGCCATAGATGGGGAAACTGTTTTAGGGGTGTGATAAAGTGAGGTAGGGGAAGCTTTTGATGGTGGGGGTGAAAGCCATGGTGGCCGGACGGCGGCGCGGCGACGGAAAGTTCATTTGGAGACCCAATTCGGTTTCATGAGAGGAAAGAGAAGGTGGGAACTCCATTGGGGCTGAAATTCCTGGGGGTGAGTTGCCTATGGGTGGCGAATCAAATGGCAGGGGTGGTGTCGTGGTACGGTGGCTCACGGCGGAGATATGGGCAGAGCAAGGTGCGGCGTAGAGGATTAAACACCTCTCGGGTTTAGGGCTGCTGGCGGGACGTGGGGCTGCCGTAGTCGACACCTCTAGTGGGGTTGGACTCGGCGGAGGGTGGCGGTTCAGGCGGGGTTGGAGGTGAGGCTTGCTGGGCAGGGGTGGCGCCGCCACGAGCTGAAAACCAAACTGCCTCCCGCGGTTACTGTAGCACGCGGGAGAGAAAAGAGAGGAGAGAGAGAAAAGGAAAAATGAGAGGGGAAAAATGATGGATTTGACCCTTTTCGCACTATTTATAGGCCCGAAGCTTTTGGGTCTTCAAACGGACAACAGATGAATTTAAAACACTGATTTGAAAGCGTATAACATTAATTTAACTTAAAATTCTTAAATTAATTAAATAGAATTTTATTTCAACTTATTTTATTTCTCAACATAATATTTTTCATCAATACTTAAAATGATGAAATTTATTTAATTATTTAAAAGGGATAGATCCATACATTCAAATCAGATATTTAAAATACATTTAAAATCTCGCAATATTTCAAATAACTAAAATCAAGGTAACAAAAGAATCTTGCATAATATAATATTTTTGGAGCTATTTAAAAACTACCAAACCAAAATATAATAAACATAATAAGACTTAATGATTTAATAAATTTAAGATCAATAAATCAGATAGTGTCAAATAAAATAGAATCAATGCTCATTAATAAAAATACGGCAAATCAAACCATATATTATAATAATTAAAACCAAAAACACTGAAAATATCATTTCAGATGGAAAGACCAGTAGTAACAATTAATTAAAATAATTAAAAGTACTATTATTCAAGAATCTCACAAAAGCTTATAATCATAATAAAAATTAAAATCACTAAATCAAAATAATATTGATAACAATTCAAATATGATTATTAAACAACTAAGAGTATTAAAATCATAGATCTCACAAATAACTAACTCTAATCATAAATAAAACGTACCCGAAATAAAATTAATGAGATAACAATTTAATTTATTAAAATAAATTAAAATATCGAATGATAAAATATGAGCAAATACAGATATGTAAAAATTCGGGGTCTCACACAGATATTGCCTGAAGATCCGATTCATCAAATCTATAAATGTTGTTGGCGCGTATGTTAATGCAAAAGGCATAACCAAAAACTCAAAATGTCCATATCGAGTTCGAAAATTAGTCTTGGGCACATCTTGCTGCTTAATCTTAAGCCGATGATATCCCAATATTAGGTCTATCTAGGAAAACACTGACGCTCCTTGTAGTTAGTCTAACAAGTCGTCTATTCAAGGTAGGAGATATTTATTCTTCAAGGTAGGAGATATTTATTCTTGATGGTGACTTTGTTCAATTCTTCTTAATCGATGCACATGCGCATTGTCCCATCTTTCTTCTTTACGAACAAGACTGGTACTCCCCATAGCGACAAACTAGGCCGTATAAATCATTTCTCCAGTAGTTCCTCTGTGATAACTCGGATTTTTAAGTGTCTTTTTAAATTTTATATTTGGTATAATTAAATTTCTTTAAGATTATTTTAATAAACCTTTAGAACTTTTTGGAATTATATATATTTCCTATGAACTTTTTATTAGCATTAAGCTTATATGTATTGAAGAAAAAAAATTTGGAAAACACTTAAATGATTAAAAAACTATTGGACACAATAGGTATGACGAGAATATATGGCCGGTCAGGTCCAAAAAATGTAGAACCAAACACTATTCGGTCCAGTCCAGGTCCATGCGGTTTCTCCTCCTGGACCGGACCGGACCGGACCGGACCGAATACATTAAATCTCCTATGCAACTCATGTAATTGAAAACCGAATGGATCTTAAATCTGAGTGGGCCTCTTGGGTATTTAAGTACATCTTTTCAAGCGATGAAGTGTATAGCGTGCGACCCATGCTCTTGAAGTAAATTTTGGCATCTCTTCTTTATTAATAATCCTTCTCATTCCTTTAAACACAAATAAATAAATATAAATATAAATATAAATATAAATTAAATCAAAAGAAATAAAAGAAAACTAGCAATTTTAATAAGTAAAAGGGTAATAAAAATCAGGTTAAGCCGAGTATTATAGGTAAGAAACATAGAAACTTGCCACGCATCACATGGTAGAGCCAAATTAAATACCAAAAAGAACTTCATATATATAACATCATAATGTAACAAGTTCTACAAAATAGAAAAGTTCCCAAAACAATGGGAAAATAAACAAACTCCACCAAAGTTACCAAAATAAACCTATAACATCATCAGATAAAAGCTGGCCCTGCTACCCACCCCGAGAACAAGGGTCCCTTCTTAACCTCCTTGTACCCCAGTCCAAAAATGAAATGCCCTAGACTCATATTACGTCCTTGCTGGATACCCATTCCAGTCGCTAAGGCATAGACGCCATCCAGGAATAAGGATCCGTCTGTCCCCAAGGCGAGACAACACCCAACGGGGCAACAGTCCACAGACTGTATAAGTACGGTCTTATGCATATTCACTACAAGGCGGTCATACAAAACAGGGGCTACAGCATCAAAAGGAGAGTAATCCGTCAAACCCTTAGGGGTTCAAGGAGTCTCTCGAGGAGTCCGACTCATGGAATCCATCGCTAGTTGCAATCACTTCTATTGTCCCAAAGAGTAATGATAGTCGAAAATGAAAATGGTGAGATTTCAAGAAATCTCAGTATGTACACAATTATCATAACAAGAGCATTACAGGCAGATATAAGTGAACACCAAAAAATGCATTTGTCATGAGCATGGACTTGTAACTTGATTTATGCACATGCACTTTCATAAAATAAACTTTCATGTAACAAGGATTTTCTTTGAAAATTGTGACTTATGCACGTGCTAAAGGTTTTTCATATAACATAACTTCTTTGACACGTACTTAAAAATTGGTTCATAAACTTTTCGTGTCTTCTACATATTCTTTTTATTAGGCGCCATTGATCTTATTCATATCATTATTGGGGCACATGGCCTTTCTTGTCATCACTTTCATGTTGGATACCTCATGGTTCCCCTACGCACTATGTGCTCTCCACTAGTTACCGTATCACCCGGTGACCACTCAAACCAAGGTGACTACATTATCCGTTCTTTATCGCCCGACAACCACTCAAGCCGAGGTGACTACATCCTTAGTTCTTATAATGACAAGACGCAATGCCTTCACCGTCTTTGGGAACCCACTAGCTTTAGGTGCGACCACGCTTCGGAATCCTTTTGGAACCATATATGGTCCACCGGCTGTTCTTTGTCGACCTAAGAGTTTTCACTTGACTTTAATCACTCCTGAGTGAACAGAGAGTTCTACCAGGACACTACCCAGTCCCAGCCTTTGGGGGTTTTCTAACAAAAAATTGATTCTTTTTCTTCTTTTCTTTGAAAACACACGTTGACCCAAAAATCATGACTTGGATGTTCATGCATGCAACATGTGACTTCTTATGCTAAACATATAGTTCGTGGGACATGTACATACACATGCATTTTCATGTCATTTCTTAATCAAGCTACTTCATGAAATCATCAATATTATAAGAAAACATATTATTAATTTAAAAAGAGAAAATAATCACTCAACCTTCACCTATAAGGGTTAGGCCGAGACACCCCAAGGGCTAAAAGCCTAGTATTTTCTTCAATCTTTCCTCTTCTATTCATTCAAGCATGCCTTAGAAAAATAAATAAATAACCCATCACTAAAAATAAGGCTTAACCAAAACCTATGTGTCCTTAACTTGTGACTCCCTTTGCCAAAATTTACAAGATAAGTTCCACATTTCATTTCATGCTTGGATCCTAAAATGCTTACTAAGAAACTTCATACTTTTAAAAATGTCTCAGGCACCTAAGATAAAACCATCACATGAATCAAAAGTCAAGTATTGAAAATCCTCACCCCAAAATCCTTCATGGCCAAAATATATATACTGTCCCAAGGCAAATTTTCATCATCCAAAAATCTTATCATATGACTCTACATGCATTATCCAATAATCATAACATATTTTTTATATTTTCTTTCCAATCCAAATCACTAGAAATCACCAACATACCATAGATTTGAAATCCTAACATATTACCCTATCAAAGCATGGAGTATATATACAAGAAAACCTTTCAAATAAACAAGCCAAGCAAACATGTAAGACAATCAACCACAACAACATGTTCACCCTGCATATACAAGTAATGCTAGGCTTAGGTTAAAAATGTACTTACAAAGTTTCAAATATAGAGAAAGGATAAATCTGAAAAAGTGAGATAGAGGAAAACAAGATCAAGTTTATGATAAACTTAGCTCATTTTAAATCGATAGATTGTTTGTAAATAAAAAAATCGTTGGTTTCTTTCAAAAAGAAATATTTTCTTCAAAAGGAAACTTTAACCTCTACTTTTTATCTTAAGAAAACTCAAAAGCATGAAATCTTGAGAAAGAGTAAGAAAACATGGAGGCTAGAAAGTTAAAAGAACATTCCCTTAAATCTTTTGCATGGAAGGGTGAAAAGAGCTTCAAGAGATTGTTTACCTTCCAAGAGATGCTTCCACTAAGAAAGCCTTGAAGAAAAACTCAAGTTTGCCTTAAAAAAGAGTTGTTTGGATGGTAAGAAAATGCAAAAGAAAAATGGAGAGAGTAGAGAGTATAGTTGCCGAGAGTGTTGGGAGAATGGGGAGGCGAATAGGTGGAGAAAAGGAAAACAAAGCCATTCGGCCAAGGGGTCTTCTAGGCTTTAGGGCACTACAATCCCTAGATGTTTGAGTGACACAAGAAAGGGGCTGAGTGATACTTGAAAGACCTCCATCACTAGGGGCAAGATCGTGCCTAAGATAGCATGTCCTAGGATTGGATTTGGTCTCCCAAATCTACCATAGCCGGTTCATCCAAGGGTGGAGATCGTCTCACCCATCTCTCTAAGTCACATTCACCTTTGTCAATTACACTCTCACATGTCATTCACCAAGATATGAAGCTCTTTTCTTAAGAAAATCATAAAGCAATAGTCGGCCAAGGCCTTGATCCCTCTCACCCAAAACTCATCTCTACCTCCAAGATTGCCATCACTTGCAAGTCACTCCTCAAATCACTTGTCATTCACTCTTACACAAATCTTGCATGTCACTCATCTAAATTTAGAAAACATTGAGAATCCCAAATATGGGAAGTCGGCTACCTAGCTCTTTTTGCTCCATCTGAAACCTCCTCTCTCAAGCCATAATTTCCTCTTTCCAATGATATCATATCCCAACTTGTCACTTGTCACTTTTTCCAAGAGATTTATTTAGTCAAATCTACCATTCTTGAAAGACCAAAGAAAGCTTCTTAGAGTGCCAAGTGTCCAACCAAATCTCACATATTCCTAAGCACTCAACTCCTATAGCATGGCCGGCCACCTTCCTTTTTCCATGGGCCTTTGGGCTTGCCACACTTACTTGGGCCAATCACTTGTTCCTCCTCCAAGATTAAAGCTCAAGGCAATCCCAAATACATATAAATTAAACAAAAAGTCAATATTACCCTCATTGTGAATAAAATATTATAGAAGGAAAAAAAAATCCGGGTTGTCACTAATGCAAAGTGATTTTGTTAGAATTAATTAGAAATGTGCATAGTTAGAACATGTATGTAAGTATAAGCTAAGAATTCAACAACATAGCATTATTTTGATTAAAATTATGATTAAGATAATTCAGTATTAGACTCCATTTTTCCTTTGCCTTAATCTTTCTTCCGCTCTCCTCAAGAAACCCTTAACTCTTTGGTTTTAGTTGGCTTGGGAGAGGAGTCCATGTGCATGGTCTCCTCCCTGGACTCACCCCCTCCAAGGCATGCATGCATTCACATGCCATTTAATTAGCATATATATGCTCTTCTTCTTTTTGTCTTTTTCTGCATGTAAGAATAGTTAAGTGTTATAATCTTACATTGTTTGAGAATGTTTCTTGTATAGCCTTTGGCTCCCATATATCAGCCACCTTGTATGGCATATTTATTGTGTGATTAATGAAGCATATTGATTCCAACATGTTATTAAAGAAAAAGTCCTAATTTCGAGTTTGACTCTACACTGTATCTCATTTAATTAAATACTTTACAATGTTCAGCTCTCTCTTTGAGAAATAGTGGGGCCCACACCATTGCCAATTTCCTCCACTGATTTTGCCTCGGTTCATCAATTTCAAATCGAGTTTCATTGTAATTCAGTTGAGTGATAGGAAGATATCTCGCTCCTCCCACTTTCTCTATCCTCACCCTTCTTCTCCAATACCTCCATATATGGCCATTGCTTTTTGTCGTTGCTTTACCTCATGTCAATAGATATCATTCTCGTCCATGTTATTGGGTGGTCATGGTCTCTCTCGACTCCAAAAGGTAGTTTGAGAGGTAGGAATTTATCTTTTGGTTATACACTAATTCCAGGCCCTTTAAGAATTGATGTAGGATAATTCAAATAATCTTCTCCTTATATATTGGGCCTTAGGTCAAAGTAAAGACAATTTGTTTCTCCAGTGGACTGTTAGGCTAAGTTCATTGGTAAACCTGAATTCTAATGCCAGTGTCGAGTAGTCATGAGCCTCTTTCAACCCCAAAAATTAGATCAATGAGTGAGGTTTTTCCTTACATCTAATGCCACAACTGATGTAGGATAACTCTAATTAGTGAGGCATTTCCTTGCTTTTGGCCTTTGGCATTTATTGAAAACCTTATTTGGCAATTGCAATGCTTAATTAGTTGTAGTTCATTTTATTCTCTTCTCTCATTCCTTGTCCCTCGAGCCTCATGCCTTCTCTCCCCGTTCTTCTCTTCTTTGTTCTTTCCTAGGGTTTCTACTATCCCTAGGTTTTATTTCTTCTTCCCTTCTCTAATTTCTCTCACTGCGCCGCACATCTCTCTTTATCCAAAGTGTTTTCGTGATCCCCTGTCACCCTCTTCGTTTTCGCACATCTTTCCATTGGTTTGGGTTTGGGAATAAATTCAAATTTAATCAGGCTGTAGGAGAAAATCAAAGATGCTACATCTTCGAAGAACACTTTAGATTGAGAAGAGGTCAGCCTCGTCGAAGTTTTAGGTGATAAATTTCATAGGATTTTCTCGTTTACCTTTTTTTTTGTAAACTCACTATTGTGTTAATGTTTTAAATTTTTTAGAATTTGAAAAAATGTTTTTCTTTAATCGAAAACAATTTTTTGGTATCCTGTTTTGTGTCAGCATCTTCGTAAAGCATAGGAACAATTTTGTTGCGTTTTATGAAGGTGGATTTCTTATTTTTTGCGTTTTATGAATTTGGGATTTGTTGGTTCTGTTTTCTATATCTTTCGATTTTTTCTTTTTGTTTATGGTTGAAGTTTTGAGGTCATAAGCAAGAGTAATTTGTATATTCATATGAGAAATACATTCTGTAATTGAGAGGTAAAAAAGCATACCACTGTGACGATGGGAAGAAGACATTCGAAGCGTTGCGAGATCAAAACAGAGTAGACAGTGTGAAGAGAATTGAATTAAAAAGACGGTAT
Organism: Platycarya longipes; assembly: GCA_036559045.1. NCBI lineage: Eukaryota > Viridiplantae > Streptophyta > Magnoliopsida > Fagales > Juglandaceae > Platycarya > Platycarya longipes. The sequence goes on from CM071791.1 coordinate 28,310,440, forward strand.
AAAAGTAACATTTCAGAAGAGGGTAGCGGTGAGAAGCTGGAGGTGTCTCAATTATTCTACTTGGATGACACCTCCTGTAAACATGCAGTCAAAAGAGATTGAGAAGCGGAATGACATTTCATAATAGAGTTGGGATTAAACGGGAAATGAAAAGTCGAACAAAAATACTGTTCATTATATAGACACTTTTAATACAAGAAGATATATATATATATATAGAGAGAGAGAGAGAGAGAGAGAGAGAGAGGTGTGTGTGTGTGTGTGTGTGAAGGAAGTAAAAAAACAAAAACAAAAGCAATCTCCCGAACGGAAGACATGGAGAGCGTACACAGTCAATCTTGGATAGAGCCACAAACTAGCTCTGTCCATAACCAATGTCATTAAAGTACTTTAGGAGCCCATGGGCCCTTACGAACTTGTGTCTACCCAATGTTTCGTGAACCTCAGAGCTCTTGAATCCAATTAAGTAGTTTTGGCCCTTTTGGACAGCATAAAGATAAGGTTGTTGGCGTTAAAACGTGTGTCCCAAGAAAGTGGAGTATGTATGGGTTATTACTCTTAACCGTCCAATAGTATTAATAATCGCCTAGTTAAGGTTTGAACAAAATTGATTAGGCAATTTATTTTTATAAATTAACTTTTCATTTTTCAACACTAACAAATAACAAACTTTCAAATCTATTATTGTTTTATTAAAATATTAATTTATTTTAATTTTATAATATTTTCAATATTTATTCATTATTAAAAAATACAAATTAATTTTCTAATGATCATATTACTCCTACAAAAAATTATTTTTTATTGGCTTTTTTTTTTTTTTTACAACGATCATATTTTTTTAACTAATGTATTTTTTATATAACCGTCATATATATTCTTCCACTGTAAAACATAACTTCTCCTAATTATTAATTATTGGATGAAAAGATCATGGAGCAATATAGAGGAAATTTTGATATATAAGGATCCACTTGAAAGAGTTTCAAGAATTTTTTATTTTTTAATTTCGTTTTTTTATATTTTAATTTTCTTAAGAGGCTAATTAATAGAACTCATATTCTCCAGAAATGCTTGGGTCCGACAATATGCAAAACTTGAATTTGTAGACAACCAATCAGAAGCTGGCACGTAGCAAGTCCCCCTAAAGAATTCATGTACCTTCATGCACCAAATCAAGAGCTTTTACTGAATCGAAATGCCCCCCAGCTCGAACACGAAGCTTCGGTCCAATTCCAACCTGCGAGATCGACAAACCAGAGCTTGCCGCCGACTGACCAAAACTTGCTGCCGACGAACCCATTCCCACTAGGACTGTTCCCACGATCCAAACTAACAGTAATCAAGCATAAATGACACAAAGTTCCGTCCTGGAAAAAAAAAAGGCTATGGAACAAACAAACAAATCTCAAAGTTTATTTAATTATTATAACATGATTAATTATTATAAGTAAAATCAGCAATTTTTTTATGCTAGAAAATTTATTTGGCCAAGTACAGTTTGTGAGGGGTTAAAGACGACGTTGTATAGTAAAAAATTGGAAAGGTCAAATTTTACCATACATTTGTTAAGTCTGGTGTAGAAAAATTTTAAGTTATTAGTTTGGGCCAAAATTTAACTTACTAATGCTCTAAAAGCTGGGCCTCGGAGACAATGCGCGCGCCACCCAAACATTTTAGCTTTAGTCCGGCGTAGTAGCCAAGTCTAGTTCCTAAAAAATACGAACGGAAAAAGATACATTAATACATTAAGGCAACCTCTCTCGAGTTTCATGTGACTCTGTACGTACTGGCCTACCAGAACTAATAATTAATTTCACTGTGTTTCGTATCACAACGACAAAGCAATTGCACAACACATGAGACCAAGAATCTTCCACTCCACTCCCTCTTCTACAAATCTGATCTTTTCTTCTCCTATTTTTTTCATGTTTTAATTGCTCGCTGTGTTTTATAGCACAGCCCAGCAATGATGCATGTAGGGGTGGACCCACGTTAGTGGGGGGGGGGGGGGGGGAATCCCTCCCTCCTCCTCCCCCAAAATTTTTTAAAGATTTATTTATAATATAAATATATATAATTTATATATATAATCAAAATTCTCTCTCATATTATAAAAAATAAATAAAAATTCCCTCCCAAATTTTTTTTACTAAAATTATTCTTTTAAATCTCAATATACATTCACTTATATTCTAACTTTTAATTTCACTGAAATTCAAATTTTAACTCACATAATCTTACCGTTACTCTAACAATCTAATTTTAACAAAAGAAATTGATTATAAATTTATATGATTGTAAAATTGGTTGATTATGCTCACTTATTTAGTTTCACTCTAATTTGTATGATTGTGAAATATAGTTTGTTAAAAATTTAATAGCGTTATATCATTACTTATTAAAAATTTCTCAAATTTATTTTTGATATATAATTTTTTTTAAATCATAAAAAAATATGAGTAAGTACTCAAAAATAATTGATTTTTTAAAAATAAAAAATAAAAAAAAAACATAAACAATTTAAAAAATAATATACGTTTAGAGAATTCAGTAATAACACGATACTTTTATCACTAAAGATTATTCTTTTAAAATTTTCATACATAGCATATTTTATCGACCACCATTTCAAATATAAAATTCTGACTTTGCCATGCATGCATCTGCATGGATGCAGCGTGACAGACAACACAGACCTACACATTCCCCTTTTTTCTCTCTCTCCATCCTCTTCTACAAATCTGATCTTCTCTTCTCTTCTGCCATTCATAATTTCATGTTTACTGTTTTGTTGGAGATCGGGAATCTCTGAGGAGGCAGATTATGTTTTTAGGGTCGCTCATCTTACTCCTACAGCCAAATTCTTCTTTTCATTTTTTTCTATCTTTTTTTTTAGATTTTATCATTTTAAAATATTTTTAAAAAATATGAAAAAATATTAATGTACTAATAATTATTTAAAAAATTACAAATACATTACGTGTTAAAATTAGTGGACAAACTAACATTTGTTATATTTTCAACTATTGGTCCCACACGAATAACTCTCTCTCTCTCTCCTGTCGAAGTTTCGTTTTTGCGGAGGTGATGCCTGTATTAGCTAGGCCAAATTTTCAGTGCAGTTTTCTTCATTTCCAAGCGCCCATCCCTTCTCTCTTCCCATAATAGAAAAAGATTCCTACTTAATACTTACCAGAGTTTTATAAAAACACAGCTCGGAATTGCTCAAAATAAATTGCCCATTGGCGTTTGTTGCAATGTTTATTGCTGGGAAAGTGGGGAAAAGCCTTCAAAGCATTAATTAGTTTTACGGTCAGAATCTATATATATATATATATATATATATATATATATGTATGTATGTATATATATGTATGTGTGTGTGAGTGGTGCTACTTCACTCATAACATTACAATTGGTATCGAAACTAATTCCAGCTAGAAATCATGTAAGGCTTAAGCCTTGTCACTTGCTCTAACGAGAACATCGAGACTTTAAGAAAGGAAATTGTGATACTTTATAGAATAAGGATAAGTGAAGGTTGTGTATGAAATCCTATATTACTTGAGAATGAAAAATCATTGTTATTTATAAAGTTTCAATGGGATTTTAGTTATATAATTGAGTAGTTCTTTTTTTTTTTCATTGATTAGTTTTTGGAGTATAAGTTATATGATCTAAGTCCTTCATTGGGACAACGTTACAAATAATATCAGAGTCTATCTTAATCAAAAATTTAGAACTTGAGTCGTAGCACCTACAATGGATTGGCCGACGAGGATGTTGGGATTTTAATAAATAAGATTGTGATATTTTGTATAATAAGGATATGTGATATATGTGATCTCAAATTATTAGGGAGTGAGAAGCTCTTATTCTTTATAAGATTTCGTGGAAACTCTAAGTGTATTATTGACTTATCATTTTAGATCATAAGATGTGGTTTGGACTTTTTATCATGATGTTACAATACGGGTGCACATTTTTTTATTTTTTTATTTTTGAATTACCGAAATGAGAATGCGATCAAATCTTGTTACACTTACCATGGTTAGGAAGTCATGTAACAACCCCATATATAAATGTGAATTCTTCCTTCTGTCCTTGCCCGGCTGCTATTTGTTAATGATTATAAGACCAAGAAAACTATATATATATATATATATATATTTAACAAATGATCAAGTCATTATCCTCGCATATCGGCCAGACCTTAAAGTCTTGTTCTGTGATGACAAGGGTTGAATTTTGAAATATTAAATAATAAAAATCGAGAACATAGATGATATAACTGTTAAAGAGTTTTGTATTCTCTGTATTTGAAGCGTCTGCAATATTACCTGCTTCATAGTACTAAATTATTGCACCATCTAATTAGGCCTAGATTAGGTGGTAAGGAAGTAGCTGGTTTGTGATTCTTGGGATATAAATATGCATCGAACCACGCCACAATGAACCTCAAAGGAGCAGAAATAAAGTAAAAACCAGAAAATAATAATCATCCAGAAAACAATATGTGAAGGATTTTCTGTTTAGTTTAATTGCATACCTAACTATAAAAACAAATTGTGTACCAAACTCTTGGACTTGGATGATGTTGACCAAAACCAATAACCACGTTACTCCGTCATGAATGAGAGGAAAAAACAGGTCCAGTGCTCACCTAAAATACCACTACAGGGAGACCTTCGATCACTCTTGTTTCAAGTCAAACCAGAATTCTGCAAATAATTTTTTTTTATTACCAAGCTGACAGAATCTTAGGATTAATTATCTTGAGGGTTAGAATTGCAGCAGATGGGTCTCTGGATTGAAGGAACCTATGTGAGCGTCAGTATTCCAGACACATCCTAAACGGGTGAATAAAGAAAACAAGCAAAAAGAATGTAGAAATAGCAGCATTTTGATGGTTAATGGATGCATTGATTAATAATGCCTAAAGATGCAATTAATAAGCCATGTGGGTTCTCCTTGTCAACACCCATGAGTAAGCACCAGAATGTAGAAATTTGCATATTCATTCTTGGTATAAAAAGCTATGCAATATTACAGAGTGGTCCAAAATCCCTATGTACTGTTACTATCATCTTCTAGGTACAGGAAAACAAATCTCCAAATTTTGGGTGCAAATATCTTTGACAAGGAAATCTCATTAGGGAGGGGGACCATCAAACGGCTCACATCAAAGGAATCACATGATTAGTAATTTTCATGGGCGCTATTAAATGTTGCAAGATCTTGACATTTCAGAAGAAACTTGCACGATGAGATCAGAGGATTTTGTTTCTGAGGAATTTGAGTATCCTAATATTGTCATTCTACATACTTCATTCCAATTAATAAATAAATAAAGGGAAAAAATAAAAATAAAAAAGTGGGCGGGTACAAAATTTTATTCTCCAATAAAACCATCATTTTGTTTTCAATATTATTATTTCTTTGCCAGAAGTTTAACACAACCACAGTAGAACCAAAACAGAAACGCAAACTTCTACCCTACAATTCGAAGTTCTGTTTTGTCTTCGTTTGGTCCCTAGGTAAAACAAATGCAAACAAAAATTCTCCACTTTCTTTCCCCATCTGTTTCAGCCAAAGAAATGGGGCCAAGAAGAGATAATGAAACAGTGATTTTTTCCATGACAGATCAACGTCTTTTTCACCCATCTCTTCCTCTTTTCTTCTTCTTTTTTTTTTTTCTTTTTTTTTTTTAATTTTATCTTTCTTACTAGAAGCAGGTACTCTTACTCTCAACTGGATCGGTGATTTAGCTGTAGAATCGGGCTCATCAGCATTGTTGAATCCGAGGAATCTGGTCCCTGAGATTGTCATAGTGTTCAATAATTTTTCTCCTCTTCATGTCCCTAGTATTACTAGTGATATTGTCATTAGTCTTTCCACTTTCGGAGCTTGAAAAGTGCTGATCCAACACATTAACTGGTGTCCCTGAGCTCGATACCATATCGAACACTGACTCGTACCCATCTATCACTATTTCTTGCATTGCATTGTAGCATTGCAACAAGTTTTCCTGCAACAGATATTATACCAATTCATCAATTACATATTAAAAAAGTCTTGGAAAAGAGCATCACATGAACAACTTTATAGACCATTTCATTTTCATTTTGCTAGACTACTTTCTTGGAGAATTTTTTTTTTTTTTTTTTTTTTTTAAAGCGGAAAGACAAAAGTTAGAATATTTACTTTATTTACATATGAACAACAGAATATTGCTTTCCTAAAGCAGGGATATTGCAAGGGTAGCAATTCATGAGCAGCAGAAAGAAGCGCCGATGAAGCAATTATTGAAGGCCTGAACTCCAAAAGCTTAATCTCTGAAAACGAAATAAAGATTTGTTATGAATCAGAGGAAAAGAACGCCCAATGGCATGTTAACTTGTTCTGCTTTGGTTATTACCATTTTGAGCTTTGAATATGATTTCAGTGGCTCGAGCTTTGAGAGAGTGCCTCAATGGTGGGTCTCTCAGTTTGAAAAAAGATATGAAATAAGAGATGAAAGAAAAAGGAGTGATTGAGCGCATTCGCCATTTTAGAGCACCCAATATGAGGGCTTCCATTCTCTCTATTGTTTGCGAGTCAAAAATAAAGCCTCCATCGCCCTATTCCAACAGCAGCAAAAGGAGTTAGATTAGCTTTTCTGAATAATAATAATAATAGAATATGGTATTTCAATTATTTGGTTTACATGACATTGGTATGTAGATTTTTACCTGAAAATCAACTAGAGACAACTCTGTTTCTCTCATCTTGGCAGCTAGCGAAACGCAGGAGATTGCAAGAAGCCTCAGAACCCAAGGCTTTGGTTGCTGTTATACCAAGATTCTTAGATCTCACAGTGATTGATGTCTTTAAATAATCCAATAATCCAAGTAATGTACCATTTATGTTGGCATTCCAGGGAAACAACCTTTTCGTTTTAATAAAATAATCTAAAAAATACTAACAATTATTTTTTGGAGCTTTTAAAAGCAGAACATATATGTACTTTGAAAACGCAAAATCTTGAAGAAAAACTGAACATCAACAAATTTTACAATGTTCAAAAAAGATGATGAACTATGCAAGTCGCCGGGTGGTAGGTGTTTTTACCAGCATCCCTTGGCTAGACAGGAACCGATCAAGATAATTGACGGCAAGGTACGATAAGAACGGATCGAAGGTGCAAGAGAACTGAGAACCAAACAAAAAAAACACAGATCATTACATACAAATAACAAGCGATCCCAAAAGCCAAAAATTAATGGCTTCTGGTCGTTTTTAAGAACAAGGCGGAGTATATATTTCAAGCATATAAGAGCCAGAAAAAAATAAATGTAATTATAGATAGCGAGCAAACTCAAAAAACAGCGTGAGTACCTTTGAAATTTCAGAGATAGCTTCTCGCCGAACAGAGATATCGAAACCATTGGTTTGCAGACTCTGAAAGTAGTTTTCTAATGGCATATGATCAGATTCAGTGTGGAAGAGAGAAGTGATTGTGTCGGAGCGGGATTCATGCAAATTAGTCAATGGGTTTTCAAGATCGAACTCCATGGTGAGTCTAAGAGGCTTTTTTCTTCAGAACTGAGATTGAGGATAGAGCGAGCAAGACATTGTTAAAAGAAAGAAAAGAAAAAAGTGATAAAGAAAAGCTGAGAAAGTTGTGTGTTTATATTAAAAGAAGCTGCGTGGAGACTTGAACTTCACTGCTTTGCTTGCAGTTGCAGCTCTCTATCTTATAGTGTCTTTCTTTTCTGTATCGACATCTTCTCTCTCTTATTGGGAAGGAAAATGAGGAGGTGAGAGTGGGGGTAATGATCTGATGACTAGAGCCATACGAGGAGCTCAAGGTACGTCCTAAGATGATTGGACAGTAAGTAAAACTGTCGGGCTTAATTTTTAGAGTAGTGATATATATCCTCGGGATGTTATCCCCTCCGCGGCCTTATGGCTGACGTGGCAGCTTTTGAAAAACGAAAACAATCAAAAAAATAAAATAAAATAAATACAGAAGCAGAGAAGACAGAGCGAGAATCGAAAAACACCTAATTAAAAAAAAAAAAAAAAACCAATTTATTTCACAAAATAAAAATTTGACTAATCAACACTTAAAAAATCACAATCACAATTTTTTTTTTTACCTCATTTTCTTTCTCCAAACAAATATCAATGACCAATTTTCGAATAAAAAAACGATTGGAGTTAACTATTTCTTGATTAGGACTAGGGTTGGACACAACTCCAAGGTCAGAATTAGGATTTCAGGATTTTGTTAGAAGAAGCTTCGTTTGGATTCATGGGTTCGAGCCGAAATCTAGTGGGTTTTTTGCTTGAATAAGTATAGCACGGTTTCAAAAAATCGAAGAGAGAACACTAGAGGGACTTCGAAATTAGAAGGATTTGCTAACTGAGAAGATGATGAAGATAGAGGTTCGGGGTGGGAGAGAATGATGGAGATGGAGCGCCGTGGAGAGTTTTCCTAGATTTCCCTGAGTTGAAGATGAGCTCGAAGGATTGCAACACTAGAGTAAGGTTCGGAGAAGAGGGAGGACGACATCGTTTTTGGTCCACATAGGACGCGAGGCCACGCCAAAATTATTACCCCAGTTGCCTATAAAGTTTTCATAATTTTTAAGTGTCTTTGACTTCCTTTTATTGCCAACAGTTGAATTTTTCAAGGTTTATTTCTTAGGAAATAATTGGACATGTTCTTGTTCAACTTCTCTAGTTGATTGTCAGTTTTTTTTGTATTTACTATTTCAACCTTAGCAATTAGTATTGTATTTTTTAAGTTAGAGCATTAGTATTAGACCTATTATTGGATTCATTAAGTATAAATTTGATGATTTTATCAAAAATAATCCTATATTAAACTCATCAAAATTTACTAATTTAAACTTGGAATTACAATACTTAAACATCATCATTTATATTTGAAGAATTACTATTCACCCATCAAAATATTTTATTATTTTTTAATATATTTATTAGATGAATAAATTATAGATATATTTGTTTGTTTCATAAATTGTATATCATATTATTATTTTGATAAATCTAGTAATAAATCTAATGTAGAGTTATGAAGATAGAGATGTTGATTTTTTATTAAATTTGTACTTTCTATTAAATTTTAAAGAAATTTTTGATGTAACCAATATATATTAAAACCTAAAACGAAATTTAAGTGAGTTATTCATAATTATATATAATACAATAAAATATATTATTATTTAAAATAAATTTGAGATTTAAATTTTAACAAGGTTATTTAAAAATATAAATAATTTATTGTATTAAATATTACATTTCGTATTATGGGGCCTTGTACAAATTAAAAAATATAAAAAATTATTTATATTTTATTTAATGAAATGATTTTTTATGTTTTTCAAACAAATTAAAGAGAAAAATACTAAATCACTTTTATTTTTAAAGTCGTTACATAAAATAAGGCCATAGATAATGGCCTAAATGGCCTTACAATTGAGCCATTCCCTACTCAAGTGTGTAATTGCTTTTTTTTTTTTTTTGGTCTTTCAAATATTTTTTTAAATATTTTTTTAAAAAATATAATTTATTAATAATTACTTTATTAATCATTAGAAGAAAAAAAAATATGTAGCATCGGTCAAATTTGGAGCACCATTTTCGATCGACATTTTCAATCTCTTATTGTTTTCCTAATGAAAATGGTGTCCATCCAAGAGCATTTATAATAGTTTAGTTATTGTTTAATTAAATTTTAATTATAAATTTCACTTTTATAAATTTTGGTTAGTCATTTTTTACTACACTAAATAACAGACTTAATAATTCAAAAATTATTCTATTAAAATATTATGTTCTAACTTTCCATTTATTTTTATTCTAATTGTAATTTAAATTTTGATTTGTTATTATAAAATACATATTAGTTTTCTGATGTTCAAATTATTTCTAATGGATAAAGTTTTTTAACAATAAAATTTTTTTATGGTTATATTTTTTTAAAAATAAATACTTAAATATATTTAAGAATCTCCAGTCGAGAATGTCAAAAGTAATCAACATTAACTATTACTAAAATTGAGAAATAGTGTATGTGGGAGAACAAGATAAAAAAAAAAAAAAAAGAAACTAATATGGGTAGGACAGTGCAACAATTCTAGACGTGGGTATGACTTTGAAATGAAAATAAAAATAAACAATGAATGAATATTTTAGTTCCAAAAAAATATTTAGCTAGCCCAAAGGACTGGCTATATTTAAAGAGTCAAAACAGAAAAAACTAAATCTATTCTAGATTTGTTAAGGCTGTTGTAGCATATTTTTAATACTTCTTAATTATTATTTGGCTAAACAATGAATTTGATTTGTTCATTATGAATGCTCTAAAGAGAATGTAACAAACGAAATTGTAAAAGTCACTAGATATAAGTGTAAATTAAATGAGATATAATGAGATAAAAATTAAATGTTAAATAAAATATTATTAAAAATATAATTTTTATTTTGAGATTTAAAAATGTTATATTATTTATTATATTTTATATAAAAAAATTTAAAAAAATAGAACAATTATATAAAATAATATGAAATAGTATGTATAACCAAACCAAGCTACTGTGTAGAAGCGATCGATGCACCAATCTCTCATGATGCAGCTATATAAAATGCGTGTAATTAATGACTTCGTGAGTCTCCTTTGAGAATAATATTGGCGCTCAAAATATATATATATATATATATATATTGTCAATTTCGTAGGCCCGTGCTTGTATAAGCCAAGGAGGGTAGTTTCACTTCACTAATTAAGCCATATGTCTAGTGTCTACCACTGCCAGCAATATTTGCGCCTACGCACCATGGAAATGGAGCATTCACCATAACACGCATGCAATAATTTTGGCTCAATTGTCCTTTATTTTCTTTTAATTAAACGCATTGCATTTGTTGTGACAAGACATCTTTCAAGCTTTTTAAATTCAGTTTGACAACACATCTAAAGTATTCTGCATATATATATATATAATATAAAATTTGCGGTTATAAAGTCCGTTATATAATCCTTTTTAAGAAATAAATAAATATAAAATTTAGATGAAAAAATTACATTTTTAAATGTAGATTTCATTCTTTTACAAAAGGAGGGCACAACAGTATTTCATGCATAACTGATCTTGACTCATATATCTAACATTACTCGTTATGTGATATTTTTAGATATTTCATTGTCAAATATCACTTGAAAACAACACTTCTTAATTTTCAAAGTTCAATATTTTGATTTAATCATTACCTACACATTATAACTTTCTAAACAAATCACAAAATATACTAATTTTTCAATCTTTTTTAAAAAAATATATTAAAAATTATTAACTCAATAATATTTTTATTTAACTCAAACTATTTCACATATATTATTTACAGATATATCTAAGATATTCTAAGCGTCAAAATGGGTTTAACTCTAACCTCAAGTTTTGTATATCACTTTTCAATTAATACTGTTTTTAGAGAACATCAAAATGGTGTTTGAAACCAACTTGAAAATATTATTTGAATGATCATATACAACTCATGACATTCATAATATAAGATATTAAGCTGGCAACCTTCTGCTAAGAAAGAATAATTTAGTGGTATTAATAGACTACCTATCATCCTCCCATAGTCCAAGGAGCTTTATAAATACAAAGGACAACGACAAGTTTGAAATGTCTCAACTTCACACAAAACCATGCAACTACTTCAAGGGAAAGTCTTTATGATCCCAGTCTGCCATTCTCCGAAATTAAATGACTCAAAATATTACCATCCAGTTGTTTTCATGTGCCCCTTGTATTGTTGGGGGCCCTCTCCCCTTACAAGAAGAAGTGACTATCAATAGGACAGGACAAGGGCACTTTTATACATACAAAATTGAGGTTGCATTATATATATATATATATATATATCTTATATACATGTTTCTGTGGGTTTGATTAATTAAAATGGAAGTCAATGAGAAAAATGCTAAGGGAAAGATAAATAAACTATATATGCATATATATATATAAATATGGAGAGAGAGAGAGAGAGAGAGAGAGAGAGGTCTAGCTGTATCTTCTCTCTTCTCAAGAATGAAATTCGAAGGATATAATGCCCTATACAAGTAGAAGAGACTATTAGTAGGACAAAACTCGCTAGCTTTAATATGCATGCATGATAAATTGTAATAATATAAGATTGAACTATAGGAGAACTGTAAGTCAATTAGAGACAGGGATAAGTAGGGCTGATTGATTGTTAGGACGGTTGCTAAGCTCACTTAAGAATCGAAATACTATGGAGTTTGCAGTACTAAAGTACTGAGTTATGATGTTTTGGGTTACATGAATCGTGGGAGGGCGTTGCTCGATCAAGGCATGCATCGAGCTCCACAGTCCACACTAGATATATATCTTGTAGTAGTGCAATGATATATATGCATTACATATCTAACTCGACTTAAGCCTTCTCATTAATGGTTAAATATTATTAGATAGTCTCGAAATAATATATCATCTGATGATAACTTGCTACCATTCGAGAGAGAATGATGTTTATACCGATGAATCATAGAAGAAAATTGTTGATAGCTAGTCATTGTATACCTTGTAAATAGGACTGTACAAAAAACCCCACATTTCGACTTGCCCGATTTTTCAACCCGAACCGAACCGACTAGCGCGACCCGCTAGACATATAATCAGTATCGGTAAACCTTATCGATACCCGCTTTGTGCTCTAAAAGACTAATCCTTCCAAATTGGATTAAAACCTTAAGATCAGCTATCATATAATCAGCAGGTTCCAATTTTGCCGTTTCAAAAATCGCGAAAAGAACCAACTTGAATAAGCATTGATCGAAAATCTAAAGATGGGTTCGATTTGAGGGCAGGAGAAGATACCATCGGAGCAGGGGTAGGGGTTAAAAGCCACGAATCGGAGTAGGGATCCAAGTTCGTCGAAGCGGTCGGTAATAGCGAGAATGCGGGTCATCCATTCGAACGTAGAGTGGTCGTGACGGAACGAGTCGATAGTGGAGGCCCAGTTGAAGACGTGGAAGTCGTAGTGAGTGAAATCTCTAGCCCCTCTCTCTCTCTCTCTCTCTCTCTCATTAAGAACTATGTTTATCGTGCCGACGGAGATCTTCTTGGCAAGGCTTCGATCAACTTGCCATGGTATTCCAGCTGCTTCAGGGGAAGTTGGCGTAATTGTGGGAGCTTTTTTTATTTTTGACGAAAATTTTATCGGTCTATATCGGCCAAACGGGTATCGAAAATTCGGAATGCCATTGCAATCGAGTCGGGTCGGAATTGGATCTAACGGTTCGGTTCGGGTCGGATGAACAGTCCTATTTGTAAAATTGTCCAAGAGGGCATTATGTATACGTACATTAGTATGTCCACATACATAGTACCCGTGTCATATAACAATATATAATAGCAATTTGTGAAAAACGTGCTTGCTGGTGCGATCAGATCATGTCTGAACGCACATACTCATATGTATTACATGTGACATGTTTGACAATTAAGATATATAAACACATTCGATTTATTTGGGAGAGAGAGAGAAAGAGAGAGAGAGAGAACTAAGATGGGTCAAATAGTATTGGAATAGAGATGAACTAAATATGACGATTTAGAGCCAATAAGATTACAAGAGGCCAGAACAACCTTCATCATGATCTTTATCTGCTTGAAATCAATATCCTAACAACTAGTGTCCAAAATCGACAATGACCCATTTTCGTGCAATATCTGAATCCCAATCGATCAAGGTAAAAGATGTGGGAACTCAAACAAGGAGTACACTCTCTAAAAGTCATGCTGCCTTGTCAATGGTCGTCGTTGGGCGAAAAAGGGCCGAAACATACTTCTCAAATGCACCTGCTTTTGGAACTATTCACCAATATATAATGCACTACAAACATTGAACATTACAAGAAAATTGATTATTCGTAACCAGTTATTTCTATCAAAATAACTATTTCTTACTAAAATAAGTCATTTTTCGCAGCAAATAATCATCTTCATTAAAAATATTTTTATGGAAATAATCATCTTCATTAAAAAATATTTCTTACTAATTTTTCTTATAGTGAAAGTATATTTTTATGGAAAGTGCTACTCATCCCTTTGAGAGCCTCCGGTTTGTATCCCGTTTTGGGATTATTTTTATTTCACATGATTTTAAAGTAGGTATTTTTAAATAATATTGTGATTTTTTTTATATTTTTAAAAAATATTTTAAGATGTTAAAAAAATTATGTAAAATAAATACTTTAAAATCATGTAAAAAAAATTGAATCCCCATAACGGGATATAAACGGAAAACATTTTAAGAAGAAGAATAGCAATTTTTATATACTGCCTGTCAGCGTGATGAGCGCTTTCCTTTTTATCTACTTTATATGAAGCCATTACTGGGAAGAAAAAATTCCAGACTAATTGAGATTCAAAGGCAGAATAACCATACGTGCTATGCATATATATGGCATGCAAGAACATGACAGCCATCTTCCCAGAGAAAATTAATAGATATGATATTTCATGGATTGTTAGAACAAAATGCATGCGGGTGATGGGCCTTGAACTTGTCAAAGGCGGTGAGAATAGCTATACTAGCTAGGTAGCTATATTGTGCTTTCAATTGAATAGACACAGATCCACACAATAATTAATTAATACAAGGTATGAGGAATTATTAGGCTGTCAATCCCATGATCATGAATACAGGCATGCTTTGAACCCCTTGACATATTTATTAGCCTCTTATGTTGGTTGCTATGTTTCACGTATGTTGCCATTGAAAGATTTGAAATGGGAGCAGCTTCTCTGTGTCTGTCGATTCTTTTTTTTCTTTTGAGCTTTTTTATGCTATTTTATTTTTGAAAATAAATGTGGCACCGGTTTACCATTTCATTCCTAAGATAAACCATTTCTCACCCAACCAACTATATTAAGAAAGTTGGGATATTTAAATCATCAGATCTAGTTTAAATTGATTGAGAGAGATCATAAAATTTTAATTTATATTTAACCCTCACTCTCACATGTGAACCAAACTCTCCCTTAATGGATAAGTGAATATTTAGTTAAATGAAATAAAGTATAAATTTAGGATTCGAACTCAGAGCACTTTTAATAGAATAGCTAAAATGAATATTTATATAAAATAAATGAAAAAAGCTCCAAAATCCTGCTCTAATGGAATAGCTAAATTGAGTAGTTAAAATGAAATTGCTACAATAATAAAGGGCGGACTCGCAACATGTAGCGTTGGTACTGTTTATCGCTAAATATATTTTAATATTTTTTTTGTCTTCGTCACACAGCTTTGTCATCTTCATCCCAAAATCATTTTTATCACTTCGTCGCACAGCTTCGCAATTGCAATCGCAATTCCAAAATCATCCCGAACTTATCACCGAAATCATCTCAAAATATCTCAAAATCATCCCGAAATCAGCACCGAAATCACCCCAAAATATCCTAAAATCAGCATAGAAATTGGAATCCCAAAATATCACAAAATAATCTCGGATTCAGTATCAAAATTGCAATCGCCTGGGTATAGCTCCTTCGTCGTGACCCTAGCGAAATCCCAATCTCAAAATCGTCTTCGTCGCTAGGGTTTGGAAACCTAGGAAAATGAAGAAGAAAGGTGCTAGGATGGGCTGAGAACCTGCAAAGAGGAAGAAGAAGAATGGTTAGGAACTTGCGAAGAGGAAGACAAAAGATGGCTGTTCAAAAATTAAAATTTTAAATGAATATTTAAATAAATAAAAAAGAATAAAATATGAGTATTTAAAAAATATGAAGAAAAAATAGAGTAGCTGATGCATGAACTAATATAAAAGTAAATAGGTAAAATAGAAATAAAAGTAAGTTTTTGATAATATATTTTGAAATAAAAATAAAGAGTCTATTGAGAACACTCCATTTCGGCCCCGTTTGTATTCGAAGATGAGCTCAACTCATCTCAACTCATCTTCATTTTATTATTATATTTTTATAATTTTTTTATATAAAACACAAATTCCTATACACATTTTTCAAATCCCAATACACATTTTTCAAATTTCAACACACATTTTTCAAATCCCAAAATAATAATAATATTAAAAAATAAATTAAACTCATCTCAACTCATCTCATCTCCGAATCCAAGCAGAACCTGAGAGTGCTCTCAAGACATATGTTAAATCATCACTAGGCCCCACTTGGATTCAGAGATGAGATGAGTTGAGATGAGTTTAGTTTATTTTTTAATATTATTATTATTTTGGGATTTGAAAAATGTATATTGGGAATTGAAAAATGTGTATTGGGAATTGAAAAAGGTGTATAGGAATTTCTGTTTTATATAAAAAATTATAATAATATAATAATAAAATGAAGATGAGTTGAGATGAGTTGAGATGAGCTGAGCTCGCCTCCGAATACAAACGGGGCCATTCTAAAGAGTTAAACGGATGAAAAGACATAAATTTTATTTTATATCTAAACAATAAAATTTCTTTTCGTTTTCTTTTCTTTCGTAAAATATTAGTACTCGGATCTGTACGAATTTGTACCATTAAGATAGCTAGTCATGCATACCGTCTTCTGAGTCAATCCGCTGTATAATGTGTTGATCTGAGGCAATACAAGGCTACATGGTTGTGCATATGTTTTATTGGTTTCTTTCCCATTCCCCAAATCCGGAAAATCGCTCAACTATTACTTTCAGCCACTGATCACAAGATCCACACACTCCACCAATTGATTCTCATGGTGTCAATCTTCATTTGACTATTTGAGTCCAACGTGCTTTCATTAGAAAAGCATGTGAGGTCCCATTCAATATTTCATTCATTCACAATGTTGTTAACTGCTTTGCAAAAAAGTTTAAAATCTATAATTTTAAAATTTTTTTAATTCAACGCTTTGGTGATATGGAACATGTATACTCCACACTATTTTGTAAGTAAAATTTTTAAATGCAACAATTCTTCCCAAAGCCATTCAACCATGAAAGTAAAGGAACCGAGGGTGCAGGGGGAAAAAGGGGCAGGATTCTATTTGTGAGTCAATCCTTAGTGATTAAAATAAAGTGTCATTCAAGATTGAGTATATATAGGAGAAGTTCTAAGTACATTAGAGGGAGATATATCATCTAGGGGACAGAAAGCTAAAAATATCAGAAGCAGCCAAGGTGCTTTTTAAGTGTTTCCTCACTTCAAAATGGCATCGAAGAACGTTCCCGCTTTTGGGTGTTGCTTCAAGCTTGCTCCAACTTGTACGCTCTGCTTTTTTGTTTATTTATACTTTTTTTTGTTTTTATTTTTAATCTTTTTACTTTCCTTGTTGGGTGTCTTCTTCTTGACGATAACAAGGTAGTCTCTTGCACTGCATTGGTGCAAGAGAAAGCTTAAAGAAACCAATTTTTTTGTTTTCTTTTTTTCTCACTCATTGGAAGACTAATATTGTCCGTTTTCCTCTCTCTCTCTCTCTCTCTCTCTATATATATATATATATATGTGATAGCTTTACAAAAGAAGGAGAATGGCAGGGGTTGAGCAGGGGAAAGATTGCACGCTTGGAATGATAACGTGAAGAGTAGGGAAAATTGGGAGAGAAAAACAGCAGACAGGAAGAGAGAGACGCGGAGGCACATGATGAGTGGTGGTTTCACGCCATAACCCCCATGCACATAACACCATCATTATAGTTTTGCATTCGCATGCAATACATACATATATATATATAATATAGGGTCGTATGAGAAGCAAGTGGACCATGATTTTCTACTTACAAGGGACAAAATCAGAAACCTTCATCAATTATTTATGTTCTATGGAAGCTAGGCACTGACACTGCCTAACACATTTAGCTTGCTAAAAGACAATCTTAATTCGATTCAGGGGCGGACCTGCGTTATAAGTAGGGGG
This sequence comes from Platycarya longipes, assembly GCA_036559045.1. Classification (NCBI taxonomy): domain Eukaryota; kingdom Viridiplantae; phylum Streptophyta; class Magnoliopsida; order Fagales; family Juglandaceae; genus Platycarya; species Platycarya longipes. The sequence goes on from CM071791.1 coordinate 28,328,390, forward strand.
GGCTACCGCCCCCCCAAAGTTTTTCAAAAAAAAATATATATATATATATACAAATATATGCAATTATTTATATATATAATTAAAATTATTCTATCAGATTATAAAATAAAATAAAATTGTGACCCCAACAATTTTCACTAAATTTTTATTAAACAAATAGACGAAGCTCCCAATTATTTTCTGATTTTTTTTTAAAGTTTTATTTAATTGTTTTGTGTTGATGTTTGGATTTGTGAATTTCAAATTGGCTAATTTCACTTCTTTTGTTGGTCATGACATTTATGAATTATGAGATATTTTTTTAATAATTAACTTGCTCATTTGTTACTTTGAATTGATTATTAATTTTTATAATTGTCAAAATTAATTGATTATATTTATTTAATATCACTCTAATTTATATAATTGTGAGATTATTGTAAGTATAAATTTATAATATATGATTATTATCTTTATATATAGTCACGTATAAAAAATATATATTATTTATATTTATACATAGTATACATTTTATCGATCGCCCCCTCAAACATTAAATCCTAGTTCCGCCCCTGATTCGATTCTTCTGACTGCTGGACTAGTCTGAGTTGTAGGAGTTCTAACTTCTAATGAACTTCTGTCCATCAAAGACAAAAGTTTTAAGTTGTTCAGCCAATGGGGCAGGGATTTAAGAATCTTGTTAAATTCAAGGCATTTGCCCAGTAAGGATGGTGTGACGGTGTCCGGACGTTGTACTCGGTGTTCACAGGAGAAAATTGAATTTTCTTATTTTCTTTTTAGTAAAGTGGGTAAAGGGGGAGAGCAAGACTGAAATTCTCCCTATGATTGTAACCATAAAAGCATCATCATCGACCTTTGACCACGGTTTTTTTTTTTTTTCACAAACAGATGAGGCCATGTGTCCATGGGTGATCCCCCAATTTTACTGATTGTACTCATTTGTGATGGAGGAATATTTGAGCACATGTTGAATGGTGCATGTGATCTACTTGGTCATATCCACAATGGTATCATATTAATTTATAGCGTTCCGAGTAATTCTAATAGTTTAAATGCTTGCATTGTTGGTACTCGTAAGAACCATGCGTAAACAACAAATAACAAGAGAGTTATGGTTGGTCGGGACCAGTAGAAAGAACTATGGATTAGGGGACCATCAGGCTACATGTCTTCAAGAGTGTAAGAAAAGGAAGGGCGCCCATATGCCCCTATCCATTCGGTTCCCAGGCATATAATAGTGCTTGGGAATTATGGCTAGGAATTACACTTGGGATTATGGCAATAATGGTTGGACTTTAAGGCCAGCTGATTGTTGTCAAATAAAATCACCTTGTTTAAGGGATTTTATGATGATTCTCTTCCGGTGCTCTGGATTAGGGTAAAAAATATCATTTCTAAAACATAATATTCTCTAGTGAAAAAGGAATCTAATTTATGGGCAATTTGAGTGTAGTACTGTTTCTAGTTTATCTACGTAGCACACCCAACTATCGAGTTAAGACGAGTGCTAATCGACAATTCGTGGAAGAAATACAAAAGCTAACCTTAAGGTACATTTTTCAGCTGTGTATGATTTCCATGAACTCCAACATTGGTATAAGTGTGCGTTTAAATGTTGTTCTCAGTGAAACAAGCATATCTGTTAATGCAAAGGTTGCCTCTAATTTATTCATAATAAAAGCATGACTATGTTATTATTTGCTTGCTTTTATTATGAGATAAGCATGCCATGTCTCATCTCTGAATATAATTGAACCTCTAGTTCTACGTTGGATACCCTTGTTTTTCTTATGCATTTGAGCCTCTGTGTGTTAAGTCGTATAAAACATAACCATGTTTTTATTTTTGACATTCAGGTCAAGTCATGGCTAATGTTTGACTAGAGAACTATCATAGTCCTGCCTCTGCATGTTTCTTTTATAAACCACAAAATAGGAAACGCAGACGCTCACTAAGCAACCGTAGTGCTGCCTGTAACACCCTATCTAAATATTATCCATTGGGATAAACCCTTAGTATGAGATTTTAATACCATATTATTATATTGGACTTTATTTTTTTAGCATTAGTGATTTAGCAAGCAAGCCCATTAGTGCATTCCTTAAACTTTTAGAATGTATGTGCCAATATTTAGAAATCCTTGCACCAAGCCTTGTAAAAGTTTTAAGTTTTGATAGGATAGCCTTAGAAAGGTTTGGCCCAAGTGTGAGGTAGGTATAAAGTATCTTGGGCCTAACTTAATGTTAACATTGACCCATGGCTCATTTATGTAAGACAAACCTTTTAAGCCCCAATCTTGTGGATTTTGAAATCTCTCATAAACCTCTTAAAAGCTAGATCATCAACCTATATCCAAAGTCCATAAATCATGCAACTCTTATTCATAGCCTTTTTAAGCCCAACAACTCCCAAAGCCTTGTACTTGCATTTCCTTCTATTTTGATTGCACATATGTCATACCATGAGTTTTCCTCAGGTTCTTTTTTGCCCATGCCCCTAAGAGTTTCTTTGGACCAAAAATTAAGTTTGACTTTAGGTTAAGACCATTGATCAAAATTCCACATGATTAGTGATATTTAAACCATATTTTAAGCTTTATTATTTTTTTAATTATTTCTAATCTTTTGTATATGAATTTTATTATTTTTATTATTGTGTTTAATCAATCTTAGACTATATTACAAGTTTACAATGACATGTTTTTGTTGTTACTCATTAAGAACAAAAATATGTCATTGTACAAATCCACCCAATTGACTCACTTATGTACCTTCATGTGCATTTGCACTAAAGCAGCTCTTTAGCCACGTCAATACCATCCCATTTTTTGGTTCTAATCTCACCAATCACACCTTATTTCATTCCTTTAGAACTAGACCGAGTCTTGAAAGAAATTAGTTCCAAAAACTATACCATAAATTCTCAAACCAATTGTACCTAAATACTAGTTGGGAGGCAACCGAATGACATTTGCAGTTTTATTTTTCTGCACTTAGTTGGATCACCACCACATGTCACCTCCTTCCGCCTCCAATCCCCATGATAAGCCACTCAGGTCATCATGATATGTTTGACCTAAGTCATCAACCATGAAGAGTCAAAACCGAATGGTATTTTGTGCAAAACCTTACTCGGTAACCACCCTCCATTGTACCCTCTTTCTTGAGCTGCACCTTTATCATCACATGGCAGCCAGCACTCCACTTTCTATCACCCAAAAAAAAGGCTTCAAGAAGTGACTTGATACCTGCACAAGACAACCATGGAGTTAAACCAAAATGATGCAAACAAAAGATGAAAATCTGGACAACATCAGAGACCCTTTACCTAGCGTATCGTGGCATGGCATCATGCCTTGGTTTCATTTTTTTTTTCTTTCTTTCCTTGCTCCACCAGGCCAGCCCTGCACATCCTAGCCCCCTTACAGCACCTTCCATGATGAGATCATGGCAGTTTAGGGCGCTGTTCAATGCTCAAGCATAACTCAAGCTTGGAGGGAAGCCATCATCACAACCACCGCCAACCTCACCCAATCACAAGTCATCCTTCCAAACCATGACCCGCGTCCTACTTTCCATTGAGCACTATAAAAGCCCATTCATCCCCTCACTTCCTCAACATCTCTTCTCCAAGCTCCTCTTGTGTTCTAGAGAGCTATCCCCCTTTAGAGTGCTTTGAGTGGAAATCGAGTGCCTTCAATGTTCTTGAGTGAAGTTCTTGTGTTGGAAGCTTTAGAGGTCCACGAAATTTGTAAGTTTTATTTCCCTAGTTCTTAGCTTACATGTCAAGTTGTGATTTTTAAAGTTGGAGTAATTTTTGGATGAAATTAGAAGAGGTTAACATGTTTAATTTAGAACCAAGTCATTAAGGATAGATTAAGTGTTTAAATTATTTTTAAGTGAGAATTTTAGCTATGGCATGTCTTAGCATATTTTATATGATTTCTTAATTTCTTTGAATAGTTTTTTAAGTTTTGAATTCAAGATTAAAAGATTTTAATTTCTATCTCGGGTTGATCATCAAAGCATGCCCGTTTTGATTAAGTTATGCTTTACTTGTGAAGTTTTGATTTATTTCAACTGGGCTAGAAAATATGAAAATTTAAAAGAACCTTATGATTGGTATAAAAAAATGCACGATTTAATTCTATTTTTAAAACTTTTGAAAGGATTAACAAATATCATGCATGCTTAAGGGTAATTATTTTAATAGACATTAAGGTTTCTAGCCATGGTTAAGTGTTGGGATGAACTTGTTCATCCAAAATTAAGCTTTTAACATGTCATGAAATATAATAATGATTATTTTCATTTAAGGAAAATTTGATCATGATGCATTCATAGGGATCAATAGTTAAAAACACACTTAGGCATCAACTAGAGTGTATGTCAAAGGTTGAGTATGTTTGGGCTAGTTACTGTTTGATTTTGGGAATTTTAATGGTATAGATGGCTTTAGAATATGAAAAATATGAGGTCTATGAAGTTTGGTCAAAGTTGAAGTTAGTTTGCAATTAGTGAAAAATTAGGACCTTAGTGACAAATTTTGAAAGTCTTGGAGTATTTATGAACATCATCCTTAATTATATAGATTCTAACTGAGTACGACCATTATTACAACTGCTACAATTTTTTCAAACTAATTTAGTTTGTGCGTTGGCCTTAAATGTGTACCACATATGATAAGGATAAGAATTGATGGTGTATATGATCTCACATTATTTCGGAATGAGTAATTCTTGCTCTTTGTAAAGTCCTAATAGAGCTCTAGTTGTATCATTAACTAATGAATGTTGTAAGGTTCTAATGAGACTTCAATTACACCATTCACTAGTACTTATTTTGGAGTATAGAGTAATTTAAGTCTTTCAGGTGAACTGTGCAAAAAGAGTGCATATAAAAATTTATACAATAATTGTATATTTATGATTTGGTTCCATTGTGTTTTGAATATATTCTATACTCTGGTATGATATGATGTGACTTTTGTAATCTTTTACCATGATATTCTATTTATGTTCCATTCAAACCTTACAAAGGGTGTAAAACCATGGCTTCTGTTCAAGTTGGTACCAATTTTTCTATTTTTGACACACCCATTTTGGAAGTAAAGTTGTTTTTTACGTTGTTTTTTGTGTGTGTACACTTGGAACTCTAAGATAATAAGGAGAAAATTTACATTCTATTTCTGCTCAGTTGACCACTGAGGTTGCACAACCCTACCACGGGAGTTAAATATGAAATTCTGGTTTGATATGATGTTTCAATTATGTTATACCAAGGAAATGTTGATTATGATAATTTCTAAATTTGCACTCTGATAATCTTGATAATATATTCTGATTCTGCATATTGAAAATAATAAAAAAAATATATGTTTGTTGTGGTTTTGCACTGATATTTCTTTGGTGTCCCTATGGAGAAACATAAATATTTATGTTGAACAAATATATTTATATTTTGTGGAGTTTCTGGAATATTTATTTTTGGTTAATGAATCCAGCAGGGATAGAATTAGGATTTTGTATTTGAGAGGACGATTGACAAAATATGTGGTATATGTGAATATAAGTAATATGTATTTTTTGCACGTGATTATATATAAAAATAATAATCATACATTGTAAAATTGTATACAAAAAATACGTGTCTATAAATCATCTTATAAGATATTTTTTCTTAGAATTTTCGTAATTTACTAGAGATTATTACCAATATATATATATATATATATATATATATATAAACTTAGAATTTCTCCTTCAAATTAAGCTCGACGATGATCTTTCATAAAATAAAATTCATCTATTATTATTATCTCTAAAGTGAAATTATTGACAAATTCGTTTCAATATAAATTAGCAAATGATCTATAAGAAACTCATCTTCCATTCGTGTACACAATCTAATTCTTATAAATTTCATAGTAGAAAATGCTTGCTCAATAGTAGTAATAAAAAAGGAAGAGTTAATATCAGACGAATTAACCTGTCAAATGTTAATCAAATAATAAATATTTGACTTTTTCTGAAATTACTAGTCATCTGTATAGTTCAGATAATCTAGACATATCTTAAAAATTTAGATGTGTCATCGCATCAAATTAAAGTGGGGGAGACAATTTGGATGTCTGTTGTAAATGAAGTGAAAACTTAAAGTGGGGCTAGGTGAGAATTAGAATTTAGAAAAATAATTTTAGTAAAAGTTTTAAAAGTGGGAAAATTGGGGGGCATTTTTTTGGATAAATTGGTATAGAAATTTTAATCATATAAAAAAAGCTATGTACATTTATATAGTATATAAAAAAATTTAAAAACCACCCCTTTAGCCAAGGGGTAGTTCCTCCCCTAGAATCTAGTAGCCAAAACAAAATGTCCCAATGAGAACATCCACGCCCAGACTGATAAACTATTCATATCGAAAGGGTTATATCTATTAATAGGTTGTGAAGAGTTTAACCATAGATAATCTCTTAACCATCCCATCAAATAAGTGGAAGATTCATTATAACTATGAAACGTTACCATGACGTAATGTGATGTGCTTCCAATGCCAATAAAAAGTAGCCCATCCAATGGTAATTAACATCCGAGAAACTACCAAATAAAATGCAGACAAAGCCAAAACATCACAAGCTCTACCGATGGTATCAACGAATCCATTACTTCATACAAATGCGTAAAAAATCCTACTCACAATTAAATGTCAAGTACTATACCATTGAGTTAGCGTGTATTGTTTATATTCACTATGCCAATAGTGGTCGTCACTAAATCCCATGACCAAGTTGTGTCCATATGGGTAGGGAAATTATTTATTAACTCCCCACCACTACCACAATTTTAGGGAATTTAATTAATTTTAAAGTGTGAAAATTCTATAAATAAGCATTTACGTACATTAAATGTGGTGTGTGAAAAAGCCTAGTAAAAATTAAAAACTCTCATCTCTTTCTCTCTCTCCTTTGTCATCTTCTTAGAGAAATCATTTAGATCTTTTGATCTTGAAGTGCAAAATTTTCTAAGAGACTCTAATGGCCTCCTAAGCAATGTAGAAGGGCAAATAACAAATTGAAATGGGTTGTAAGACGAGCGAAGATCCGACCATGTGGGAATTAAAGTGGACTGTAAGACAAGCAAAGAAAGACCGGTGCGCATGCTTTACCATGCTTAGCAACATGTACAATGATCTTATTGGAGAGTTTCAAAACTGCCCAAGATATGTGAAATCATCTGAAAATTGTCTATGAGGAAACATTAGCTACTACTATACTCCGTGCTTTTACTTTGAGGTTTAAGTAGTATGTTATGGACCCTAACATTTGAGCATTTAAGGTCAATATCTGCCTTATTTCATGATCTAACAGTCTGCTGGTAAAAATCTCACTGATGAACAACAAATTACTGTAGTGATACGATATTTGCCCAAGTCAACATGGGGATAAATGAAGCTTGTTTTAGCACACAGTGAGAATATTAAGACCTTTGTTGATATATTTCGCCATTTTGAGCTAGAGGCAAAGCCCAAAAATATACAGCATAATACTCTTCTTGGTGCTCAAGTTGGGAAGTGCAAGGCATTCAAATTTAAATACAAACGATATGGGAGATCTGTTGGAACAACAAATAGTCTTAAGACAAGAAATGGAAAAGTAGGAAAGCGCCATAGAGGCAAACGTATTGGCAAGAACATGTCTAGATTAAAGTGCTATAATTATGAAAAAGTGAGACACTTTACTCGTGAGTGCATAAGGCAAAGAAGGTATCCACTAAACACAATCCTCTTATTACTTAAATTGGGTTTATGATTATAGAAGAATGCCAGTTGGCAAATAGTACATTAAATTGAATAAAGAAACTTGGGAAGAAGTATTTGAAGTTTGCACATACTAACTCAAGATGCGTCTATGGCACTTGTTTCTACTTCATGGTGTGTTATATGCCTCTGGTGCTCAATTTAATCTGTTTTCAGTTATTTCTATGTTGGAACTTGATTTTACGTTTCATTTCGATGGCCCTTGGGTGGACTTTTATTTGGATAGAACTTTGTAATAGACATGGTTTTTTTTCGAATGGCTTTTCTTTCAATCATGTCTATCTGATCTCTCATCGCTTTGAAGCATTAGATTGCTTTTGCTCTGTGGCTATAGTTGATAATCAAAAACAAAGGAATTTAAAAATTCTATGAACTAATTGTGGCCGAGAGTATCTATCTAAAGGGTTTTAGGAATTATGTGAACAACAAAGAATATGCAAGAAATTGAAGCTTCCTGGCACATCACAACAAAATAGTGTTGCAAAAAGGAGAAATCATACCTTATTGGAAATGGTTCGATCAATGATGGAGCAAGTCAACCTACCAATATCTTTTTGGTAAGATGCTGTAATTGCTGCCTATATTTTGAATCGTGTGCCTTTTAAGTTCATTCCTTTAACCCCATATGAACTATGGAATAACACAAAATCAAATTTGGAACATTTGCATCCTTAGAGTTCTACAGGTTATGTTCACACCACTTTTAATTAATATGGGAAAGTTGGCCCTAGAGAAAATAAGCATATCATTATAAGATACTTAAAGAGCTCAAAGAGTTATTTAATGTTTAGTGCACATCCTAGCAAAGGGATGACAGAAAGAGAGTCATATGATATCACATTTGAGTAATTCTTTCAATATTGGCGAAGCAAATAATGATTCTGAATTTTTTGAGTTGCAAAAAATTTAGAGAGTTACATGATCTTTTGGCAAGAGTGGAAAATTATTATATTCTAGAATCACAAAAAATAGTGGCAATGAGTTGCCTCCTAGTGAGAGTATACCACTAGAAAGTAACTCACAAGAGTCTTAGTTAAGTAGAAGTGAACGTAGAAGAATTCCTCATCGTCTTTTTGAGATTGAAGGAGAATCTCTCATGTATTTTCATGTGATTTTAATGAACCTTCTTTTTGTGAGGAAGCAACTAAGTTCGCATGCTTCTAAGAAATGGCTAGCTGCTATGAAAGAGGAGATGAGTTCTATGGCAAAGAACCAAGTTTGGGACTTAGTTGTTCTTCCACCTAGGTGCAAATCTATTAGGAAAAAATGAATTTTTAAAAAATTAAGTACTAGGAAAATGGATCAATTGACAAATATAAGGCTCGACTCGTGGCAAATGGCTATACCCAAAAAGAGAGCTATAGTTTCACATCTAGATTTTTTTTTTAAAATGGATGTGAAAACTGCATTTCTCAATGGAGAACTAGACGAGGAGATCTATATCGATCAACCTGTTAGTGTTGAGTACGAGGAAAAAGAGCACAAAATATGCCAACTGAAACATTCCATTTAAGGCCTTAAACAATCATTTAGACAATAGTATTTCAAATTTTATGAGGCCACTACTTCAATTGGCTTTAAGATGCTAGAAAAAAACCTTTGTACGTATTCCAAGATAGGGAAGAGTTTTCTAATTTTATCTTTGTACGTGAATGACATCTTCTTAGCTAAAAATTATATGGAGATAATTTTCAACACAAAAGAGTGTTGTCCTCTACTTTTGAAATAAAGGACATTGGTGAAGTAAATTATATGCTGGAAGTTAAAATTTTTAGGCATCGATATAGGAAGCTTGTGGGTTTGTCTTAAGAGACTTACATCAATAAGATTTTAGAATGACTTCATATACAAAACTCCAAACTCATGGGCACTCCAATTGAGAAGCTTGATACTTCAAGTTTAGAACATTGCCTAAGAATGAAGAGAAAAAGAAAGTAATGACAAAAGTTCTTTATGCAAGTACAATTGGAAGTCTGATGTATGCTATATTGTGTACACGACCTGATATTTGCTTTGCAATTGGATTAGTCAGTCGTTATCAAAATAACTTAGGACCTATTCAATGGCAAGCAGTTAAGAGGATTTTTCAATACATTCGTGGGATAACAAACCTCGTTCTTTGCTATCAAGGTGGAGACATGAGATTGAAGGATTACATCGATGCTGATTGGGATAGTGACAAAGATGAAAGAAAACCACGATGGGTTACGTTTTTATGTTTAGTGGGAGAGTTATAACTTGGTGTAGCAAAAAAAAAATCATATAATATTTTGTCTATGATGGAGTTAGAGTACATTGCTTTTTTAGCAGCTGTAAAAGAGGCTATTTAATTGAAGAGATTTTTTCAAAGTTTAGAGATTACGGCTGTTGTAGATTAAGCTGTTAAAATATGTAGTGATAGTATGGCAGCTTTGACATATGCTATAGATCCCAAATAACACGAAAAAACCAAACATGTAGACATTCCTTTCAACTATATTCGAGATGTTATGCGAGATGAGGTGATCTTACAGCATATCTCTACTAGCAAGATGATATTTGATCCGCTTACAAAGACTATTAGTAGAAATGTTTTCCAAACTCATGTTAGGAGTTTGGAGCTTCATCAGATTTGATATATGTTGTATTGAGAATATCCTATAATTTATTGTTTATTTAACACTGTTAGTATCTATTTCAATGAGATTATTGTATTTATCTCATATTATTAATTAATTAATACTAAGTGAAAAACATACATTATAAAGATGTCATCAAGTAAAGAGCAGTCCACTCACATGGATGATTATATTGGCACTTGAATAAAAAGTAAGATCAGACAAATGACTACTTTGATGCTTGAAAAGCTAGGTAGTAAATATCTTAATGCTTTGGAGCATTTAAGATAAATTTACAAAATATCGCCTTAGCTTGGCTAAGATGAGAGTTATAAGAGTCGTATATAAAGTATTTGTACAACTTCATAAAACCTAATTAAAGCGAAATGTGAAGTCTTAGACAAATTCTAGATAAGTGATTGTGATAAAAACTTCGAGTTAAAGCGTCTTTGTGGAAACTAAACTAAGATTCCTACAACGTTCTAAATGTGACAAATCCAATTAAGTAGAAGTTTCACCGTAACATACATTTCATACTGTATGTGTTGTAGATGAACATATGAGAGAGTGATTAGATGGGTCCCTGCTCCATCACTATGTAAATCCTAATGGATCAATAAATGATCTATTCATATGCCCTTGAACCTGGAACCATGTCATGAAAAGAAAACTTGATGTTGCTACTTTAGCATGGTTTTTTAGGCCCACGAATTATGGCCTCACGGAGCATGTCTAAGAAAGTAATAAAGTCTCACTGAATTGACATGAGCGTCTAGGGAAGATTATTTGGATTCTTACTTATTATTTCATATCTCATACCTTGAGCGATTGTTTCGTTTTGAATCGATATAATGATGAGAATAATATACATGTGAGATCAAGAATTGTTTTGAGTTATAAATTTGTGAGGGATTAAGGACACTTGACCTAAAGAGATCAAGTAATCTGGGGCATAGAGGACATAATGAGTAACGTGCTAGATTAGTATGATAATTCACCCAGATTAAGTCATAGACGATCCCATCTGGGACATAGACGATATTTCACCTAGCTAGATTATTTGATCTGGGGCATAGATGATCCCATCTTTAGGGGTTTTATTTTTAGGAACATGAATAATTGCATCTTGATGGATCGATTGATCCATAGTTGTCAGCACTGGTTCCTCTGAACCATGAAACTAGGTGAGGTAATGTTGGAAACATGACTGATTCCATAGTCAGGAGGTAACTCATGACATAAGCATTAGCACCTAACCTCTTAGCAACAGTAATAGGTCTTGCGCGTCGAGCATGTAGCTTGGTAAAACTCTCGGGAGGAAAGTGTTCGGGTCTTAGGCGACTAAGAACCATATCACCACCATCTAATTGCCTATCTTTGCATCGAGTATTTGCAATGGTTGTGTATGCTTCTGTGCTAAAGGATAGACGACGCTTTACTTCTTCATGGATGACCTTCATGTAATTAGAAAAGTCTACTGCAGCTTCACTGGGTCCAGAAGATAAAATCAGGGGATGGAGATCCATAGGAATGTGGGGTCGAAAACCATAAACCACTTCAAACAGTGTGTAGCTTGTGGATCGATTAATAGAGTTATTGAAAGCAAACTCTGCTTGTGGCAACGCTTAGTCCCAATTTTTCTAATGATCTGCTATTAGACGCCATAATAAATTTTCCTAAATTTGGTTGGTCACTTCGATTTGGTAGCCGATTTGAGGATGAAATGCATTGGAGAACAGTAGCTTCGTCCCCATTTTCCCCCACAAAGTTTTCCAAAAATAACTCATGAACTTGACATCTCAGTCGGCACTATGGTGACTAGAATACCACGTAATCAAATCTAAAGTTTTGAATACCGTACCGGTACCGATACCGATCAAGGCACTGGAATGAAATATTTCGGTATCGGTACCGTTTTGTGTACCGTTTCGAAATAGTCTATTTATAAAAAAATTATATATATAAATACATATATAAATTATATTTCAAAAAAATAGTCAATATATGAATAGATTATATATATAAATAATCTAGTCTAAATTGAGACAAAAAGGAGCAAAAAATGAAAAAAAAATTAAATCCGGTATGGCCGGTACGACCAGTACCACCGAAATATAGGCCGATACGGCCGATATTTGGGCAAGTACGGTACAGGCAGTATACCTATACCGCTCAAGTGACCGGTACGGCATGGGTTGGCTGATATGGTACGGTACCAAAAATATTGATCAAATCACTTCTTGCTTAGATAGTGCTGTTGTTTTCGAAGCATTATTAGTCCTATGACAAGGAATCAAATGAGTCATCTTCGAAAATCAATCCAAGAATCATGTTGTCAAAGTGTTTAAGGTGCTACTAAGGCTTATCCGGAATTGGCAGGGGAATATAAAGACCCACTCGCTATTTAGTTCCTTCATTTATTTGACAAATTTGTCAACGAGTCACCACTTTATGCACGTCGTGACACAATTGAGGCCAAAAGAATTGACTAGAGACTATAGTAAATGTCCTATTATAACCAAAGTGTCCTGCTAGTCCCCTTCCATGGAGTTTCATCATGATAAGTTCTTGGAAAGACCCACAAAGGATGCATAGTTGAGTGCCATAAAACAAATAGCCATCCCTATCGAAAAACTCATTCTTAGTTGTGTATGTGCCATCCACTAGCTTACCCTAAATACTACCAAAGTCCCCGTCTATAGCATATTGTTGTTTAAGGTTGTTAAATCTCGTAGTATTAACAGAAGACACCACCAACAAGTGTGGGCTCTTGGTTAAGTTATTGACAACTTTATTTTCAGTTCCTAACTTGTACTTGATGACAAATTCAAACTGCTATAGATAATCCATCCAACAATCATGGCTAAAATTTAACTTGGGAATTCAAGTACTTCAAAGAATCATGATCAATATAAAGAATGAATTCTCTATGAATTAAATAAGGACACCAGTGTTTGAGAGTTTGAATCAAAACATAAAATTTCATACATTTGAAGTCACTTGTGATGTGCTAACGGGCCTCATTGAGTTTCTAGTTGTAAAAGGCGATAGGATGACCTTCTTGACTTAGTACTCCTCTAATATCTAGGTGCGATGCATCACAAGTAACTTCAAATGCTTCTAAAAGATCAAACTGCTTCCAAACTGGTGCCTCCCCCATTTTAATTTTGATCTCGGCAAATGCCTTGTCAGCAACTGCAGTCCACACAAAATCTTTAGACTTTAGACACTGAGTAACGGGGGCCATGATGGTGCTGAAATTTCATATAAAGCAATAATAGAATAAGACCAATCCATGGAAGCTTTGTACTTCAGAAAATTACGAGAAGCAAGCCAAATTTTAATTGCTTGAACCTTGGTTTGAAATAATAAATCCCAAAAAATTCACCCGCTCCTTCGTAAAAGAACACTTGTCATGATTCACATAAAGCTGTTCACTTTTCAATGTCTCCAAGACCTGAGTTTCATGGTCTAGATGGTCCTGCAAGCAATGGCTAAAAATTTAAATATAATCAAAATAGACAAGTACAAATTTGCCCAAGAATGATCTAAGTGCTTGCGTCATAAGACGCACGAAGGTGCTCGGTGCATTGATTAATCTGAAAGACATGACCAACGACTCAAACAAGCCATCTTTTGTCTTAAGTGTTGTCTTCCATTCATCACCAACATGGATTCGAATCTGGATGTGCCACTTGATAAATCTAGCATGTCATCAAACAGAGGGCTAGGAAATTGGTACTTCACCGTTATCATGTTAATTGCTCAGCTATCCATGTACATTCTTCAAGTACCATCATTTTTAGGTGTAAGTAGGGCTGGAATACCACAAGGACTAAGGATTTCTCATATGAAACCACTACCAAGCAATTGTTGAATATGTCGGTTAAGTTTCATATTTTTTGTGGGGATCATACGATAATGTGGCAGGTTTGGTAAAGAAGATCCTAGAATTAAATCAATAGCATGTTGCACATCTCACATTGGCGTAACTGTTTCGACATCTCATCAAGCATGATTTTCTAGAACTTCTCTAGCATTTTTATAAATTTTGTGGGTATACTACCATCAACCTACTGTGCCTCATGGCTCACTACCATCAACACCACTTGCTCCTCCTTTAGAGCTGGAATAAAATGTGAAATAGTCAACATCAGAATAACTTCTTTTTGTTTTGGTTTTGCTTTAAATTTAGAAATCAGCAAAGGGTCTAAAAAAAACATTTTACCTTTAAATTTAAAAGAATAAGAATTGGCATACCTGTCGTATAACACCTTCCTATCATAAAGCCAAGGTCATCCAAACAACAAGTAACAAATGGTCATGGGAACCACGTCATACCAGACCTCATCCACATAATTTTCTCCCAAGGAAATTGTTATTAGGCAATGATGCTTTACTAGGATGGAATTGTCTTCATTGACCCAATTTACTCAATAAGGTGTAGGGTGTTTTTTCAACTTTCAAACTCAAACACTCAACTACATCCCTAGAAATTATGTTCATTCTGCTATTGATGTCTATAATGACATTCAATGCACGACCTCCATGCTCATACGGGTATGAAAAATATTGGTGTGTTGCCAATCAGCTTGGATCTCTTTCTTAGTGCCGTTAAACTCGATGGATCACACATTTGGGCAAGTCAATTGCACCCAAATGTTCAACATCATCACCATCACCTTCATCAGTTTCTTTCTCCTCAATCTCCTCAACTGCTTTGAACTCTCAAAGTTCTCTCCTGCAAACAAAGGTCATTTTTGTATAACTTGTAGGACACACCACAGCAAAGTACCCAAATCTCTTACATTTGTAGCATTGTAGCCTGTTACCTGTAACTTTGGCCTTCCCCTTCTGGCCTCCCATCACGACATTTCTAACTTGGCCATTGGCAAGTGTGGTTTCTGGAATAAGTAGGTTGGTGCACACTCTTACCTAGGATCCATAGACGCCACTCGCCTCCCACTCAATGGCTCCCATTTTTTCTAACACGAAAAGCCCATCGATAAGCCTCTTCAATATTGATGAGTCGTGCAACTCACTACATAAACCTGTGTGGTAACAAGTGAGAGTTTGTTGCTCATTTTCAACAATCTTACTGCGGACTGTTAACTCATGGACACGTATACTGATCAACAGTCAAAGATCCTTGCCTCAATTGTAGCATCTCTTTGAACTTCATTTGTTCGTAGTCAATAGGCAAGTATTTCTCCTTCAGTCGCTCCTTCATTTCCTCCCACCAAGCTCATGCATGCCCTTTTAATTTCATACAGACAACAAAATTTTCTATCCTCGAATATAGCGAACCAATCAAAATAATCTTCAATGATCATCAATCAATCTTCAAAAGTATTGGGAGATCCACATTCATCCTCATAGTTAGTTCATCAAGAGGATGATGGTCAACATCACGCTTTCCTCATCACTTGGGAAATTCATGCTCGTTACGCACAAACAAGCTCCATGATCATTAAACCTCCTGTCCCTCTCCCTATAATCTGCCTCCTCTTCTTCCCTTCACTATCGTTCCATACTCCTTATTGAAAAGGCCTATGCACCCTCTTGTAAGAATTACCATTGTGGGTTAAAGGCATGAAACACCGAATTCCTTAAGGAAGGAACCTTGTCTGATTCCAAAATTTGGTGTAAAAACCTCTAGGTCCAACCTCATATTGACAACCAAGTGGAAAGAAAAAGAACATATGACAACTGAAAACGGCCTTCTTCCTTCCATCAGAACATCCTTAGAAGATTACATAGGATGTTGTAACTTAGGAAATAAACTAGGGAAGAATTACCAACTTATCAACAAAATTTTGAAATAAATAGAGCATTTTAACAACTAGATAGAAACGGTTGCCCTGGCACCGGAGAGAAAGTGTTGACCTAGTGCTGGAGCATCGGATTCCTAGAGCTGGAGACCTAGCACCGTTTGTGTGACCTCGCCATGGAGAGTCCTTATGTTGCTTGTGTGATCAAGTGCCATGGAAAGGACTCATAGTGTCTATGGGAGGTTTCGATATCGTGTTACAACAACTACCCTTTAAACGTCATTTGCATTTTGTTGTCCTAAGATTGCATCTTTCAACGTTGTAAACACCTCTGAACATCGGGATTTTTGAACATCATGTGTTTGCTGAATGGACTGCGTGATTGAACACATTGTGATTTCTCTGAACGTTGTTTGAGTTTGGCCTAAGATTCACGTAAGCCTGCCTAGAAACCAAGGACGACAACGGTGGTCGACCTTTCTTTGCCGATCTCTTTGACACTGTGCTGCAACCCATCCCTAAGATGGTTGTTACACCCCGAGCCCCAAAAAAGTTGGATGGAAAAGTCTAATTTTAGTTTTCCAAACAAGAAATATCATGATATACTAAGCCCTTTAGATACTCTTTTATCCTGGAATTCCGGAAGCAAAGGTCGTCATTGGATGTCGTCCATGCGTACATTCATGGCCGCTAGGGCCTTGCTCCACCCCGGTGGTTTCCTTCTTGAGGTGTCCTAGAAATGTGTTTGTTTGCATAATGAAGCCGATATTGTGAAAGTCCTTTTACGGGAATCATGCAAGACCAATGGTATTTTTTATAGAGCTTTTCATTAGATCCCGAATTTTAATGAAGATGAAGAGCCCTCTCGGGTGCCTATGTGGATTTATTTTCTAAATCTTCCTCTTAATTACTACATAGAAGCTTTTTTGAGTATTTTATTGGCTCCAAATGGAACTTTCATGAGCCGGGATAATTCTACTGTTGCTACCGAAACGAATGGGACAGATCTGTGTGTGGAGATTGATAATGCCCGAGAACCACTTTCACATTTTTGGATTAGTGCATTAGGTCTCCCTTCTAGCCATAAGCAAGAGGTGATGTATGAGATTCTGTCAACCTTCTATTGCATGTGCAAGATGTAAGGCCATAATTCAAAAATATGCATGGCAGGTAATAGAGAAAGAAGAGAGAGGTATAAAGTCATGGGTTCGTACATTTTTTATCAGAGCAAGAAAAATGTGGTTAAATTGGACGAGGCTTATAATATATAGAAGAACCTAGAAACCGAGAATTTGGTACTTTTGGAATTCCTGACCAAGTTTTCAAAGCGCTTTAATGGTGAAACATTCAAGGCAGGTGCTAGCAAACCTATATCTATTGATTTGCCGATGGTGTTTGTGGCTAGTAAGGGTGTTGTTTATGTCCCTCAAGATGTTGCACGCAGGGTATCTCAGATTAGAACAAGCCAGATTTATCAACAGATAAAGCTCCAAGGATTGAAGACTCAAACCCGATTACACAACTAGAGGTAATTCTACCTTTTGATTCTCCTAATTCTGTTCAAGTTAGGAGTGATGAAGTTGGTATGGAACATGAAAATATTCTGGAGGATGATGTTGTCTTGGAGCGGGACCCAAATTCCCATCCTGGTGTCATTACACAGGATAAGAATTACCATACGAAGATGGAGAAATTTGGAGGTAAAAGGAAATACAAGAAAAAGCAATTTGTTAAATTACGGAGTTCAACTCGGGTTTTGGCCCAATCCTCTAACTCCTCTCAATGATTAATCCATCTTAGTATAGAACATTAGAGGGATTAGTACCTCTAAAAGTTTATTAAAGTAGTTGATTGGTAAGTTCAAACCCAAGGTTGTTGCTCTTTTAGAATCTTTTCAAAATTTTGATGTGGCTCAAAGATTAGTAAGGTCTTTAAAGTTTGATTATGTTATTTTTAATGAAATTGAAGGTGGAAAATTTTGGATCTTGCGGGATAAGTCGACTGTTGAACAGACAGTTCGTATGGGCTTGTAGTTTATTACTATCCAGATAGGGAAAAAGTCAGCAAATTTTTTGTGTACTGTGATCTATGCTAAATGCACTTTGGTGGAGGGGCGTGTTCTTTGGGATGAGATTAGCATTCATAACGTGGAACCCAAACTAAGTATTTTTATTAGTGATTTTAATATTGCTTGTTGTGAGTATAAAAGGCGTAGGAGAAGAACACGTCTAAAAGTTACCGTGGAAGATTTTAATAAATGGATTCATCAAACTGATTTGATTGAAATGACCACAAAAGAAAATGTTTTTTTCTTGGTGTAATGGGCATGCGGGTCTTACTCGTTCCTGGTCTAAGTTGATAAAGTTCTTATTGATGCCAATTTTCTTTCCTTATACGCGAATGATTTATGTTCCTATTTTTTGTGAACTACATCTAATCATTCGCCCATGCTCATTGAATTTAAGATGGACCCTTTCAATTATGGACCTTTGTCTTTCCATTTTCAGCAGATGTGGGTTGATCATTTTCAATTTATGAATTGTGTTCAGAATGTTAGGTCGAGCAGTTGAGTGGTTTGCCTATTATGAGATTGGTGATGAAGCTAAAGAAAACTAAAGTGGCTTTGCGGGAATGAATGAAAACAGTTTTTAGTCGGACCATGGGGCATATTGAATCTCTTAAAAGGAAAGCTGGCGAAATGGAACAAATACTTCATTCAACTAAACTAGGATAAAGATACAGATAGGGACTTTCAGAAAATCAGTATGGAATTGGCCTCTTGGCATCGATGTGAATATATCTGTTTGGCACAAATGGCCAAGCTGAAATGGCAAGTGGAGGGCAATCATAATTCCAAATTTTTCCATGCTTGTCTAGCTAGCAAAAGGTGAAAACAACTAATGGAAATGTGAATGCCATCTTGACCTATTTTTGAGACTCTTAAATAGATTAATTAAGGGTTAGTGTATTATTTTTGTAATCTTCTTGGCTGTGACCCTCCCTACTAAAAATTAGTCATTATGCTTCTCTTCTATTTATGCGATTTTGGTTCAGGATTTTATAAGAGATGTTGGGATCTAGTGAAAGTTGATGTGGTGGATGCTAACTCAGATTTTTTTCAATCCCAGCAACTTCTCAAATTTTTTACGGCATCCTACTTGGTTTTAATCCCAAAGGTTGACTCTTCAACAGGGTTTGGAAAGTTCATACCAATAAGCATTTGTTCGGTTTCATTTAAAATTTGCTCCAAAATTATTGTTAACCATTTGACAAGTTTTTTTTATCTTGAATGATTTCTCTGAAACATTGAGCTTTCATCTTAGGAAGAAGCGTTTTTTAGAATATTAGCCTCACTCAAAAGATGGTTCACTCTCTTAATAAGAAAATACATGGAGAAAATATTTTGCTTAAAGTTGACATGGCTAAAGCTTATGATAGGGTTGATTGGAATTTTTTGCTCGACGTAATTCATTATTTTGACTTCTCCCCTCAATTTTGTGGCTTGATTCGTTTCTATATATATAGCGCCTAGTATTCTATTATGATGAATGGCATGACGAAAGCTTTTTTCTCAAGAGGAAGGGATTTGTGCCAAGGTGATCCTCTCTTTGCTTATTTGTTCATTATTTAGCAAGATCTTTTATCCTGGTTGATTAATCAGAATGTGGCTAAGAATCGATTTGGCCAATTTTCTCAAGCCAAAGGTACATCTACTATCTCTCATTTAATGTATGCTGATAATGTGGTAATTTTTACCAATGGTAGCAATCGATTGGTTTGGGAGCTCCTGAACATTTTAAATCAATATAAAAGATGGTCGGTCATTGCATAAACAAGGAGAAAACGGTCATTTACTGCTCTAGTCTGATCTCCCTGAATCGAAAAAGGAATTTGCTTAGACATACGAGATTTAAGGAATGTTCTTTCCCTTTTAAATGTCTAGGTGTGCCTATTATTTTGGGTCATCTAAAATAGGTCCATCTAAATGACATGGTGAATAAAGTGAGAAACAAGATCAGCAGCTGGAAGATGAAGCTCCTATCTGCCGGAGGTTGCCTTATCCCCTTTCATCATGTTTTATCAAGTATGGCCCTTCACTTCTTTTTTTTTTTTTTTTTTATAGGTCCCTATCTCTACTATCAAAGTTCTTCACCGTATAATGAGTCCCTTTTTTTTGGGAGAAGCTAATGGCAAAACAAAAAAGAAATTAATTGCTTGGAATAATATTTGTTGTCTAATTGAAGAAGGGGGACTGGGACTACGACATCTTGATGATATGCAAAAAGCTCTTCATATGAGATTTGCATGGGATTTAATTCAAGGAAATTCTTTATGGGCGAAATTCTTTAAAGCTAAATATGTAGGTGTAACATCCCAACCCAGATATTTTTAGAGGTTACATGCGAATATGTTGATCTTTTAACATTTAATTTATTTTAGAATTTTCTTATGTTATTATTAATATTACCATTTTTTAAATCTAATTATACGGGATTAATAGATAGTGTGTATTTTATTTGTGGATTTAATTATAGATATTATTATTATTTATAATATATATTTTGAGATAGTATTTTTCTTAAAATGGGATTCAGGTATACGACTTAGCTTCTGTTTTGGACCCTATATTCAAAGTCTTAAACTCAAACTCTTATTAAACCTTAGATAAGCATCGTTTTCTTTTCAAACCTTATATTTGGTTGCCTTCATTAGACCTCACACATCTCTATAAAGTTCACCCATGCATGTCTCTTGCCCTAGGTCACAACAGCATTGTCTATATATCTTCAAGTTAACCTCATAGTCTCATCACAGCCCTCATGCACGACGAAAACAGCCAGCCACAAGCTTCACGTCACCTCTTCCACCCAGTAGCCCACAAACCACGAGAACCACTGCCCAGCCTGGTCAGCACCATCATCAGTTTTGAACCACTACTGAAAGCCACCAAAAAAGCCTTTGTTCTCAACCCCATAAAATAGAGTAGCACCATAGCACTCCTCATCCTCAAACTGAGGTTCTCTTCATGTCGAAAACACCACATCGGTGCCAAAAAGTGCCAGTCATCCTTGTTCTGTCGCATCCACTCCCTTTTGGTAAGGCCACAGCCGTCAAACACCTTCCTCCCTCTACCCATTTTGGTTGACAATTTTGGTTCAACCCCATCTCTTCCTCTCTTATTCACAGTGTCGCACCACTGCCAGAGGGATCCTCCAATCACTGCCATGACTTCCAGCAACCTTGAGCCGCTATCGCACCTCCCTTCTTCTCGGTGATCATCCCATGTAAACTACTTGATGTTCCAGTTCTCTTTTGTTCCCGTAATCATGTTCTCCCATTTAATTGTTTTGATTTCAGCCTTCCCCAAATGGCACCTCAAATATTTCTATAATTATTTAAACGCCCTCCAGATCCTGTTGTGTAAACCAAACCTCTATCTCTTTGGGCTTTATATAATTGATATTTAAACTATGTTATAAATAGATTTCATAGAAAATAGTAAGTGTTTAATATTTTATGGTTAAACACTTTCAAGTCCACTATATGGAATGATATCATTATTTATTAAATTTAAACCAAATATTTTCTTACTAAATTGTAATATGTTATTAGTTTCAAATTATGGCTTGATTATATTAGTAGTTCATCATCGATTGAATTTTAAATCTAGTTGAGTTTAATCAAAATAGATTTTATGGTCACTGTGTCAGATTTGATGAAGTTATTATATTATAGTCATAACTAGCTATAAGGAAAATTGTTAAGAATATATAATTGATATTAGTATTTGTATATTTCTAGTAAGATTAATAATTATGTTAATTATTAGAAAGCAAACCTATTTTAAGAATTGGTGCTTTCACGACTTGTTTTAATATTATAAGCCCATGTATTTTACAAGATTATAATTGGAATTTCAAAATATATTATTAGGATTTAAATAATTTATGATATTAGAAGTTATAAATTTTCTATTAAACAGAATAATCACTTGAGTATTTCTACACTATGATCTTAACTAAGTGAAATATGTTACTAGTATTTTATTAGTTTTGTGATACTAGTATTTAATGTCTTTTGTATGAAGCGTAATATGTATTAAATTACTCTCCACAATAGGTATTAATTAAGTAGAATGTTTCAGCACGTTATTCTAGAAACGTTAGTAACAATTCATATTTCGTATAGATAATAATTTATGAATGAAAAGTTAGGAAGTAGTGCTATGAGGTAAGTAAATTTGATCACAAAATTAGGATCCTCACAGTTAGCCTATATTATTAGTAGAGTCAATTCTTTGATAGCAATTTTCATATACCCTTTATGTCATGCAAGCATATCATTTAGCATAGCACAACACACGATCATGTCATTCAGCATAATGTTCAGATTCAGCAAGTTATAATTATTTATTTTAGTATATAAATTATGCATCTTATGTCGCATATGTCATATAAGTTATATTAAGTTCAAGTATAAGATTAGATCAGATTAGTAATCAGTTAATTAGTTAATTCAAATGACCATTCAAATACATGGTACCAATGCTTATCAAATCAGTATAAATGTACAAACTACGGACCTAAGCATGGTCCACCATAGTACGCTAGAGTACTATCAGTGGCTCCCCTTGCTATACAGGATTAAGTGTGTCGGTCAATCAGTTCAATTAAATCAGTCCAGTAAAATAAGTTCAGTTAAATCAGCTCAGATAAATCAATAAAATAGTTTAAATCAGTCAGATCAGTCAGTTAATTCAGACCAATCAGTTTAAGTCAGTTAGTCAATTAATTAAGATAGTTCAGCCATGCATAGAATGAGCATTTGCATGTACAATCATGTTTTCAAATCTCAACATAAATTTTATGAAAATTTCATATGGCTATTATTTACACCTTGTAGTGGATTTCTTACTGAGTTATCGACTCATTTTAGCTTATTTCATGTTTTTAAATCACCCAGGTAAGGAAGATGATCAGTTGAGCAGATAGTCCAAGAGTAGACAGAGCAGTTATTGAAATTTTAAGAATTTTTAGAAATTAGTGCATTATTACACAAGTTTAAATTCAATTATTTCAATTAATGTTTTGGAAAGACATTTTTATTAGAACTTTAGTTTTATAAATAAATTATATTCAATTTTGTTATAAAAATAAGATTCTCGTGCCGGATTAAAAGATTTTAGAAAAAATCATGTAACACTCCTTAGCCTATGGAAATGGGGTGTTACAGTATGGTTCAAAATTTGATTTTTGATTGATCACTTGAAGAAAACACGATTCTTGAAAATGGTTGCTCAGTGTATTCCTATGCTCCTAGATAATTCTAAATGGGGGATTAAGGAGCGTAATATTTATTTCTGGTATGATAACTGGATAGACAATGGCTCTTTGATTAATGATATGCAATTGGTGGGCAATTCTCTTCTTAAAGTTAAGGACTACATGCTCTTTGATAGTTGGGATCTTGATTTATTGGAGAGTTTCGTTGGCCATGAAAACATTGATGATATTTTGGCTATTTTCTTAAAAAATAAGTTGGGACTATATGTGTTGGTCTGAACCAAAAATGAGACATGTTGCTTTACTGCTAAGTCGGCCTGTGATTGAATCTGTATTCAGAATTATTCTTTGAATGGCACTCTTGGATGATAGGTTCTATCACATTAATATTCCTATCGTCTATTAGTGTAATTGTTGTGATTCAAAAAATTATGAAGATCAGAATCATATTTTGTTTTGCGCAGGAGGTTTGGACTAATTTTGGTAATTTGTGCGACATTCCTTTTGGGCGTACCTGGAAAGATATTGTGTTGATGTGGTTTCATCTTGCAAAAGATTTTTCTCAAATGGGCATCATTGTGGGTATTCTGTCTTCTCATTGGGAATCCGAGTTCTAGTAGAATTGGAGGTATTATTCGAGATGATAAAAGTCATTTAATCTAAGCATTCTCTTCTCCCATTGGTTTTGGGTCCAATAACAAAGTAGAACTATTAGCACTTCTTCAAAGTATTTAGATTTGTAAAGTCTTAAATATTACAAATGTTATTATTGAGTTGGATTCTATGGTGGTCGTCTTATGGTGGTACAAACATAGATGTGGTACTTGGAGGAATATTGGGATGAGATTATAGATATTTTGGGTCCCATGATTTACCGTGTGCAATTGGTGGTAGACTGGCTTGCTAAAAAATGTGTGACAGGTGAGGATGTTGTTTGAAAATTTTTATCAGAGATGCCTCAAGCTCTTAGAGGATTGACTCGCTTGGATTATTCGGGTTTGCCGTCTTTACATTTTTATTTGTTTTCGATTTTGGTTTTGTTTTAGGCTTATGTAGCTTTTTCATTTCGGCTTATTTGTGTCTTTTATAAGCATGTTCAATGGCTTGGCTATTTATTTTGGTGTCTTAGTATTTTTTGACACTTGGGTTTGGATTTCATTTCTTATCTTGTAATCTTCAAGTGTAATAATATTACCACGGTTTTCCTCCACCATACGTGAGGGTAATTTTTAATAAATTCTAGGTAGGGCTACTATTAGATATTTGACCTTGACTCTTTGCTTAAAAAAATTAAAATAAAAAATTAATAACTAGATAGTCCTCAATCATCTATGATTGAAGGAGCAATTTCCTCATGGGTATCAGCCTCCATACTTGTATCAAGTGGGGCACGTTTGGTGAGGGCTTACCATAAGGAAAACGACATACCTAGGGTGTATCACCGACGTCTTCAGGTGGTTCTCACTTGAGAATGCGCAACTAGGCAGCGGCATTGTGGCTCACTCTTTCTTCTATGGGGGCTTCGTTGCTGAGGTGGTCTATTTTTTTGGGAGAAGAAACAAAGCTTGTCATGATCTTAAGCTTGATTTGGTGACTCTCTTACAAGGTGGCTACATGGCTGAGCTGCAGTGGCTATGCAATGGGCTATTACAGTGGTTTTGATCTGGCCAGTTAGGCTTCAAGGAGTAAATGACTCGAATTGGGCTTCTTATGATAAATCAACACTGTAGAGCAATGTCATCAATAATTTGCAAACTCAAGGTTGTTAAAAAAGAATTTGCTAACTTGTAGGGCCCGACCCAGTTTCCCCGATACTCAAAGCTCATCCCCAAGACCCTCTCCTAACTTTTTCCCTATTCTCCCTATACACAAATGAGTAGTGTTCCGTTATATCTCACTTCATCTATCTTACTTTGTTCATCCTATCTTATTCTTCACGAGTTTCCACCACCAAGCCCAACGCCAATGCTTCCTGCATTGCTACTCTCCACTCAAACCTCATCAACCCTATCCACGCCAAATACACTGTACGTCTTACGCCACTCTAGCCCATCATCCACCATTGCCTCTAGGGCCTCGCCACTAGTAAATCTCTATCTTGCTATCTCTTTATACTTCTCAATCGGCTTCCCTCCCTTTCCTTGTGGTTAGGACACCATTTCCGACATTGTTCATTCAAATCTTCTATTCTCGAACATCACTAGCATGTTTCTCTCATTTCTTTTCCATTGGCGTCATACTTCAAACTTCACAAAACCTACACCACAAGCCCTATTGTTGTTGTGCACACTAGGTCAATAAGTTCCTCTCTCTCTCTCTCTCTCTCCTTCCAAGCCCGCTAGACTCACAGACTAGTGTCTCTCCTTGTCATTTGGCACCCTAGACTCTCCACCCGGCATCCCAGACCCGTCTAGCCCCTCAGACTCGTAGACCAGCATCTCTCCTTGTCGTCTGGCACCAAAGACTCGCCGACCGGCATCACAGAACCATCCGACGTCGTTTCTAACGTTGTTTCCTAGCATGGGTTTTGTTGTTGCTGTGGTTTGATGCTGATATTTGTATTATCCATTATAGGAGTTTTTGATTATTAAACTTGGGTGTCCAAGAGTTTTTTGCATGGCTCTTACAGCCGGCAAGCTATGGTGTGGGAGAAAATAGAGTGGAATACGGGGCATCGTCTCTTCAGGCATTGCGTGCGCCAGTCTCTGGACGTGTGTTTGCAGATATTGTTGCCGCAAGGCCTCAAGCTCTTCCAGAGGTCAATGTTCCATTACATGAACATAGTTCATGATGGAGAGATGTTTTTTGTAAGCGAAAATTCAGCAATCTGCGAAACTTTTTCTATTTTCTGTGGTTCTGAAGGTCCTTCGACATAGACCTTCTCTTGACTGCATTTGTAGTTTTATTAAGAATCGTTGGGGACTAAAGGCTGCTCTAGTGATTGCTCAGATGTGGAATGCACGTGTGGTCTTGGTTTAGATGTCTCATGAGGAGGATTTTATTTCTTTAATGGCAAGAGGAAATTTGGAAATTCATGGAATTCCATTATGAGTTTCACAATCGACCCTGAATTATGTGGAAGATGAAGACTTGTCTGAGGATCCTATATGGATTATTTTGCCGGGTTTACCTATAATTATTTTCAGGAATCAATGTTGAGTAGCATGGGGAACAGGCTAGGAAGATATTTGAAACGTGATAATGCAACGACGTGTGTGACTCAGCTTGAAGTAGCACGCATTTGTGTTGAAATTGATGTTTCAAAGTCGTTGCGGAATTCTTTTTGGTTAGGGCCTCCGGGAGTAGCAAAAGGTCATCACCAAGATAATATTCCTTCTTTCTGTGTTATTTACAGGAAGTAGGGATATTTGGAGACTAATTGCATGAGATGAAATCGTGATTCTAATGGCAATAAAGATAACCAAATGTCGGATTCATTCGAAGAGCAACCAAATGTAGTTAAAACGGTTTGGAAGGTTGTGAGTAAGCGGCAGGCCGAGAGCAATATTTAGTTGCTAAAAAGTGCGTTGGGGAATCTTGTAAAACCAAGAGAGAAATAATCCTAGAGAATATTTGTAACCGTAGAGAAGTGAAGAATGGAGTGTCTTCAGGTGTTCTTTAGAGTTGAAAACTGATGCTACAGTGGTTCAAAATAACCAGGATTCTCCGGTTCGAGAAGACAAAGCACAAGGGAAAGGTCATAATCAAAAGCTCAAAGGGAAGTGTTTTGAAATTGTGGAAGAGGCTTTAGAGGAAGAGAATTTTGATTTATAGAAAAATTCTGAGCTACAGAGTTCGTTAAGATCAGTAGATGAAGTTCTGGAGTTCGAGCTCGGGAGTCTAGAAAATATTGGCCTTTTAGACTCAAATGAATTGGAGGATGCAGGGATTTTGTGTAGGGCAGTCTTTAAGGACGAAACTAAGGAAGTACTCAATGAGCTGGCTGCAAAGAATTTTGATTTCGAGCCTGACGTACAAGTCCCATTGAAAAAAGCGAAAGGGGTAAGAAAAGAAAAATCTATTGTGATTCTGGAGCGTCGTATTCATTCCAAAATGTTATTTTAATTTTTTGATGAATATTCTGACCTGGAATATTAGAGATATTATTTCATCAAAGAGTAGTCCGCGATGTATTTTGAATAAAATTCATCCTTCTGTGGTGGCTATTTTAGAACCTTTTTTACATTCTAATAAATGCAACAAGTGGGCAAGATGGATGAAGTTGCCATCCTTCATTAATAATGTCGCAATGGGAGGCAAGATTTGGCTTGTTTGGGCTGATATTTTGAGTTTGAGTTGAGTTCTATGTCAAATCAAGCCATTAGTGGATGGTTTGTGCATGGCAATGAAAGGATTTTCGCTACTTTTGTGTTTGCAAGTTGTTTTTGAGCTAAGAGATTGGAACTTTGGGATTTTTTGAAGTCTCAACAAATTGGTGGACCCCTTTTATTTCTTGGGGGAGATTTTATTATCATCTGTAATGACAGTGAGAACAGAGGCATTTTGCAAGCTTTCCGAGCAAAGATGGACTTTAATGAATGTATCCATGATTGTGTGTTGGTGGATATTCCTCATATTGGAAACCAGTTGTCTTTGTGTAATAGAAGGTTAGATGGAAGAAGAATATGGGCAAGGTTGGATAGGGTTCTTGTCAATATGCAATTTTTGTACCGGTTTGGGGATATTCTTCTTATCTACCTTGAACATCTTCTGACCATGCTTCTATGATTGTTCAATTAATCAAAGATCAAATGGTAGGAGCTCGACCATTCAGATTTCTCCATATGTGGGGCACACATTATGATTTTTTACCCTTAGTGCAAGAGGTCTGGAACACTAATGCGGAGGGATGTGCATTGGTGCGTTTGAGCCGAAAATTAAAATTGTTGAAGCAGGCTTTGTGCAAATGGAACAAAGATATTTTTGGCCGTGTTGAAGTTGAATTAAGAAGATTGGAGGACCGTATCATCGTGCTAGAAGAATCTATAATTGACCATCACTCAGATCACTTTGAAACTAAGCTAATGAAGTGTAAGCAAGATCATCTCAATTGGGTTCACCATGTGGAAATTTTGGCATGCAAAAAATCGTGGGTGAAGTGCTTGTCGGAAGGACATTCTAATACTTCTTTTTTTCATGCTTCTATGCGTGTTAAGTAAAGGAATAAAAAGATGCAGCTTGATGATGGAAACAGTCTAGATTCGGCGGAACAAGTTCATGAAGGGGCTGTGGTTTTCTTTCAAGAGTTACTTTCGACATCTCCTGTTGTTATGATTTTAGAGGCTTTGGATTTGCTACAACCAGTGGTAACCATGACCGAGAATGATATGTTTTGTGTGGCTCCTACAATGGAAGTGGTTAAAAATTCTCTATGGTCTATCCCTACATATTGTAATCCGGGACTTGATGAATTTCCAACTATCCCTGAAGTGGTTAACTCAAGAATTAGTTCATGGAATTAACATAAAAGTGAGAGGTGGAAATGTGATGTTGAAAGTTGACATGGCCAAGGCTTATGATTGAGTTAACTGGAGTATTTTGCTAGAGATTTTTTGGCATCTGGGTTTTTCTAAGTCTTGGAGGAGCATTGTTTTTAATGCTATATCATATCCTTCCTATTTGGTTATTCTCAATGGGTGCACCATGGGTTTTTTCAAAGCATCGCATTGTCTACGACAAGGTGATCCACTTTCTCCTTATCTTTTTATTTTATCTAAAGAAATCATGTCTCGTATGCTGAAAAAAGAATTTAGTTTGAGTCGTGTCAAACATTTCCATCCTGTCGGTAGCTCTCTGATTTCTCACTTACTTTATACGGATGATATTTTCATTTTTGCAAATGGTAGTAAGTCATCCATATGTAATCTTATGGAGGTTTTGCATAAGTATGAACTAATGTCTAGTCAGTTGATAAATCCGAGCAAATCTTCTATGTTTTTCTCCTCTACCATTTCGAGTGATCGGAAAAATTATTTGAAGCAGGTTTCGGGTTTTAAGGAAGGGGAATGGCCATTTACTTATTTGGGCATACCATTAATTGTGGGACGAATCAAAATTTGTATGTTTGACCCTTTCTTGGTTAAAGTTCAAAAGAATTTGGCAGGATGGAAGAGTACGATTTTATCTTTTGGTGGAAAGAGTGTGCATATTATACATGTTTTAAATAGCATGCCGATTCATATGCTTTCTGTATTAAAGTTGCCACAAGGTGTGATCTCGACTCTCAAGAAAATCTTTTTAGATTTTGTTTGGAGTTCTTCGATTGAGAATAAGAAAAAGAAGTAGATTTCTTGGAAGAAGATATATTTCCAAGTGGATGAAGGTGGTCTTGGTTTTTGTGATTTTAATGAAGTCCAGAACTCTTAGCTAATGAAATTTGCTTGGAAAGTACTTAAAGGAGGTCTGATTTTTCTGTTCGAAATATGTTGGGACCTCTAACTTTTTTTGTCATGCAGAGATGAAAAGGATCCCAATTCTAGAAAGGAATCATGGAATTAAGCCAAAGGTAATTGATAATTCTAAGTGGCTAGTCAGAGGGGGTCAATGCAGCTTTTGGATGGACAATTGGTTAGGAGATGGTCCTTTGATATCCTATATACCTATCACGAGGAGTAGTGAGAGTTTGAAATGCTCGAACGTTTTTAATGAGGAAGGTTTGAACCTTGATCTCTTGCCTGAGCTAGTCCCAAAAGAGATTTGTGGAAAAATCATTGATTATGGTACACGGATTAAGCAGGACAATGATGTTTGTGTATGGAAACATTCGGTGGATGAAGAGTTTTCCTCAAAATCGGCTTGAAATCTAATTCGGTATCGGGGTGACCTATGTTCTTGGAAGAAATGGTTGTGGCAAAAATGCTTGCCTATGAGGATATCTTTTTTTGTATAGAGGGAAAAGAAGAGAGCATTACAAGTGGATGATATTATTTGAAATATTGGCATCCCTTTAGCCTTTAAATGTGAATGTTGTATTAATTCACAAACAGAGTCATTGCATCATATTTTATGTGAAGGGGAAAGAGCTCAAAAGGTCTAGTTATTTTTTGCCAATATTTGCAACATTCGACTTCCTCAAATTCGAAACTGGGAAGGAATGATGGAGTTTTGGTGGCAAAAAGCTTCTATATTGCCCCAGGTGGGTTGGATTCGGAGAGTTCTTCCTATAATTATTGCGTGGGCATTGTGGAAATCTTTATGCTTGGCCCGCATGGAAGGTATGAAATTCTCAATCGATGCTATTATTTGTAATGTTAAAGTGACAATAAGAGATATTTCTTGCAAACTTAAGAAGTTTAAATGTATGGGAGTTTCTGACCACTCAGCCTTGGAGAATCTTGCATGTCTAATAGTTTTGGTCTCAAAAAAGACACCAAAGATTGTTGCTTGGCTATCTTTGGAAAGAGGAATATTAAAACTTAATGTGGATGACACTTTTTTAGACAATTCGGGAGAGGGTGGCGGAGGTGGCATTATTCGAGACTATCATGGTGATGTGGTTGCCAGTTTTGCACATTCATATGGGTTTGCCATTAATACTATAGCTGAATGTCGTGCTCTTTTAGATGGCCTTCAGTTATGCAGGCAATTGGGTTTGAGGGATATTCTGGTGGAATTAAACTCAACCGCTGTTCTTGGTTGGTTGGCTTTGGAGACTTGCAAATATTGGTTTCTTTGAAGTTTTTGGGAAGAAGTAAAGAAGATTGCTAGGGAGCTTAATATAAAATTTTGTCATATTTTTAAAGAAGCTAATGCGGTAGCAGATTTATTAGCGAAGCATAGAGCTCAAGGGTGAATTTCATATTTTCATGGGTCTATTAGTACACAAGGTCGGATTCGAGGACTTCTACGCATGGATAAACTGGGTATTCCTTATATTAGACATTAATCTTTTTTTTTTTGGTGACTTTTTTTATTGTTAGTTTTGAGCTTGTATGTCTTTTGATTTGTTATGCTTTGCTAGTAGTAGATTTGGCACTTGGGTTCGGATTTTTATTGCTTTTTATTGTAACCCTAAGTGCAACAATGTTATCCCGGTATTCTTCCGCCATAAGTAAGGGATTTCTTAGTAAGTTTTGGATAGGGGCCACTATTGGTAAGTGGCCATGACTCTTCGCTAAAAAAAAATATGAACATCCTAACTAAATGGGGGTTTGAATGTGCTTGTTTAAGGAGTGAGATGAGATAAGAATTTTATGAATAATAATAAAATAGTTTATGAATAATAGTGAGATAATTTATAGTATTTTTTAGATTTTTAGAAATGAGAGAAAAAAAAAAGTTGAATAAAAAATATTATAAAGTTAAAGTATTGTTAGAATATAATTTTCTAATATAATTTTTATTTGAAAATTTGAAAATTTTGAAATTGTTTTAATTTTTGTTTGAAAGTTTGAAAAAATTGTAATGATTAATTTAAAATTTTGTATTTTAATTATCTTTAGAAAGAAGATAGAATGAGCTGAGATCTACTTCTAAACCAAGTCTTATGCCTTATTTATTTTTATAAGTTATAATAATTTTCATCTCATCTTATTTAATCACTAAAATTTATTTAAATTCTACATAAAATAAAATAAATAATTCTACTTTTTAAAATTTTAAAATAAAAATAATATTCTAATAATTTTTAATTAATTTTTAAATATTATCTAAATCAATCTCAACTTATTTTATTTTATTTACAAAAATAAATGAGACGTCAGTCATAGGTTGACGAGTCATGACAAATCGTAGAACAATGATGAATTACAATTAATACAAAGTTTTAATATCACTAGCATTAAAAAAGTACTTAAAATATGTATTTCTAATAATAATAATAATTGTGGATAAGTGGTACTTCTATATTTTCAATTGGCAAGTGACGCCTCAAGCTTTGACTAATTGGGGGCTTGGGGACGACAGGCTTGCCTATAGACTATTTAATTAAAGGTCAACATGAGCTGCTTAGTTTGCTGCCGTCTTCTAAATAGCTTTTTCCATTTTATTATCAATTTTAACGATCAGATATACATTGATAGAGATTGTATAAATTTTCAAACAAAAATTAATAATTTCAAGGAATAAAATATACTTTCCAACTTCATTAGTCTCTGAAAAGTGTGAACATGTATATAGGTTGTGAATCAGAATATCAGCTTGACTTTTGAAGTGCTGTCATGTGAACACAGAGCATGAAGATCAGTCACTGATGCGCACAGTTGTGAATTGTACCCAATCCACATGGGTTCACATGCTTTCGTAAGTCATACTGCCATCGATCTGTATATTTAAGCCATGTTTTGATAAAGAAGTATCAATTCTATTTTTGTTATGAATTATTAAGGACGGTTTTTGTCCCCTTAATTATTTTGTGAATGACCCTATTACCATTATTTTAAGTCTTGCACAGTAATTTATATAGTAATTTCAACGCCTATAAATATGGGATTCAGTTATTATGAAATTCATAAGAAAATATATAGAAGGAAGAAAGTTTCAGAGAGTTTCTTAAGAATTTCTTTTATATTTCTCTTGCAATAGTAGTAGTTTTCTTTTTAGTTTTATAACACGTTATCAGCACGAGATTCTACCGATACTGAAGCTAGTGGTCTCCTACTTCAAGTAAGTTTTTCAATATATTATTTGCAGTCCTCGAGATAAATATTAAAGGTAATATTGCTGAATATTACTTGATAAAATTATACTTTTATTCTTATGATAATGTGAATATATTTTTTAAATTCACAGATTTATTTTTATGATATAATGTCAAATACTGAAATTTATTACTATTGACATTTCTGGAAAAAGTTATATATCTAAGATCCTTGATGAGATTCATTTGGATATGATGATGAACTTGGGAGATACAATCATAGAAGAAAATCATGTGTCCCTGAAGGACCGTGCTGTGTATCTCATGATGAAAAATCATCTTAGTGTGTGAAATGAATTAAGAGAGAGATATGAACACCAGAAGATGTAATCCTCTTAAAAGATCATTATGATTTATTGCACCTGAAGTTGCAAGATTTTAAGAGTGGTATTGAATATTCTGCACTCTTTAAAATCAGCTCAATATTAAAATTATGTAGTGAAAATGTCACTGATGATGATATATAAAAGAAGACATATTATTTTTCATACCTCGAATGTGCTCCTGTAGTAGCAATATCGAGAGTGAAAGTTCAACAAATATCCTGAACTTTTATTTTGTCTTCCAGTGATTGAGCTAAATAATGAGTTTTTATTAATAAATCACCAGTTACGTCCTATTAATGATATTGAATTTACACCATTCTCAGAAGTGAACGGTGCATTCTTTCAAAGGAATTAAGGGCGTAGACGTGGTAGAAAAACTATAGAAGTGTTGGTCCCAAAAGCGACAACACTAAAGATGATAAAAATATATCATATCACCAGAAGTGATCCAACTCAGAGAAGGGTAAAGGCCTTCAGAATAATTCTTCATAGAAAGATGAAGATGTTTGTCATAGATGTGGTATGACTGAACAGTGGTCACGTACCTGTTGTACGGCCAAGCACTTGATAAGCTTTTATATATAAGCTTATTAATATTTCATCATGTTTTGAAATAATGAAATATCGGTGCCTGAAGCACGATAGAAATTATTTGGGATAATAAAACCCTGTCTAAATTTGATCCTTTTACAAATAAATGTGAACTAGAAGTTCAGAGGATTATCAATCTGCAAAGTGTTGCAAATCAATTACATGATGTATTTACTGACACTAAAAGAGTTGTAAAATCATATATTACTGCTGTTAATGCTTAAGTAATAATTGAAATCTCCGAAGGACGAGTTGTTAAAATAGCAATAAATGAGTCTAAGATACGCCTGAAGCGTTGAAGACCTATTGGTGCACAAAAGAAAAAAAAATCGGTGCTCATGAAGAGACCGTATTTTCTGTATAAAATATAATCCTCCTGAAGAGGAAACCTCCTTCAGAGGTAACTCCTGAAGAGTATAACTCCTGAAGAGTGTAACTCCTGAAGAGGTAACTCCTAAAGAGTATAAATCCTGAAGAGAAAACTCCTGAAGAGTACAAACCTCCTGAAGAGGAACCTCCTGTAGAGGTGTTTCATGAAATGTTTTCCCCTGAAGAGGAACAATGAGATCTCAATACATTTCATGAGTACTGGAAAATTTATGGATAGAAATAAAACTGTTGTCAACAACATATATGATAACACTTGACATTACTAGAAGTAATGAAGAAAGTGAACAAAAAACCGTCGAAAAATGACGACGTAGAAATGATTGGCCAAAATGGAAAGCAGTTATTGAAACTGAATTAAAATCGCTAGCAAAGCGAGAGGTATTTAGACCTGTTGTCCAAACAACAAAATGTGTAATGCCTATAAAATATAAGTGAGTATTTATACGAAAGCGTAATGCGAAATGAAATTGTGCGGTATAATTTGTCGCACAAGGTTTCCTGCAGAAACCCGAGAGCAGTTATAAGAAAACATATTTCCTTGTTATGAATGCAATCACATTCATATTTTTAATCGATTTGATTATTACAAAAGGATTAGATATGCAGTTAATGAATGTGGTCACTGCATATTTATAAGGATCATTAGATCATTACATATATAAAGATATACGATACTTGAAGCATCTAATCCAAGTACATTTAGGAGTATGTACTTTATAAAGTTTCAAAGATCTTTATATGGGTTAAAGCAATCCGGACGCATGTGGTATAATTGAATCAACGAGTATCTATTGAAAGAAAGATTAAGAATAATCCTATATGCCCATGTGTTTTATCAGAATCTGGATTTGTCATTATTGCAGTTTATGTTGATGATTGACCTTGTTAGAACTCCTGAAGAGATCACAAGGGCTGATATAAATTCAAGGAATGCATTTGAAAAGAAAAGATTTTATTATTCAATTGATAGATGAGTTACAAGAATTTGAGACTTCTAGCCTTATCTCTCAAATGCATTTGCTCTTCATAAAGCAACATACCATCCTTATCTAAAGGATTAGGTAGTCGAAATGAAGAGGCAATTAAGGATTTTAAATCTTTATTCTCTTGCTTT
Source organism: Platycarya longipes (assembly GCA_036559045.1). NCBI lineage: Eukaryota > Viridiplantae > Streptophyta > Magnoliopsida > Fagales > Juglandaceae > Platycarya > Platycarya longipes. The sequence goes on from CM071791.1 coordinate 28,363,913, forward strand.
AAGTCTGTAATTTTTCTGTCAGACTCTTGAACGAGTCGTTGAAGTACGGAAACCTTCTCGTTAAGCTCCTCAATCTCACGATTTTTGGATTGTAATCGGTTGGAAAATCCAACAATAGAGGAGTATCGGGTGCCGAGAGTCACCAGCTCATAAACGGCATCACGATCTGACTTATTAGCCAAATCATTCGTTTTCTGCAACATGGTACCTGCGGAAGATGCAGGAATAATTTGTAATTGAGGTGAATGACACCTCATATGTTGATCGTGAGAAATAGTAAAATGAAATTGATGAGCCATTGGAAATTTGTAGAATAAGAATACAAATACAAATGAATTATAGATATGAGAAGAAGATTTAATGCGTACTAAATGAAGCTAAAGACGATTCTTATAGAAATGGAAATAAGAACAAGACAAACCATCATCTCTTCAAATCTCACTTTACAAGATATGCTGGATGCATAATTTCAAAAGCCAACGAGATTAATTACAACTATCCCTATTTTCTTGTAAACGCTGAACCTCTGCCGTTAGCTGCTGTTGTTGACTTTGTATCTGAGCTCTCTCTCGTTCTAGCTCTTCTACTCGTGTTTTCAGGTTACGAGAATACCAGTCTACAAGTTTCTTCAGCTCCTTGTTTTCTTGTCTTAAATCTTTATTTTTTCTATCTTTAGTTGCAAGCGTTTGATGCAACTCAGATATTTGAGTTTTAAGATGATCAACCTCACTCATTCTCGCCAATAGCCTCTGAGACATGGTTGTAAGAGAGGCAGCATATTGAGCACTGAGGGTTCTTGATGCTGCAACAATTTCAGGATCAGATTTACTAGAAAGATATATCTCTGCTCCTATCATGGTGTTTACAGCCTCAGGAGAAAATATAAGTGGTTGAGGTATAAAAGGTTCATGGTTTAAATCTGGGACATTAGAATTTCTATCAGACATAATATCGTTCTGGATGAACAACAACTGAATCTATGAGGAATGCGAGATCTTTTTGCTGGAGTAAACCAATGGTAAAATTGGTTATATTTAAACAACAACCCGAAGCCTTCAAATCTCTTCAAGATCTCATTTGTCCACAATGTCAAGTGGATTTGATTTTCCGCCGAACCGATAATATTAGACCTCAAAGCTTTTACAGCTTTTATCATACATGAATGGTTTCCAATGTTATTTCCGCCGTATATAAACAAGTTCTCCCTAATAACGCCGAATGAGGAGGAGAAAATTTTAGATGAAAATATTATCATGTTCTCTCTAATGCATTATTTAGATGGAAATCATGTTTGAATTCGTAATCTGTTATAGATGCTGAAATAATATTTGCTTATTACTTGAAACACTAATGCATATTATCAGAGGGAGTTTAAGTATTACTGCAGGTATCAGATTTCTATTAAGTCTGTCAACCAGATATTATTTTTCATCTTCAAATCACTCAGAGATTATTGCAATTCATGAAACAACTCGAGAGTATATTTGGCTGAGATCAATGACTCAACATATCCAAGAAAATTGTGGTATTTCATAATCAATGATAGCTCAACAATTTTATACGAAAATAATGCTGCTTGTATCATTCAAATCAAATGAGGATATATCAAAGATACGATCAAGTGATAATCTGGCAGATTTATTCACGAAGGCACCACCAACTACGACATTAAAAAAAATTGTGCAGAATATTAAAATGTGAAGACTCAAAAATCTATCGTCATGCACTTTCTAGGGGGAGTAAAAGTCCTGAAGACTTGTGCTAATTGTACTCTTTTTCCTTCGCTAAGATTTTGTCCCACTGGATTTTCCTTTGTAAGGTTTTAATGAGACAATCTTAAAGCACTTGTGGATACATAAGAAGACTGTACTCTTTTTCCTTCGCCATTGGTTTTTTTCCCACTGGGTTTTTCTTTGGCAAGGTTTTAACGAGGCAGATTCTTTATGGGTGGTCATTCAAGGGGGAGTGTTATGAATTATTAGGGGCGGTCCCTGCCCCCTTAATTATTTTGTGAATGAACCTACCACCATTATTTTAAGTCTTGCACAGTAACTTGTATAGTAATTTCAACGCCTATAAATATGGGATTCAGTTGTTATGAAATTCATAAGAAAATATATATAAGGAAGAAAGTTTCAGATAGTTTCTTAAGAGTTTCTTTTATATTTCTCTTGCAATAGTAGTAGTTTTCTTTTTAGTTTTATAACAATTTTATCTTATTATATTTTATCTTATCTTATAATTATTTATATTATATATAAAATATAATAATTAATTTAATTTTTTAAAATTTTAAACTAATAATATTATTAAAAATAAAAATTTTAATAATATTTTATTTAACCTTTAATTTTTGTCTAAAACCATTTATATATATATATATATAGTTATACACAAGATTTCGTTTGGGATCTCGAACAAATAATTATGTATTTTTTTCATATTTTTTAAATCACAATATTTTTAAAAAATATATCTTTAATTACTAAAAAAAAAATTAAAAATCGACAATCAAAATTCCTAGTCAGAATGGGATAAATGAATTTAGCATTTCTTATATTTAATACGCAATTGTATCAACACAAACTTGATAAGATTTCTATCTTTGCTACGACTTGCTTGACGGACGTAGTTTTTCTCCAATGTTTGAGGAATTATTTAGTATATTAAATTACATTCTTTAAATATGTAAGACGTAAATTTTTTAAAAAAGTTGGGTGCTGTCCGGTGCAAGGTAGCTCCAGGACTGGATGGGGTTTGAGTAATGTTAGAGATGAATATCAAACAAACATTAACTCACAGACGTTAACTCACGGTCTTTAAAATTTTCATTTTCTTTAGCTTTAGATCAAAATTTTCATTCTTTAACTCATAAATATTATACAATATACAGAAAGTATTAAACAACACAATTTATCAATTTATGTATGTTCAATATTTGTCTTTGACGTCTATTCCTAACATTTTTGGTGGAATTTTCACCTGCGACCCTTGCCTACGCATCCTAGGGGTGAGACATCCCCACCTTCCTAGTTAAGATGCGGGGCAAATTGGGAATCTAATTCGTCTCTCCTCATTTCCATTTTAAATATAGATTATATTTTACTATATTTAAAAATTATTCCTAGGTTCCACAATAATCAAAAATATATATCTAGATCTAAATTATAAATTTAAATTTTTTTAATATGATTATTATTTAAAAATTATGTAGTTTTTAAATTTGCTACATAATTTTTTTATTTGCTAGTTCATATTTTGTAAAGTATAGTATAGTAGTTTTTAAACTAAATAATTTTTAAATTTGTTAGTGCATATTTTATGAAAAGTTAAACAAATTGTACTATATTTATTTATAAACAACTTGTAAAATTTAAATAGAAATATATATTTATATATAAACATATATTTATATTTTTGTATATATATATAAATATTTATGTTTTTATGTATAAATGGGGGCGGGGGAAATGATAGTTGGGATAGCAGGGTGAGGGGCCACATACACGCCCCTACAATAAGGTATGATTAAGTCCTTTCTTTTTTAAGCAAGTTTTCATTCAAATAAGAAAAATATGATACGTGAAGAGGAGTGGGCTTTCTAACAAATGTTTAGTACAATAATCACAATGTGAAGGTGGAGGGAAAAAACTAAAAAAATAAAAAAAGTTTGAAACCAATTTTTTAGTCTTTAGCTATGCCCTACAAAAAGAGTACCACTTTAACAGACGGTTTTTTACAATTTTCACATCCATACCAACTGTTACAATATCGTTGGAGGTAGTGGAAACTATATGTGTATTGCAGTTTATTGTTTTAAAATATTTCTTGAAGATATTCATATTTTCTTTTTCAAGATCATTAGTTAGGAAAAACGTTAATATAGTAAAAAACACGATACATAGAGTGATACATAGAGTGATCTAAGGCGGATCAGCTTTGATCAAGGATAAAGATCAATAATCCTCTTATCATCCCAATTTTAAGCTTTCGACTTCTAATAAAAATAGTCTAGTTTTTTAATGCTAGCTGCCCACCAGCATTTACGATTTATTTATTTTTATACAGTTGGGGAGAGGGATTGTGAACTCTATAGCTTCATTTAGAAGGCTATCAGGCCATAGACTTTTGACACCGTCTACAATTAAGTTTGTATAAATCTGTAGTTCTTTTTAATGACAAAAGATATTGAGTAATTCTCTATATAACTAATGTCGCGTAATTACTTTGAAAAAGAGTAAATAAAATATAGAATCTAGTTAAAAAAATTAATTTTTTATAATGATCATACTATTTTTCAAAGCGATTACGCAATCTTTACACACCTCACGATTGTATGTGTAATTAATTTTTTTAATTATTTTTTTAATTTTTTTAACATCTTTAATTATTAAAAAATATATAAAACTTTATTAATAATTATTTTTTATCCATTAAACTAAAAGGCTAAAAATATAAAACTAGAAATTAGAAATTCAAATTAGTTAGGCAAGTTTTTCACGATAATAGGTATTATATTCTCAAATTGGTATTTAAAATATGTTATTTACGTCCCTTACATTGTAAGACTTGATTTATATAATTTAAATTTTAAAACTTATTTTCCAAATCAAATTACTCCGCATAATTAAGCACTTAGTATGTATGCTCTATGCACTGATTTACAAATATAATTTTTTATTTTATAGCGGGAAATAAAACATAATAATCAGTAACTTGTTTTGTTTTTTTTTTAAAAAACGAATATCTTCAAACAAGTAAATCCAATATTCTTTAAATAATAGAGTCCAATGATAGCCCGCCACACATATCCCAAGAGAAAATTTTGATATTGGTACCTGAGAGCATACCGGCCAGAATACTGAAACAAAATATTTTAATATTAGTATCGTTTTATATACCATTTTAAAATAGTTTATATATTAAAAAATATATATAAATACATATATAAATTATATTTTAAAATAATTATCAATATATGAATAAATTATATATATAAATAATCTTGTCTGAATTGAGATAAAAAAAATAACAAGAATGAAAAATATATATATTAAAATCCGATACGGTTGATATAGGCCGATACGGTCGATATAGGCCGATACGACCAGTATTTGAGCCGATACAAAACAGACAGTGTGCCTGTATCACCCAACTGCCCAGTACGATATGAGCTAATACGGTACAACATTTAAAACAATGGTCAATACACATATCTCTCTCTCTCTCTATCCAAAACCCTCACCCACTAAAACTCCTTCCTTCTTTGGAGTTTAGAGCACTTTTATTGGATTGGTCAAAAAAAAAATTTCAAAAAATATAAGTTTGCATATATATTGAAGTTTTTTTTGTCATATTTAACAATGAGAAGAAGAAATGGAAGAAGAGAATAAAAATATTTTTTGTCTTCAAAAATTAATAATAACCCTTTAAATTTGTTCTCCCCTCATTTTTAATCAAATATGATTTTTAATCAAATGTTATAAAAGATTTTAATATGTGTACAAACTTATACTTTTTTTGAAAAAAAAATTGGTCAATTCAATGAGAAGGCTCTTAGGCCACCATAACCATCTCTCATTTCTCTAGAAAACCGATTGAAAATTTGATACTATTTTATTTCAATGAAAATAAAGACTTTGGCCTGGTTAGTTTACGTAAATCATCTCATCTTATTTTATTTTAAATTTATCATTATATTTTATTTTAAATTTTCATATAAAATAAACTAAAAAATTTAACTTTTTCAAATCTTAAAATAAAACTAATATTAAAAATTATATAATACAATAATATTTTAATTTTTTTACTTTTTATTGAAAACAATTCAGACTTATTAACTCACACCTTAAAAAGAAAGACAAAATAAACAATTCAGGCTTATTAACTCACACCTTCAAAATAGACAACTACTTGGTGTAATGAACCTCGTTTCAGCTAAGATCAAATATAAGGTGTTAAAGACGTATCTTGCAGTCTGATTTATCAGTTCCCGATCGACCGAAACCTGCAAAAGCAAGAATAAGGATGATCGGGGTTCGAGACCGCTCCGATGATCAAGTTAGCAAAAGAGGATATGATAAGAGAAATTTGTTGAAGGAAAATGTCAGAATGTACCTCGTTTTGGATTTGGTCCAGGCTTATTTATAGGTGTTTTTGTTTTTCCTAGAAGGCGATTTTAAGGTAAAAGATCTAACAGTCGGGACATCACTCGATCGTCATCCCTGAGGAGAGAAACTTGATCTGATCTTGCCTGTCTCATCTTATTAATTAGATTTTCCCTCAATCAATGCTCAATCAGATCCTATCTTCATCCAGTCTAGTAATTAATAATGCGTGTTTCTAGCATTTGTGTATTTAAGAGGGGAAATCTGTAGATCGGCGATTTTCCGGTTGTTCATAAATGTGGGAATGACCATGACGTGAGGTGGGTCCGCAATAAATGCACTGTTGTTCCTGACATTAGCGTATCCTCGAAGTCGGCTTATTCTCTTTTTCTCTATTCGTGGTAGCCAGTGATCAGGGTTATCTCTGGTTCTGGTATTTCCAGTCGGGTTCAGACACGTGTCATCCGGGTTTAGACCACGGGCTTCAGGCCCAACTTTTTCCAGGCTTGGGTTCGTTGCCAACTATCCTTTCAGTACCCCGCGAATGTTTATCAAAAGGCACTTCGATGGAGATTCTAAATGCTTTAGGGATAGAGTGCTCCTTTTCCTTGTCCACGTTCTTCTTTAGCACTGGATAATATTTTCTTAATTCCCCTTCCGAGCGGAAATACTTGGTCGAATATACCCGGGCGGTTCCAGTTGGTATGTTGTTTCATTTACTGGTTGGACTTCTGGGGACGATTTGAATTCTAATCAGTTAATGCTGGGTCACAATCTTTCGTATTCCGTGTCAGGCATTCAATACCTTTCAGAGTTTAATTATTTCGTCGTTTCGATTTTCGAACCGTTAGTGACGTTTCTGGTTGTGCTATTGGCTCACGATTAGCTCGTAATATGCACGTGCGAGATCGTCATTATCTGATCTGTCATTTCGGCACACACTTCTTACCTCTGATTGGTCAGCTTCGAGCATGCCTCCTGTTCCCAAGGGTCACGTCTGAGGACATGGCGTCGATGTCACTTCGTTTCCCGCTCGCCTTAAATTCGGTTTCTGGGTATAAATTACCCAGAAACCTCATTACTGTTCTTCCTTCTCTGTTTACTTTCTCAGACTCACTTTTCGCTGCCTCCCTGCTCTTCTGCTGTTCTTCTTTCTCATACTCACTTTTCGTTGCTTCCCTATTCTTCTGCTGTTCTTCTTTCTTCCCTTACATTTTTTTTTTCTAACTCTTGTCTCCATGGCTTCCTCTGATCCATGCCCTTTCTTTGTGGGTAATGACTGGACTTCTTCAGAGCAGTCCTCTGATGTGGACGCGCTTAGGAAGAAGCATCGTGTTTCTTGGCGGGAATTTCCTGGAAGCCCCAGGGGATGGCGTTAGGGCTTGCGAACGTGATGGGAGGGCATAAAAAGTTGCCCTTTTTTACCTTATGTTCTCGAAGGATTTTCACCTCCCTTTCATCCGTCCTGTTCGAGAGGTTCTTCATTTCTTGGGCTTAGCCCCTGCCCAACTCTTGTCGAACGGGTGGCGTATTCTTTTGGCCACCTGTGTGGTGTTCCGGATTGTTCTCTCTGGGATGAACGATCCCTATCCCGATTTGACTGCTCGGGAATTCTTTTCGATATATCGGCTCCTTCTTCGGGACGGGAATGTCGCCGGTTTCCAAATAAAGCCGAAATGTCGACTGATTCGAATGGAGGAGAGGCCTTCGAGTGCTCGAGACTATCATAAGAAATCTTTCTTTGTCTCGGGTAGGGATTGGGAATTCCCAGAGGGAGAGGGGAATGAATTCCCAGTCTAAAAAGATTGAGGCTTTCTCCCTTTCCCGACGCATATGGAGATTACTCTCACAGCCCAGGAAACCGACTGGGTGAAGGCCATCCTTTCTTGGGGGGCAGAGGATCCCAACCGGCTGTGGTCCGATGCCCTTTTGACCGAGGAGAATCCCGACGGGAGGTGAAGTTCCTGACCCGACCGGACCGATCTTATGCTGAGGGTCAAAACTTCTTCAACATTCCTAAGGAGCCCCCTACTTCTTCTCGAGAGCGGGCCTCTAATCGTGAAGCTCACAAGGAGAGACGTACAAAAAGTCATCACGGCGAAGCCACTTCGAGCCGTGGTGCCCGCCCTAAGAAACAGAAGAAGGGGAAGGGTCCACGTATCGAAGATCAGGGCGAGCGTATTCCCCCTACGGATTCCCCGATTCGTAGTCCCGCGCAGGCCACCTCGTCGACATCTTTGGACGGGCTCCGCTTTCTGGAGACCGAGTGGATAAGGTCTGAGGCCAGGAGGGTTGTCCTCGAAGCCCAGATAGAAGCAACCGACGCGGCAGGGGTTGAGTCATCGGATGGGGAAGACATCGACCGGGCCTTCCAAGAGGCTCTGGATCGTGCTACCGACCTTTCTGCTGGTGCCATGCCTTTCGCGCAAGTCTTCCGCCAGGAGTCGGAAGAGCAAGTTGCCAGGGCAAACCAATTGCCTACTCCCCCTCCTTCTTCTTCCGAGCGCCACTCTGATACTTCCGAGGGCGAGGATGAAGTTAAGGATGAATCTGACTCTGGGGGCGATCAAGGAGGAGTCAGCCTGCAAGAAGGACAGGAGCAAGGCAAAGACGAAGGATGCCAAAGAGGGGTCGGACCTGATGAGTCGGGTGGGACTGGCATTCCCCTGGAAAGGACACACGGGGAGACCTCGAATGAAGGTGGGCAACCTTTCGTCGAGCTCGATGAATCCCCTGAAGGTCCACTCCCTACTTTTGAGAGGGGATCAACTTCAAAGACTTAGTTCGATGGCAGACAAGTGTCTCCGGATTTAGAAATTCCTGCCCGACCTCCGTTTCCTTTTCGGTTCCGGAGTGGGGTTGCGGTGCTGGGTCGTTTTTTTGAGTTGGAGTCAGAAGGAGGAGATCAAGCTGGCGAAGCTAGTTCAGAGCGTCCCTCGCATTTTGAGCAACCCAAGGTGGATGCTTCCGAGCGGGTGGTTAAAATGCTGGAGCCTCTGCTGACACAGGTTTGACTCGTAGGTTTTGTCAGATTTATGTAGTCTTTTGGTTCCGAGCTAATAATTTATTTTCTTTGTGTTCAGGTTGCCAAGGAAATATCCCAGGCTGGGGGTTTCGAGTTGGTAGAGCTTGCTGAATTCAATAATGAGCTCGGAACCATCTGCAAGTTTGGGCTTTATAAGTTGCAGCAGGCGAGAGATTAGCTCAAATTATCGCAGAAAACCTGCAGGGGTCTGATCAAAACGGTCGAAAAGTTAGGGGCTGACAAGAGCAGGCTAGAGAAGGCCAATGCTTCTTTTCGAGCCGAATTGGAGGCGGCCCAGGATTCGCTGGCAATAGCTCATCGAAGGAATGCCCGCCTCGTAGATGCCAGATCGGCCACCGAGCAGGACAATATTCTTCTTCAATCTGAGTTGACTGCTCAGATGGCGGAACTAGCTGCCTCTGCTCAAATTCTTTCATTGAGGAAATAAGAGCTGGCTATTCCAAGCGCGCTCGGGTTGCTCGGGAAAGGAATTGGCTGGCTCGGAGCGCACCCGAGAGACTTTAGAGGAGGAGTTGACAAGGTCTGAATGAATCCAAGCTGCTCAAAAGACCGAGCTGGAGGAGACTCATCATGCTTTGGAGGAGGCCCATTCGAGAATAGCTGACTTTGAGCAGCAGATATCTCGAGTGGTGGCCATTCACAACTCAGCCTAGGGGTACGGTTATGCTGAAGGTCTCCGTCGGATAGGAGCCCAGCTTTTGGTAGACCCTCAGCTTAACCCCCACAACATAGATCCAAAATCTCTTCGTTCGGACCGGGTTGCGAAGAAGTTTGTAAAGAAGATCGGAAAGCGCGGCTACCCGCTTTTCGATGACTTGAATCCTCCTCCTCCCCCTCCTGAGGCTTAATCTTGTTACCGTGTCGACTTCTTCTTGTTGTAATAATTTTTTTTTTTATACTGTAACTGAATATATAACATTCGAGACATTGGCTTCTCTTTAGATGCTTTGTTCGCTCTATACCCCGTAAAAATTTTTTGGTTAAATAAAAAACTTAAGCAAGAATTTTTTTCGAGCATAACGCGTGTTTGAGGTCGGGATTCAAGAGTTGCAAGTTACTTCGCGTGGGTGGCGTGACCGACCCCGTGGGATTTCGAGCGTTTATTTCGCGTGGGTGAGTTGACCGACCCCGCAGGATTCGAGTTGAAGTGTTACTTCACGTGGGTGGGTTGACCGACCCCTTGGGATTCGAGTTGAAGTGTTATTTCGCGTGGGTAGGTTGACCGACCCCGCGAGATTCGAGAGTGACTTCGCGTGGGTGGGTTTGACCGACCCTGCAGGATTCGAGATGAGAATTACATATAACTTATAATGCATTGGATATTAATAACAACGGGCTTTTTATAATTTCAAGAAGTAAAATACATTGGAAAATGTTATGCATAGTACCTCTTAAGCCGCTCACGATTCCAGGGGTGTGGTAAGTCGGTCCCGGAGCTGTCCCTGAGTCGGTAAGATCCGGGCCTGTTAGTTGTTGTTATCATGTAGGGCCCTTCCCATTTCGGTCCTAGTTTTCCTTGCGCTGGTGTTGTAACGCTCGTTTGTCTTAGTACTAAGTCTCCGACTCTGAAGTTGCGTGGTTTTACTCTTCTGTTGAAGTATTGTTCTGTCTTGCGTTTGTTGTTGGCAACTTGGATGAAGGCTTCTTCTCTTCTTTCTTCTAAGAAATCTAATCGTTCCATCATTTTAGCATCATTAGTAGCTGTATCGTAGTACTGAACTCGCAGTGTAGGTATCCCGATTTCGACCGGAATTACTGCCTCGCAGCCATATGTAAGGGCGAATGGTGTTTGGAGTTCGGACTGTTGTGCGATATGCCCAAAGAACTCCTGGTAGCTCATCGGCCCACGCCCCTTTGTGCATTCCGAGTCTTTTCTTTAGTGTATTGAGGATCGTTTTATTGGTCGCCTCGGCTTGTCCGTTAACTTGTGGGTGGCCAGGTGAAGAGTATTTCACTTTGATTTTCAGCTCAGAGCACCACTCTCGGTAATGATTACAATCGAACTGCTTTCCGTTGTCGGATTTGAAACTCTGAGGTATCCTGAATCAGCAAACAATCGATTTCCATAAGAATTTTGTGATGGCTTGAGAGGTGATACTGGCGAGGGATTCGTCTTCTACCCACTTTGTGAAATAATCCACTGCTACCACGATGAACTTAGTTCCACCCCTCCCGACTAGAAATGGTCCTATAAGATCTAGCCCCCATTGGTCAAAAGGCCAGGGGGATGTTATCGAGGCGAGTTCCTCTGACGGGGAATGTAATATTGGGCTATACTCCTGATATTTTAGACATTTCTTAACGAACTCCTTCGCTTCTTGGAGCGAACATGGCCAGTAATACCCTGCGCGGGTAGCCAGTGTCTTAGCCCCTATGTGAGCCCCACAAATTCCTTCATGGATTTCAGCGAGTATATACTGTCCTTCTTCTTTCGTCACACATCTGAGTAATGGTTCGGAGAAACCCTTCCTGTATAACGATCCGTCAATCAGAGTGAACCTGGCTGATCTATTCTTTATTTTGCGTGCCTGATCCGGGTTAAGGGGTAACGTGCTTGTCCAGAGATATTCGATAATGTCAGTTGCCCAATCGGGATCTGCAACTGTTACAAATATAATTTCACTGCCGATGGAGGGCGTATCTATTGTCTTGATCTCTGTGTTCTCTGGGGGCGGGTGCTCGTCCTTTCCTGAGCTATTTTTGCCAATCGATCTGCCAAATGATTTTCATTTTTTGGGATCTGCAGCAGACAGAAGTATTTGAATCGATCTCTTTCGATGCATACTTGCTCCAGATATTTTTTTAGCTTTTCACTCTTTGTGATGTATTGACCGAGTACTTGGTTAAATATAATTTGAGAATCGGTTCAGGCTTCCAAATCTGTCGCCCCAAGGATCTGGACGATTGCCATTTCAGCTATAAGAGCTTCGTATTTTGCTTCATTATTGGTTACTCTAAAAGTCAGGCCTATAACGTAGTTATGCTGGGAGCCCTGGTTAGTGATGATATGTACCCCTGCTCCGCCCCCAGCTTGACATGACGACTCATCAACATATAGCTGCCATGGCTGTTCCTGGGGTTTACTGGGGATCTCTTCCGGGAACCCTGCGTATTCTACTATGAAATCCGCCAGGGCTTGTGCCTTCATTGCTGTCCTTGGTTGGAACATTAGATCAAGCTCGCTTAGCTCGATTGCCTATTTGGCCAATCGTCCAGAGGTATCAGGCTTTTGAAGAATAGTTCTGAGGGGCTGATCGGTCATCACTTTTACAGTATAAGCTTGGAAGTAAGGGCGCAGTCGGCGTGCCGCTATCAGTAGGGAGAATACCATCATCTCCGTTCGGGGGTACCTGGCTTCTGCTCCTTGAAGAGCTCTGCTAACGTAGTAGACAAGCCTCTGTCCCTGATCAGTTTCCTTTACTAGGACCGCAGACGTCGCATGAGGTGAGACTGCTAAGTAGGCCACAAGAGTTTCTCTGGGAGCTATCTGGCTAAGTAGTGGAGGGCTTGTCAGATAATCTTTCAGTTGTTCGAAGGCTCGCTCACACGATGTGTCCCACTCGTGTGCTTTTCGAAGGACCTGAAAAAAGGGGAGGCATCGATCTGTTGACCTTGCTATGAACCGGCTGAGGGCGGCAACTCATCCAGCCAACCGTTGAACTTCCTGTAAGTTCCTTGGGGAAATCATTCCGAGGATAGCCTGTATTTTCTTAGGGTTGGCTTCAATTCCCTATTCGGAGACCATGTAACCTAGAAATTTCCCAGATTCAACCCCAAAAGTGCACTTGGTGGGATTGAGTTTCATCTGGTAGTGCCGCAGAATGGAAAAGGCCTTTCTTAGATCCACCAAATGGTCGTCAGGGCAGTGGCTCTGGACTAGGAGGTCATCGATGTAGACCTCCATGTTTCTTCTGATCTGGTATTTGAACATACGATTGACTAACCGTTAGTAGGTCGCCCCTGCATTCTTGAGCCCAAAGGGCATGGCGGTGTAGCAATAGATTCCCCGGTCTGTATTGAATGCCGTTTTCTCCTCATCGTCCGTGCTCATTTTGATTTGATTATAACCTGAATATGTGTCCATGAAATTGAGGAGAGAGTGCCCCGCAGTTGAATCTACAATGAGGTCGATGCGTGGTAGAAGGAAGCTGTCTTTAGGGCAAGTTTTGTTCAAATCGGTTAAGTCTACGCACATTCGCCATTTTCCACTCGTCTTTTTTACCAATACAACATTAGACAGCCATTCCGGGTAGTGAACTTCACGGATGAATCCGGCGGCTAAGAGTCTGTCAACTTCTTCGGCTATGGCAGCATACTTCTCGGCGCAGAAGCTTCTTCTCTTTTGTTTAACTGTCCGGATTGCCGAGTTGACACATAGCCGGTGTTCTATTATGGACTTGTCTATTTCGGGCATGTCAGCGTGCGTCCAAGCGAATACGTATTTGTGCTCGATGAGGAGATTCTTGAGCTCTGTGTTTATTCCAAGATCCATTCTGGTTCCCACTCGCACCGTCCGATCCGGGTTGTTTTGATCGACCGGAACCAGTTCCAGAGGTTCGTTTGGTTCTGCTTGACGTAGTGTTCCTTCGTCCCTAATTTCATCGTCCCAAACTGCTCGGGGAGGAGCAAGCGGGAGCTCGGCGTTCTCGCATCCCGGGGAGATCGTAACCACGGAATTGACTTTGTGCTTCAATTCTCGAGCGTAACATTCCCTGGAGGTGATTTGTTCTTCTCTGACCTCACATATTCCTCTATCGGTCGAAAATTTCATCTTGAGGTAGTAGGTAGAAGTGACTGCCTTCAGATTATTTAGGGTCGGCCTCCCTAAAATGGCATTGTATGAGGAAGAGGCTTTCACTACCAGGAATTCGGTTATGACTGACATAGTTCTGGGGGCGAAGCCCATCAAGATTAGAAGTGTTATGACGCCTTTGGGTTGAATTGCTTCACCCGTAAATCCTTTAAGGGGGGCTTGGATGTGTCGAAGTTGGTTGGGATCGATTCTCATTTGTATAAAGGCCTCCAAAAACAAGATATCGGTCGAACTTTCGTTGTCAACCAGTATCCTTTTGACTGTGATATTGGCCACTAATACTGATATTACCAATGCATCATTGTGTGGAAAGGCGATGCCCTTTTCATCCTGTTCGCCGAAAACGATTGACTCTCCCTTAGGGCCCGGGTCTCCTTGTCTCGGTGTTCTTCCCAGAGCATAAACTTCTTCATACCTGGCTTTTCGTGCATGCACTCTTTGAGAGGAAGATGTAGTTCCTCATCGGGATGGTCCTCCAATGATGGTTCTGATTTCGCCTGACAGGTGGTTAGATGTGAGTTCGTTTTGGTGTCGGCTCGACTCTCGTTCCCGAATGAGGGGGGACTTCGATCGGGTCTTTTCTCTTCGACTGCTTAGCTGTTCATCTCTCTGTCTATTCTTCAGGGCCTGGCAGTCTTCCGTATTATGGCCCATGGTCTTGTGATATTCGCAGTACATACTTCCCCTCTTTCTTCTAATGGATTCCCATCTCGATTCAGATCGGTTCTGGCTTTCCACTGCCAAGTTGGATTGGGGCCATGGTGATAGTCTGTGTTCCCGTGGGGGGCCTCTTCTTCTTGTTTCATCTGGAAGCTTCCTCCTGACTTGATGTTGGTTGGAACTTTCTCCGGTATTGGTCGCTGTTCAGTCATGCTGTCGGAGTTCTCCTCGTCGTGGAGCTACCAGGGTTTCAAGCGTATCTTCTGCGTTGATGAACCCGTCAGCTTGATCCATAAACCCGTTCAAAGTTCTGGGAGTTTTACGAGCTATCTTTGCCATAAAAGGGCTCTTGGGCCATATGCCAGCCAAGAGAGCTGCTAGGGTGATCTTTTCGTCCTTGTTGTCGGTCGTCATTCTTTCTTTGTTGAACCTGGTCAGGTACCCTTTCAGGTTCTCTCTCTCTCCTTGTTTGACGGTCAGTATGTACGCCGCGGGGTGCCTTCTTTTTTTACTAGCCATAAATTGGGTGTTGAAGAGTCAGGCTAATGTTTCGAAACTGTTGATTGATCCCGGAGGAATGGTTCCGAACCATGTCCTAGCCATTCCCTTCAGTGTGAAAGGGAACGCTCGACATGCTACTTCACCGAGATAGCCATGCAGGCTAACGTGTGCTTTGAAGGCTTCCAGGTGCTCCATGGGATCCTGAGATCCATCATACGGTGCGGGACTTTGAATTTGGACGGGAGAGGGACGGCCAAGACGTCCGCACTGTAAGGTGTCCCTATGCTCCCTTGCGAAGAAACGTGCCCCTCAGCCGGGTTGATTAATTTCGCCATTTCAGCATACTTGTCTCCTAACTCTTTTAACTCGGTGTGCATCCAGTGTCATTCTCCTTCGGAGGCCTCATTTTTCTCAGGATGTCGGGAGCTCACGTTCTACTCGAGGTTGACTTCGCCACGGGCCGATATTTCTTCACAGGGTTGCCGAAGGGCGGCGTTCTCCTCTCTCATCTTCCTCACAATTTCTTCTAGTGCTTCTAGTTTCTCTTCCATGGCCGAATCTAAATGTTGATCGTGTTCGGTCGTCTGCGATAGTGGTACGGTAAACATGCAAAAAGTACGCTTATCAAACTAGAATCTCACAGACAGCGCCACTGTTAAGGATGTATCTTGCAGATTGATTTATCAGTTCCCGATCGACTGAAACCTGCAAAAATAAAAATAAGGATGATCGGGGTCCGGGACCGCTCTTACGATCAAGTTAGCGAAAGAGGATATGATAAGAGAAATTTGTTGAAGGAAAATGTCAGAATGTACCTCGTTTTGAATTTGGTCCAGGCTTATTTATAGGTGTCTGTGTTTTTCCTAGGAGGCGATTTTAAGGTAAAAGATCTAACAGTCGAGACATCACTCGATCGTCATCCCTGAGGAGAGAAACTTGATCTGATCCTGCCTGTCTCATCTTATTAATTAGATTTTCACTCAATCAATGCTCAATCAGATCCTTTCAAAGAGGAACATAAATGTGGCCCTATCTTCATCCAGTTTAGTAATTAATGATGCGTGTTTGTAGCATTTGTGCATTTAAGAGGAGAAATCTGTAGATCGGCGATTGTTCGATTGTTCATAAATGTGGGAATGACCATGACTTGAGGTGGGTCCGCAATAAATGCACTGTTGTTTCTGACATTAGCGTATCCTTGAAGCCGGCTTGTTCTCTTTTTCTCTATTCGTGGTAGCCAGTGATCAGGGTTATCTCTGGTTCTGGTATTTCCAGTCGGGTTCGGACACGTGTCATCTGGGTTTAGACCACGGGCTTCAGGCCCAACTTTTTCCGGGCTTGGGTTCGTTGCCAACTATCCTTTCATAAGGTGAGGGAGAAATAAATCTGGATTGTTCATCACCAGATCAGATCCAGCAACAAAAATCTCTCAGAAAATTAAGCTCCCAAAGGGTCCCCATGCCCTTGAGGTTTCCCATATTCCAGCCGTGGATCATCGGATAGCCGTTAGGGGTAATGCCCGGACCCACTTGCCAAACCTGGTTCACCTTCTCTGTCTTTTTTGGCACCTTCTATTTCCTCTAGATCATGATGTTACCGTTGGATTCCTCCGCTTTCAGGTCCCATAGTGCGATGTGATGGTAAGCAGTTTGTGCGACTATAGTGGGCTATGAAGGTCTAAAGGCTGTGCGCCAGTCTGTCTGGAGCTCCTCTGCCAGTCCCGAAGGTCATATGGCTTGCGGCGAATGCAATGAGTAGGGCTGCAAACGAACAGAGCTGCTCGTGAACAATTTGAATTCGACTCGTATAAACTTAATTCGAACTCTATTCGTTTAATAAATGAGTTGTTCGTGAGCACTAATATTGATTCGAATATTAAACGAGCTAAACTCGTATAATCTTGACTCGACTTGGTTTGTGTTCGTGAACAAGATTCGTATAAACTCGATTCGACTCATTTTGGGCTCGTAACAATATTCATAATATTTCTATATACATATATATAATCTTGTACATATTCTTACATATATTCTTATATTATATATATTTTCTGTGTTATATATATTATTTTTAATGCTTTGTATATGTAATATATTTTATTACTTTATGTAGAAGTAATATTTTGTTTCTTTACAATAATAATGTATTAAGTTCGCAAAAAAATTATTGAATCAAATATTTATAAAGAATAAGAAACTCGAGTAATTACTTGACTAAGTTCGGCTCGGTTCGTTAGAGAGTAAAAACAGAGATCGATAAATAACTCGATTCGACTCGAGCTCGTCTTTGATCGGCTCGAATTCAACTCGACTCGACAAACTCTCAGCTCGACTCGATCTCGAACTCAACTTATTTGAGTCCAGCTCGACTCGATTCGACTCGAACTCGTCTTTGATCCGATTGTTTGCAGCCCTAGGGATGAGTGTGTTGATAATTTTGACTTCGCAGTTGTTCTCAGATGGGTGGTTTTGAGTGTCTTTTCATTTTGCCTTTGATAGGGTGTGGTGCGCTACAAGAGTTTCTATGGTTTAGATGATGTGCTAGTTTATTTTTGGCTTTCGATAAAGTGAGAGCATCGAATGTCCCATTCCCAAGAGGAACTGGGAAAAAAAAAACTTTGCTTATTTCATTCATCATAGGTTATTCATTACAATGCTTATCAATCTGAACATATCTTTTTAAGTTTACATGTCTTTCTTCTAACCATATCTTCTCGTCTACATATTGCACTGCTAGCAGGGCATTCATATTGGCTTGATCAATAAATATTTTAAATTTTGATAAAAAATATAAGTTTTTCATAAATTTGAAACCTCTTTATCCATAACTCTATATTAGATTGATAAAATAAGTTGACGCCCGACCTGTGTCATTTTCTCCTTAAAGCAAAATCCAAACCCTAGTTGTTCGTTCAGGGAGCGCTGGAGTTGAGGCTCCTCCCTCTCTCCCTATCTCTCTCCCTTCCTCCCTTTTTCCCTTCTTTCTCCTTCCTCTCTTCTTCCCTTCTTTCTCCTTCCTCTCCTCCCCCCTTTCTTGCGTTTATTTTGGTATTTTTTGGTTTTTTCAGGCAGAGAAAGGATATGGCGTTGGGACACTCTCCAGTGGTCTCTGACCAACACGCGCGCCACCAAGGAATTCGCCAGGTGCCAATCTTCCAGACTGCAAAAGGCCTTGCCGAGAATAGCGACGCGTCGTATACATGCGCGAGTCGAAGTTGGGTCGGGGCTTCCACGTGCCTCCAACTTGTGAGCTCCATCGCCTCCACACACAGTGGTCCTAGACTTAATACCGTCGGTAGATCCTGGGACGACGACTCTACACTTCCCTAGGGTGGTGCGTGTCCCTCACGCGCCACGTTCGACTTATGTTCCGCCTGGTTTTGTTCCGAACCTGATTCCGTTGGCCTGAGTTTTGGTTTGTTGTGTTATTGTTTATTTTCTTTTCTTGTTTTGTTGCAGTGTTTGTAATAATAAAAAAAAATAGGCTTATTCCTTGTTTGACACCCACTCCTCTATTGAAGAATGTGGTTGACTCTCCTAAAGCTTTTGGAGAATGGAGGTGGTGATCTCCTCTCCCTCCTTGGGAGGTTGGAGTTTTGTTACCTCGGAATTCTGTCAAACAAACCACAATTCTTCGAGAGATTAGAAGTTAAGGCAAAGCTTGTCACTTCGTGTGCAGGGATGCTATAAATCAGTGGTTAGTTAAGCTTGTAACCAGGATCTTTCCATTCTTATCAGTTTCAGTTGTAAACTTCATTTAATGAAATAAACTATAGTATTTTCCTTTCAAATATATATATATATATATTAGATTAACCATTAGATTCATTAATATAATAATATTTGTAATTTACTTTTCATATTTTGTAATTACCTAACTATATGTATATTAGTAATTTAATTTGCCACTTAAATTATTGTTTTCCAACTATTTTTTTCAACCTATTTATCCAATAAACACATTTTGTCAATTCTTCTTCTATCAAACAATCATATATATAATTTATGAAACTAACAAATATATCTACAATTTATTCATCTAACAAACATATTAAAATATAATAAAAAATTATTTTGATGGGTGAATAATAAGCCTTCATATATTGAAGGATGGAGTGAAGTTACTACAACTCATAACTTCAAAGGGACCCTTTAATGAATCCAATACAGTTGTATTTTGGTTAAGTTCATCAAACTTTGCTTTTGGCTTGGCTTTTGATGAAGCTAATACCAATGCTCTTAGCCGCTTGATGTGCTACTATATTATATTATCTTTTCTTGGTGTGAACTGCAATTTCCAGCTACCTCTTCATTTGATAACTGTCTTGATATCTTCATTTGGCTATACCAAGAATTATTAACTTCTAGCCTCAGAATATCCTCATTACAACCGCTGCATCCCCCTCAAACAATACACTTGCTAAACCAATTTTCGCACAAAAAGACATTGCCCTCTGGAGAGCACAGAGTTCTGCAATCATTGGATGTGTTACATTTTCTTGTAGCATACAGAGTGTAGCAATTAAATCTCCTTCCATATTCTGGCGACTGCTACTCCTCCAATCTTATTTTCAGCATCTCAGTTTTCTTTCTTAAACCACTGACTGGTTTTACCCACTTAACCAATCTGTTCACATGTCAAGCTTTCTGCAACATTCCTTGATGCTTGAGCCTATTGGAACTCCTCTAGTTCAACCTTAATCCTATTAAAAACAGCACCAAAATTTTCAAAGTTCCCCTCAATGAGAAACTTATTCATCTTGAACCATATTCTCTTTAGGACACATGCTATTTCTATACCTTTCCCACCATCCTATTCCACAGGCTGGTGAATTCCTCTCCTATGTAGCTCCATTTTTGTAATGCACCACAAGTCCATAACACATTACATGTAGTTTCCTCTGCCTGATCACATATTTGAGAAAAAGGAGACACTAGGGCTCGGTCGGACCAACCCCTTACAAAAACAGTCTTAATAAAAACATAATAAAAATACAATAAAAAATTATAAAAAATACAATAAAAAACATAATAAAAAAATAAAATTTAAAAAATACAATAAAAAATAAAATGAAGAAAACATAATAAAAAATAAAATAAAAAAATAAAATGAAGATGATTTCACGTGATGGGTAGGGAGGCGTTCGGCCTCGGCCCAGGCAGAGCCGCCGTCAGCCACTAGGGGTGTCACCGCCCATATCATTGGGACCACCTCCCTCCGGCGACCTCACCCCTACGACAGCGACCCCTGGCAATCTCCACCTTCCCCCGGCAGCCTTAAACCCGAAATAGGTCCGAAACAGGTCGTCGGAGGAAGGCGGTCCCGATGATATGCGCGCCCGGTGACGCCTCCAGTGCCTGGTGGCGGCGCCGACTGTTTTTATAGTGGGGTATGTTGAACCGACCCCCAGGATTCTTCTTAAGAAAAAGCATTATCAAAGACAGTTCTCTTGAAAAGATTGCTTTTTAGTAGTGATAATAAATAACTAAGGTATGGTTTGGATATAATATGAGATGGGATGGTTTTAAATAGACATTAAATAAAATATTGTTGAAATATTTTTTAAAAGATTATTATTCTTATTTTGAAATAAAAAAATGATTTATTTATTATATTTTATGTAAAATATTAAAGAAAAATTAAATAATAAATTAGATAAGATAAAATAAAATAAGATAAGGTGAAATAATTCAATAATTTAAACGGGTGTAATTTTTTAGAAGAATAAAGACTTTATTCATCTTGTCTTAGCAAAATACGGATACAAGAAGGAATGCCCTTCAACACAATGCTCTCCTTAGAGAGTTTAAGTGCTTCCTTTGCTAACACATGAGCAACACAATTAACATCCCTTCGTACATGTTGAGTAGACACGACTAGAATTGGGTGAGCATCTCCTTGGTGTCTTGTATCAACATCCCCAGTGCATTTCAGTTATCAGGTCCACCATTAAGACCCTTGACCACCATCAGTGCGTTCCCTTCGAGGATGATAGAATGAAGATTTAATTGTTGACACATGATCATAGCTTTCATTGCTGCCATAGATTCAGCCAAAAATGGATTGAGAAATAAGTCTTGCTGAGACATCATGGATGCTATCACTCGGCCTGTCCAGTGCCGTATGATCACCCTTATTCCTACACAACAATTTATTTTGTCTACTGCTGCATCCCAATTCACCTTATATTTGTTCACAGGAAGAGGCATCCATTGTTGAGGGGTTGCATTGTTTCTGGACAGCTGCTGTTCTGGGATAGAATTGGCTGCTTTATAATCTCTAGCTTCTTGGATGGCGTTTGTAGAAATGATCCCAGGAGCTTCAAATTTATTTTCAAAGACAAATAAGTTCCTCCTCTTCCAAATCTGGTATACTACAGTAGTGAATACTTCCACTTCTTCCTCAGACAAGATATTAAACAGTTGGCAGACTAGATTCTTGAAGCAGTAATGATTGGTTGTTACCTTCTACAATTTTCTTAAACTTAAGCCCCAAATATCTTGCACTGCAGGACATGACCATAATGCATGAACTGTGGTTTCTAATTCAGTCTTGCAAATTGGACAGACAAGTGATTCCTTAATTTTCGTTCTATATAAATTGAAGTTTGTTGGCAGTGAATCGTGTATAGCTCTCCACAGCATCATCTTGGTGGCATTACGTGCTTTAATTTTCCATATTTTGAGCCATATATCAGCATGTTGATGTTGATTCGAACTCTGTCTCGCTGCTTCTTGCTCCATCTGGATTAGCAAATAATATGCGCTTTTAACTGAGAACTTCCCATATTTTGTCCCCCTCCATATTAACTGGTCCGAGCTACTTCGCCAACTCATAAGAATCTTGCTAATAATTGAGGCTTCAGACTCAGAAAACAATTCTGACAGCAAAGTGCTATTCCAGGTTTTTGTTTCCTGGTGAATAAGCTCACTGACTTTTCCATTTGCAAATCTGTCATTTAGAGGGGATTGAACTTGAAAAAAGGATGGTTTCGGTAACCATTTATCTTTCCTCATTAAAACTGACTCCCCGTTTCCAATCCTCCAAAACAAGCCTTCTACCAGTACATACTTTGCCTCTATGAAGCTTCTCCACAGATAGGAAGAATTGCTAGCAGTTTTTCTATCCATAAAGCTAGTTCTACTATAATATTTTGCTTTAAGGACTTTGGCAGCCAAGGATAATGGGTTTTGGATGAGTCTCCAGCCCTATTTTGCTAAAAGGGCAATGTTAAACAGCTCAAAGTCCCTATACCCGAGACCACCCCTTGCCTTTGCACTCGCCAACAAGTTCCATGGTAGCCACTGTGTTTTTGTTCTATCTCCACGGCTTCCCCACCAAAATCTCTTTATGAATTTATTAACTGCATTCAAAATAGCCTTGGGTAATTTGAATATGTTCATACAATAGGTAGGGATAGCTTGGACAATAGATTTCAGTAATACCTCTTTGCCGACTTGGGAGATGAACTTAACTTTCCAGTTACTTATTTTGTTCCTGATAGCATCCAAAATTGGTTTAAAAACAACAAGTTTGTTCTTCCCCACATAAGAAGGGAGGCCAAGGTATTTTTCAAAGGACATAGCTTCCTTTACCCGAGCTGCATGTATGACTGCTTCTTTAATGTCTAAATTTGTGTTTTGACTAAAGTATATGGCAAGTTTGACCATGTTCAATCTTTGGCCTGACACACCTTTGAAAGCTTGCAGCAGGTTGGAAAGACGCCACCATTTAAGAACGTTTGCCTTGCAAAAGATCAGGCTATCATCTGCAAAAAATAAGTGGTTGACAAGTAAATTGCCTCTTGCAAATGGAAAACTTGATATGAGGCCCTTCGATTCAGCTTGATCCAACAAATTTCCAAGAACTTCTGAGCATAGTATGAAAAGGTAAAGGGATAAGTGGTTCCCTTGCCTAAGGCCTCTTGAAGGCGTAAATTGACTTTGTGGGATGCCGTTGATGATCAGAGAATAAGGGATTCTCTTATCGCTGGCCACTGGGGGCGTCACCGCCCATATCATCGGGACTACCTCCCTCTGACGACTTCATCCTTGCAACTGCAACCTCTCACTTTCTTCTGGCAGCTTTAAATCTGAAATAGATCCAAAACAGGTCGCCAAAGGGAGGCGGTGACGCTTCCGGTGGTCGGTGGTGGCACCAACTGTTTTTATAGGAGGATAGGGCGAACCGATCCTAGGATTTCTCTTGAGAAAAAGCATTATCAAAGACAGTTCTCTTGAAAAGATTGTTTTTTAGTAGTGATAATAAATAACTAAGGTATGGCTTGTATATAAAATGAGATGTGATAGTTTTAAATAGAAATTAAATAAAATATTGTTGAAATATTTTTTATAAGATTATTATTCTTATTTTGAAAATAAGAAAATGATTTATTTATTATATTTTATATAAAAATTTTAAAAAATAAGATAAAATAGGGTGAAATAATTTAATTATTTAAACGGGCGTAATTAAATTATGTTTTCTAATCAGATAATGATTTGTATATGTCGGTACTACCTTTTCTCTAAATTGATAAGGGACTTAACGGTCCATTCAGCCACTGCCCCCCTCTTTTATTGTTACTTTTCAAAACTATTTTTATTTTTAAGATTTTGTTTTCTTTACTTGCCCACGTTGAAGGGTTATTAAACTAGGGAATATGAAAAAAAAATCAAATTGGTCAACACATGCAACTATGCCCATGTTGAAGGGATGATGAATATGGAAATAAATAGAAAAATATTCCTTCTTTAAAAAAGAAAAAAAAAAAAGAAAAACTCGTGGCTCCCTTTCGAGGAATACTAGAGAATGACTTCACGTTCGACGGATTTCAATTTTCGACCAAACACGGAAACTCTTTGCCAGCGCTATAATTGTTGAAATATATTTGCTTTTAAGATTATCAAATCAAAAGAAGTTCTTTTTCTTTTCTATTATCTCTAAAGTTTTCTGTTTTTAGATTATCTACTGTTATATAAGTAGATAAAACAAAGCAATTCCAGATTCTCAGAAAAGGTACCAGAATCTCTCTTAGGCCATAAATACGCAGCCAGCTTCTAACTGTGAGTTCCTCCTCTTTTGTCTTGTATGTGCTGTTGGTTGTTTCATCTGATTGATGCTTCTTTGATTTCTATTTCTCATTCTAAAGAGTTCAGGTTCATTCATGTTGAATGACTGTAATTTTTCATGTTTGGGAACCGATCATGTATATATTATATGATAAATGGGTTCTTGTTCCTTTTTTTCTTTCTTAATTGATTATTGGTTTTGAAAATTGTAATTCTGGGTGTTGGAAATATCTCCTTATTCCCCTTGCCATGAATTTCATCATGAATTGAAGACTACAAGTCAATTTAATTTGTAGTGTAGACAGATTTTTATTCAATTAGTCGGAATAATGCCCTGGAAATTTCGGAATAAGTCCTTACTTAGGTACTGGGCCTGAGGGGAGGATGAAAAAAAACAAAGCCTTAAATAAATGAACAAGTTCTCTAGTAATTACTCCTTCATACATTGTTGGCATCAGCTGTAGGAGTTCGTTGAAAGGAAAGCATTCATTCATGGCAGCCCCTTATGAAAATATGCCTCCTGCTAATCTTGAGGTTTGTTATAAAGGTTTCTTTTTGTTTTTGTATTTTTGTTTTTTTAGCTTGTGATCAAGGCTTTCGTTTTCTTTATTTGTCACTGCTGAAGGATGCTTGGTTATCTAAAGATTCTTTTTATTTATATCTGCTTTCATTAACAGGGAAAGTATATGGCAATTATAATATGCTGGCTTCTTGGAAACGGGTGCCTTGTTTCGTGGAACAGTATGCTTACGATTGGAGATTACTACTCTTACTTGTTCCCGGTATATAAATCTCTCTCAGGTTTCGTAGAATGCTATTTCAGGTTTTGGAGTTATTGTAATAGCTATAGTTCTGTTAAGGCACATATTTCATGTCCAACTGGCCTGCAAAGCCACTCCTCTGATATGAAGCACTTGAAGAAGATATCTAACAATTTACATGAAAACCTATACTTAAGGTGTAATGGGTGATCTAACCTCATCTTTTTACTGATAAACGGCAAATAGGAATTGGTTGACCAGAGATTGGTACCACTTAGCTCAGTGCCTTGATCCCACCCTTATTCCTGATCAATTCACAGAAATTGAAAATAAAGTACAGTTATTGATCCTGTCATTTGCAGAAATTCCGAGATTTTGAGCCATTTACTGTGAAAACATTCTACATATTCTTTTCTTCATTTTTCATTCAGCCGTGGGCCTGTTGGTTCCCAATTATCCTGATTTTTCTGATTGGTTTCCATACTGCGATCTCTATGCCCCGAATTATAGGTTTTGTAACATATCATTTCTGGTTTGGTAGGACCTATTTTGCCTCTATTTAGACTTGCTCTGGACAGTTTCCATCACATATCTTTTGCATCAACTTGTTAGATCTAGATTTGGTGAATTATAGTATATATTTTTTACTCCATTTGTTAGACTTTTTCTGAATCTCAATTATAAGAATGTCAATAGATGTTTCAATAGCAAAGGAATGCCTAAGTAATCAAGGTTCTTTCTTTTCTTCTTTTGCAGGAATACCATTCTGCAAGGGTATTGACTCTTGTATATCAGCCATTTGCCCTTGGAACACTTGTCATATTGGCATACAATGAGGCAAAAATCAATACTAGACAAAGAAACCTATTTGGCTATATCCTGTTTTTTATAAGCTCTTTTTTGGTTTTAGTTGTAAGTACAAGTTGTTCTCCTCATCAAATATTTTCCTTCCTGAATTCTACCAGATCTGGTTACACATACCATTAATTTAGAAACAAATCATTAATCCTTAGAGATATTGTTTTTATTCCTCTCTTCTCTATCATTATTCTGCAATAGTTGGATTTAGCTACTTCTGGAAAAGGGGGACTTGGAACTTTTATTGGTATATGTGCCATTAGTGGTGCTTTTGGAGTTGCAGATGCTCATGTACAGGGGGGAATGGTTGGGGATCTCTCATTCATGCGACCTGAATTCATTCAAGTCAGTATTCGTGACCATCGATATTACATTACATGTTCAACAGATTCTCAGTTGTTGAGACTTGAGAAACTTGTCATTAGTTTCTTTGTTTAACTGTTTCTTTTTTCTTTTCCCTTTTTTTCAGTCTTTCCTTGCCGGCTTGGCTGCATCAGGAGCTCTAACCTCTGCTTTGAGGTTGATAACAAAAGCAGCTTTCGAAAGTACCCAGGATGGTCTTCGCAAGGGTGCACGTATGTTCAGATAGCTATTATTTCAGTTTCCTATATATAGAAACATACATATATAAAAAAAAAAAAAAAAATCTCCCTGATGGTGCTATTGTTGAAAATTATGCTATGACATAGCAGATTGGTGACTTTTGGAAATTATAGTTACAAATTTCCAATTGAATATTATGAGCCATATCATTAAATTCCTATTATTTTTGTTTCTTTTGAGGCTTCACTTGTTCATCTTAGTAAGTTGTTAACTATAGTTGGATTAATTTGAGATCCTTATCCACTATGAGTTTCTAGCTCTTAATCTGTAGGTTTTTTTTTATAAAAGGAATACATTCATTTCATTAATCAAACAATCAAAACAGTTCTGTCATGATCAATACAATGCATAATTTCCCATGGTCCCTCTTCAATCCATACAACTTCTTCATCCCTCTACAAGGCAAACTTTGCAAGGATGTGAGCAACCTGGTTCCCTTGTCGAGGAATGAACTGGAGCTTTCTTCTTGCTGTTTGCCAGAAAGCAGGCTTCAATCTTCCACAATTTGACCACACCATTAGCAGTTCTCTCCTTTTTGCTAAAAATGTCATTAACCAAAGTAAGAGAGTCACCTTCAAAAACAACCTGCTGAAAACCCAGCTCGACACATAATTCAGTTGCCCTCTCCAATACAGCTCCTGGGCCATGCTGCAGCTGCTAACAAATCCCCTCTATTGTTTCTAACTTCACAACCTCCTCCCATCCTTCTACAGCTTTCATTATATACTGCATCCCAATTTGCTTTTACCCATTCCCCTTCTGGTCTACTCCACTTTGCCAAACTCCTGCTTGCACTCTGACCTGCCATAGAATCCTTGACGCTTGAGCTTGTTGGAATTAGTATTAATTTGTATGGATACAAGTAACCTATGACTCATTTTTGACTGCATAAAACTTTCATTGTCGAGTAATATTTATACAATAGTGAGAAAGGCCATTGATGAGTAATTTTGTTTTAACGTTATTTATTGTATCACCTGATTATACAAAAGGGCCTACAAAAACCTGTTCTTTCAGTTTCTGCATTTTTATTACTTCCATTTATTCTGGTTCTTCTCAACTTCAATGGTCATCCTTCAGGGGAATGGTGGACTTTTAGGTGCATGCTATGATTGGATTGGTGTGTAACTGATTAAGTCCATCTTTCTTAATAGAACTGTGTGATAAATCTTCCTCTTGATGCTAAGAAATCATTAAATGTTGAAATATTTGAATGCTATGTTCCTTTTTTTCTCAGTAAACTATCATAATAGACATACAAGCATACTCTTGGGCTCTCTGAAAAGATGTTTCTAAAAATTATATTTTATGCTCCAATGCAGTTTTGTTCTTTGCCATTTCCACCTTTTTCGAGCTTCTTTGTGTTCTTCTCTATGCATTTGCCTTTCCGAAACTTGCAATTGTCAAGTATTACCGTTCAAAGGCAGCCTCAGAAGGATCAAAAACCGTTTCAGCTGACCTTGCTGCTGGCGGCATCCAAACCTTGCCACAACAAGAGGCATGTCTTTCTCTCTCTAAAAGCATGCAATAAATTTCAAAAATATTCATCAAGTCAATCATTTGTGAGACACTGGAATTTTGCAGGCTGAGGAAGACCCAAAACGACTTGAGCGGCTAAGCAACAAAGAATTGTTATTTCAGAACATTGATTACGCACTTGATATGTTTCTGATATATGTTCTGACACTATCTATTTTCCCTGGATTCTTATCTGAAGATACTGGATCTCACAGCTTAGGTGCATGGTATGTGCATATCAAATAGTACTTCATTGTTTTAGTACCTTGTTAATCACTTCAGCAAATCAATAATTTATCATGTCCATCTCTCTGTCCCACAATGACCGATTAGAGAATTGAAGGACAAGGTCTCTCATGCGCTCATGTTTTAGTGTGATATACTGATAAGTGGTTAAATTTTCAGGTATGCTCTTGTTTTGATTGCAATGTATAATGTATGGGATCTTATTGGAAGATACATTCCACTCTTGAAATTCCTGAAGTTGGAATCACGGAAGGGTCTCATGATAGCAATTCTTTCTCGGTTTTTACTCATCCCAGCCTTCTATTTCACGGCCAAGTATGGTGACCAAGGCTGGATGATACTGCTCACATCCTTCTTGGGGTTAACGAATGGTTACCTCACTGTCTGTGTCCTTACTTCTGCGCCAAAAGGTTACAAGGTTAGTTTGCCAAAAGCTACTCATTATCGGCTTTTATAAAGGCCAAGAACGATTACAAGAAAACTTAAATGTGTTTCTAATCCTTGTAGGGACCGGAGCAGAATGCCTTGGGAAACCTTTTGGTTGTGTTTCTTCTAGGAGGTATTTTTGCAGGGGTGACACTCGACTGGCTGTGGCTAATAGGCAAAGGCTGGTGAGTGCTTATCTTTGCTGTTCTAAAGGAAGTGACTTCTTATTTTAGATAGTGGAGGAAACCTATATTTCCAATTCTATTGAATAATATAATTCATTAAATTCATGTTAGGCTTTGCTTCTAAATTGAAATGGTATGTACAGCTTTCTTTAGGGAACTCATGATAATTACTCGGTTGTTTCTTCATCTTAGCATCTGTGAGTGTTAAAATAAATTTGAAGGATGAATGTTCTTGCCCCATCAAACTTGTGACCCATTTCTAGAACTGGTAATTCCTTTTATGTTCTTTTTCTTCTGGAAATTATTCCTAAAGATGATCAATAAGATTGTGGCCCTGTTAGAATTGAGAAGTTATTTGAATTCATTTTATCTCATTTCATCGTTACAACTTTTTAAATTTCCATACAAAATATAAAAACAAGGAAAATGCTAAATGTATTTAAGAAAAACTTACAAAAAACTTACTTATCCACATGTCAACTATTGATTGACTGAAAATCATGAAATTTAAATTTCAAAATTTGAATTTTAAATTTTGAAAGAAAACTAACAAAACGATTGTTGTAAATAAAAGTGTAAGTAAAACTCGTAAATATATATAGCACTACTCTAAAAACAATTTAAACTTTTTCAAATTTTAATTTAACTTTTTTAAAATCTAAAATAATAATAATATTAAAAAATAATATTTTATTTAACTTTCAGTTTTTTTTAGATAATTTTATATCATCTCACTATTCAACCCAGCACTAAAGTCTAAAACAAACTTCGAAAGGAAACCTCGGGCTCCCAGTTTGAAGCTTCAAGGGCAAACAATGAGCGAAGTTTTCTGGAATAGAAAGCAGATTTGCCTTCCAATTCGGCTACCAACACTCACACTCTCTCTCAAACACAGCCTCAATATTTAGCGATGTTCCCATATGCAAATTAGATTTGTGGTCTGGCCCAAAGATTAGACGAGGTTAATTTCCTCATGCTAATCTTGTGGATTTGGGCCTGCATAAAGAATACTTGTTATCATTGGGCTGGACTAGACAACATTTAAGACCTTTAAGTAAATAAAATAAGACCCTAAAACCGGCGTTGTTACACAACACAATTACGATCCGGCATTCATGCTACTAACCTACTACAAATATAAATAGATTTTTGCAAGGATTTCATGTGAAATGAGAGAATGCAGCAGCAAACATTCAACCTCAATTAACTCCCCAAAACATGTGATATTAGAGAATATTATACCCCTCGATACACCTCAACTCTGTGCTTTCACTTCCAGGTTTTTTAAATTCACACTTTGAAATTGTAGCCCGAAATTATCAAATACACAGCCAAACACAAAGCGACCAACATACTGGGTCATAGGGAGATGGTCCTGTTGCCTCGTGACTCGGTTTTCTCGACGGCTTCGCCACTTTTTGTCAATCCGCGGAATTTAAGCTGATTTCTCTGGCTTTATATTATTTTTCCCCTCTACAAAAGGTTAACCATGTTTGACACTTTTAACTTTTATCATTTTCCATTTACTCAGAACAAATTCATATTCGGTAAGAGGGCCAGAGGCAAACTCATTAAACATGGCTCTTTAATTAAATTCCATAAAAATATGGCAATAAGATTTGATTAATAGAGGGTAACACTATTAATATAAATTTAGCAAAATTAAAACAACCAATCCCTCCTCCCTAATACAAAATACGATACGCCAAGCTACATCTTCACGTCAAACAAGTCTCGGTACGGGGCTGACATTTACAGCGGGCAAAAAGACAAAAACATCCCCGGTAGCCCGTTTGTCTACTAGCTTCACGTGACCCGACACAACATAAGACGCCCAAAAAATTTTCAGAGAGAGAAGATGGCCCCACGGACGGATCCCACCTTTTTCTTTTCTTTTTCATTTATTTATTTTTTACAAGAACAGGGAAAGCCAAATGATTAGTGGCAAAATGGGAAATCGAAGTATGGACGGAGAGGAGGAGGACTGGGCTTTCTGGAACTGCAAGGAATCGACGGCGAGTGGCATGTTCTCCTGATCGGGGCTGCACGTGGACTCGTGCGGCGGATGCGCACTGTACATGATGGCCCGTAACACGGCCGATACCGTAGGAATGTAGGCCGTTTTGTTGCGCGCTAAGAGCCATGTCAGCCCCATGAGCTGGCAGTCCCTGTTGAACATCTTGCTCGCCCTCTCGCTTGTGGCCTTGTCCCCACCCGTCCCGTTTTTGTATCCACCCTTGAGCTGTAATTATGGACAGTAGTATGGGCATTTTAGTCATATTATATTCCAAATAAAATTTAAAAAATTAAAAAAAGGTTAGGTAAAAAGGAAACAACGACGCAAAATATGGAGAGTCGTTTTCAAAGGGGTCTACCAAAACGACTTTGGTTGTTTTAGAAAACGGTAGGACGAACAACTCCAACTCACTTCCATTTTCAGACACTTCCACACCATCGTGTTCATGTACCATTATCACCAGGTTTAGATACATATATATTTTATATATATTCATTACCTTGTCAAACTAAAAAGCCATCTCATTTCAAATTTCCGCCAAGCAAATATACTCGTACAATTGAAAGAATCATGGTTGGTTTTAGGAAGAAAATGGGGTTGAATCCAATTACTTATTTTTGACATGGAGAAAAAAAGTAACCCTTTCGTTTTCTATTGTCTATCAACTTATATCAGACAAGTCTCCCTGTGTTTTATAGAAGAAAATGTGTAGGGTCGGACAAATATATGAAATTTATTAGCTCACGAAGATGCTAGGAGCTCAACCCAAACTATCAAGTCAGTTCACAAGACTAGAAAATGTTGCTATCATATAAACATATAATTTTCTATCACTTGAGAATTTCCAAATGGCAAATACCAAAAACCCTTGAACCAATCCAGATTCCATACCTCAACACGCTAGCAAAACAAAAAAAGTAAGCAAATTTAAGCAATACCAGAGCTAAGCAGATCGGTATATTATCACATCTTTTACATAAATTAAAGGGCTGTATAGTTACATGAATTTGAGGGAAACTAACCTTTTGAAGGGCACCAAGGCACTTGGTGCAACCAGAATAAGAAGAATTCCGGCAATTCTTCTCCAAATTCCGGACGGAAGCCGTCGGAGTGGCATTGTGAAACCCAGTAACGTTGAAAGCCGCCGGACAGCTCAGCGAGCTAATCTGGTGTAATCGAATCCCACAGAAGCAAAGGATGGCGTCGCAGCTCGCGTTCGGCTGCGGAATCCGAATGCCCCGGTTCAACAGCGAGCTTTGCAGCGTGTTCACACACCTCTGCGCGTCGTCTGGCATCATCGGGAGGTCTTCTTCCGACGCGGGAGCCGGAGCCGATGACACCTGTAGAGCCGACCTGGCGTGAGCAGCGAAAAGCCACGCGGCCAAAACGGGGCAGCAGCGGCTTCGGTCGAGGTTCTTACCGCACGCCTCGCTTACGCCTCCGAAGAGCTCGGCTGAGAGGTCGAGCCGGCAGGTCTGAGTCTGAGTTTGAACCGGGTAGGCCGGGACCGAGTACTCGCCCGGGTTCAACGGCTGGTCATGGCCATTAGCCGGTTCAGAAAGTAATCCGGCACGAGCAGTGGAAACCATAAACCCCAAGCAAATCAAAGAACTAAAGATGATCGTAAGAGAGAACATCTTAAGCAGCAGGTATGGACTTTCTGGGTTGTAGTTTTAGGAGGTGAGGACTCAAAATGGATGGCTGGGGCTTTTTGGGTTTGTTTGGGAAACGAGAAAATATGATTGAGTGGAAAGTTCTCTATTTAATTTATTTTTTGGAGTCACGATTGTGTGGAAAGTTTTGGTGGGGGATAAAAGGATGGAAAAGGAAGAAAAATCACTTGGGAACTTGGAAAGAAAAAAGGGAAAGGGAGGTGGGACTTGGGACTTGGGAATTAAAGGCGAGAGCTTTGAACCATGAATCTGTTTTATAAAGGAGCTAAACCACTTTATGTTTCTCTGAAAATATGGGATAATAAAGAGTAAAAGGAAAGATTCAGGAGAGATTCAAAGGTGGTGGCATTTGTAGGAGGATGAGGATTGAGTAGAACCTTTTGAGTTTTGTCACATATCAAGACTCCCAAGCTACAATCTCCTCCTCTGATTCAAAAGCTGTGTTTTAGAGAAACCTAAAGAGTAAACGAAAATTGATAGAAGCGTCTCTCTCTCTAGGCCTATGGCTGTCTGTAATCCGTATGAGAAGTGTGATATACGAGGGGGAGGTTGAAAATCCACATGAAAAAGTAGGGTAGGCTCAGATATCTCTCTCGGTTTATGCGTACCGGCCCAGAGGCTCAAGGGTCACGAAGTACTCATTAAATTATGTTATCATTTTGTTTTTATATTTTTGGAATATCTCCGTGAATTTTTAAAAGGATCAAAAGGGAAAAGAGATGTGAGGGACTGGGGAGGGGTCCATGAGGAACAGAAAGAGATTCGTTTGGTGGAGAGAGAGAGGAGTAGACTGTAGAGAGACGAAGGAGAAGGATAGACGAGGAGGGGTTTGATAAGATAGGCTGTCTGACATTTGGCAGCTTGTGGTGTCCTTTTCTTTTTCATTCCCTACCTACTTCAGAGTTTGATGTGAAAGCCCTCTCTTTTTTGGTGTGTGATTGCTGGACACTGTTTCTTTGCCCAAGTGCTTTGCCCTAATCTCCTTTCACCACCTATTGCACACCTCGTAGTCGTCACGTGGATTTGTAGCCTTTTGGCCTTAATCTAATATTTTCTTTTGAAAAGAATGGCAAGTTGATCAAATGGTACCGGCTAAGCACAATCGACCAGGAAAACGAAACCAAAGGATTGGGTTAAACAGCAAGCAACTTTAAGGGCTTCTTTTCCATCTATTGGGATAGTCTTTATATGGTTACCAATGTTGTACCAATGAAACATAAGTTGTTATTATTATTATTATTCAAACTTGGGTGGACAGACTCCTTTAGTGGCTTACATTATTGCATGTTCACATTTAACAAGTCTTGATTTATGCTTATTAAACAAAAAGACAAGTCTCGAGTTAACAAGGAAATAATCTGTAGGTCCACTTGCATGGGACCTTGATCTTGATCAAAACATAGACAAATATGAAAACCTGAAATTAAATATTAAAATTAAAATGGTCAATGTGACTTACTTATTGACATAATTATATCTACTCTAATTTTGAAAATTTCTCCCTGTTTTAAACTTTAATAATTTTGATATTTAAGTCAATATGTTGCCAATTATAGTCTGTTAAATACACCATGTCAACCCAACCATAAATTGCCATGTGTAAACAAAATTAAAAAAAAATCATCTAAGAAAAGGTAAAGTTTACAAATCCTACAGTAAAATTTTAATCTTTAATAGCCGGACTTAATATAGAAGTAATTTAAATACAAACATAAGAAACCTAGGTTGAATTTAAGAATTTTAATTTGGGTCTTAAAAGCAATGATGATTTCAAATACAAGATTATAAATAGTTTAAAAGTTCGTTCGGCTTTAAGGCAAATCCAAAACCAAATTTTAATATATATATATATATATATATATATATATGTGAGGGAAAGAATCCGGCCAGGGATATCGGGCCTTGGACCCAAGACCAAGGAGAGGCCCATGCATAAGGAGGCCCCAACGTGGCTCTCACATCAAGGCAAAATCTAAGCCCTCTAGGCCATTAGGTGGGAGGCGAGACCTCTGAGCCTTATGGTGAAGGCGAGCTCGAGCTAAGAGAAACTCTAAATAACCTATACTACGTTGAATTGAGGCATCTGACATGACAAGCACCGCATTCAATGCGGAGGCCTGCCCTAGGTATGTCGCATTTAATATGGAGGTCTGCTCCAAGCACGCCGCATTAAATGTGATCTAGACAGAAGCATGCCTAGCCAACCCAGAAGCATTAAATGCTCAGCCCGAGTCTCTGACCGTATTAAATGCAGGTTAGGAACCTTGACACATGGAAAGGGTAAAATAGACGCGGACACCGTGCAGCCAAGGGGACAAGTCGCCTACATAGTCAGGACGTGATAGGAAAAACCGCCAAAGATGTACAAAGGAAATAATGACCTGAATTGACAAGACAGCCATCCAATCCTCCGAGGGCGAACCCAATGCTCGTTGAGGCCTATAAATGGCCAGAAACACCACGAGTCATAGGTTAATCACTATTTTCACTTCCTTACAGTCATCCCTCTGACTGATTCACTAACTTTGGTATCGAAGTGATGTTAGGGCTCCACCACCCCACCTTTTATCTAAGTTGCGTACCAAATCGGGTTGTTTGGATCTTGCCAAACAATCCAGGATGTAGAACATGACATCAACAATATATATATATATATATATATATATGAAAATAAGATTTGGATTTGGATTTGGATTTTAAAGACCAAAACCCAAATGGACCAATGATTTTTCGATAACTAGCCCCTATGGACAAACGATTTCTCCCACGACAATTAATCAACCATGTTAGTGCCAAATGTCTGCTCTAAGACATGAGTCACCCCAACGATAAGCACCCAAGTGCCATGATGCCAATGGCATGTAGGAAGGATTGGCTTTTGTTCAAGTCATCCTCTTTTTTAGGAGTGTTCATTCAGATTTGATTTTTTCTAGATTCGGATTGAAACCCGAAAAATCAGACTATCTAGGCGATTATTCACCCAGATTAAATCCAACCAAATTATAAAATTAGAATAATCATCCAAATTCAGTTACGGATCCAGATTTCAATCTGGTTATCCGTGACCGCCTTTTTATTTTGTTTTTTAAAACCTATTCACTTGATTAGTCGATTCTAGACTCGTCTCTTCGATGATATGCTCTCTCATCTCTCAACTTTCAAGTCTGAAGTTCTCAAATCAACA
This sequence comes from Platycarya longipes, assembly GCA_036559045.1. Taxonomy (NCBI): domain Eukaryota; kingdom Viridiplantae; phylum Streptophyta; class Magnoliopsida; order Fagales; family Juglandaceae; genus Platycarya; species Platycarya longipes. Next base: position 28,399,582 of record CM071791.1, read on the forward strand.
AGCCTAGCTATCATTGCCGTTCAACCCTTCCTTCTCTTCCTCGCGCCGACACCAGATCATAGCCCCCTCTCTCTCATCTCTCCCCTCCCTTCTTCGCCTTGCGAGCAGAAAACATCACAGCCACATAGATCGACAGAACACAGTGCCCTTACGATCAAGCTCCTTGGGAAGACAATCCTAGTGGTTGGAATTCCGACCAACGGCTCCATAAACTATTATGAATTTAAGGTGCGAAAAATTATGGGTCGATCTTTGCTGGGGGCTTGGTTTAGAGAATTTGTTGACTTCAAATGCTAGGGTAATTTTGTTTGTAGATGATGGTTATTGGGGGTTTTTCTGTGGATCTGTTTTGGTTTCATGCATATGCATATTGAAACAATCTCATTCCCCTTTTCTGTGTTTGTGAGTTTGTGTGTTTTCTTGGCTCGAATAAGACCTTGAAATTGGAGGTTTTTACATTGATAGTCTATTAAAATCCCGAATATTTGATAGACTCAAAGTATGGTTTATGTTAATCAAATATATAGTGATGACTTCTTAATTTATCCAAGGTCTTGAAACCATAGATTCAAGCCATCTTTGAAAGAAAAAAGTTAATTACTCTTAATTTTTAATTTTTAGTTTAGAGCTTTCAAAGACGTTTCTAAAAACAGAAAAGAAAGTGAGATAATTTTATTTAGAAGTTATAAAGACTTTTTCAAAAAATAAATAAATAAAAGAATGCATATTAAACCTGATTATAATCTGGGTATCTGGATTTTAAGCCAAAAAAAGTAAAAAATCTAGATATTCGATTATAATCCAGATGTAATCTGGTTATCTGCCTGGTTTTTAAAATTCGGTCTAGATCTGATTATGGCTGAATATCCGAATCCAGATGCACACACCCACTCTTTTTGTATGTTCCAACTCATGCATATAGGGACCTGAATCTTGTTACCAGAAATTTTGGTTGCTAGTGAAGAATTTGGGTAACATTAATATCCTTTACTTTAGATGTCCAATAATATAATTTAATATGTTTTTGTAGCCCGCTCATGTAATATTAATTTCAGTATAAATCACACCATGCATCTGCTTTTACAATCACAAAATATTTACTTTGATGCAGTGCATGTATAAAAGGAGGAAGACTGAGCCTATAATGGTCATGACGACTGTGTAAACGATCAAGCAAAGCAATGCAGGTGGGTTCCCCAAGTCATATTTACCATGGGCACTCATGCTGCTGATGAGTGATTCATTTGTGTTGGGTGGGGGCCAGGAGAGGAGTCTAAAAAGATATGAATCATTAGCTTAAAAGATATAATTATTAAATAAATAAATAAAAGATAAGAAACATTAGCGGTTGGAAAGTGGTTAAAAGATCAAATGAGACAGCTCCTGTTTTCATGCGCGCTCGCGCGCGCGCATATATATATATATATATATATATATATATATAAGCCTACGTATAAAACTTTGTTACACATAAACCTACATTCCAAACATTACATATTTTTTTTAATTTTTAAACTTTTTACAAATTTTTCTGAATTTATTATTTTTAAAATAATTAAATTCTCTACTCGTTATTGGTCCATTAATATTCTAAGTCATGAGAGCACTCCTTAGATAAATGAAAAGTTAAAGCTTAATTTGAAAATTTAAGCATTTATTTGGTCTTATTTCAAATTTATCATTATATTTTTTAAAATTTTTATATAAATAATAAGTTTTAATAAAAAAATTTCAAATTTCAATTCAACTTTTTCAAATTCTAAAATAATAATAATAATAATAATAATAATATTTTATTTAACTTTTAAAATTTATCTCTACTCATCTCATCTCAACTCTAAATTTAAACGGGGTCCAAATAAATTATGAGTTGCAATGTCTTATCCTATAACTGTTCATTAGGCTTGTTCATCCCGGAGGGTTTTTTGGGGTACCAACTTTTAATTTATTTTTAATTTTTTAATAATTTTCATACTTTCATCTAAGAAATTTTAAAAAAACTACTCATCTTTTTAATTCAAATTTTTAAATCTGATTAGAAGAAAATTACTGTTCGTCATCTCAATAAAAGTGTAAAATATAATAATTCCATTTCTATTACGATATTTCTAGCAATCTAGCTATCCAATCAATCTTCCAACATTTTTTTAAAAATTTTTGGTGGGAAAATAAAACTGGCATAAAATGTTCATGTACCATGTAATTGCCAGTAATATTCTTGGATGTATATATAACTAGCGAATTGTCCCCGATCACACTTATGCTATGTTCAATAAAAAATTAATATTGAAAGAGTATATACGGGATACCCGCCCACTCGATCAAATTAAGCACACCGACAGAATAAAATGGGAATCAATCCAAATGCAAAAAAACAATTAGAATAAAGAAATGAAAATAAAAAGCATGAAACGGGCCGGAAAGTCGGTAGCTGCCTCGGAATGGCATGGCATCCTAGGAATGCAACATTTTCTGCGTGACACTCTTTTGAGCAGCCGTATCTGCATGACTTAAGCGTGTGGTTACTGCCTAAATAGTCAGCTTTACTACTTCTGAGACAGGAGTTGTGCTGTGCATGACAACCAAATTAAGCATTCAGCTTTACGTTTCAAACAAGAAGCCGCTTCTAAGCAGTCTGGCTTATATTAGGCTATTACCAGCTTGTCAATGAAATCAAACCACATCAGATATTCGATCAAAAAAATCTTTACACTTGGTCACATGTGATAGAAAAGTAGTACACGAGGAAGTAAAATCCGAGGAGAACACCAAAATCTTCCAACGCTAACCTAGATTTCTACTGCCTGCATCCAACTCAACCCGTCCACCACCACCATTTCGACACTGCAACTTGTTAAGAAATCAATACCAGATCAAGATCAAGCTGTCACAGATCATATTTCAGCTCACAATGAATTGATTTGCGTTAAATAGCAATAACAAAAATATTAGCCGTATATAGCTCAATTAGCCATGTATAGCTCATTTACCCATTTATAGCGTGATTCATTTTAGGAAAGCTTATAAAAGTTTCTATATTTTGTAAGATGTCTATATAATAGAATATACACAGCAGGCTACGATACATTGGTTTTGCCCTTCTCCATTTATTCTTTCATGGTATCCAGAGCGTAATTGGCTTACGCCCGATCTTGACATTATGTCGTCTTCCACTACTGTCTTCAATCCCCCAAACAATCTACTACAATTTGTTTCGGTGAGGCTTGAGGGACCTACTTCTTATTTAAATTGGTCATCTTAAGTTGAAGTTACTCTCAGTATTCACGATCTTTTGGGTTATGTGGATGGTACAGAACCATGCTCAGATGAGTTTCTACCTGCTACTGAAGGTAAAACAACTCATGAAACCAATCCCGATTTCACTTTATGGAATCGTAAAAAACCAGTTTGTGCTGGTTTGGATGAAATACACTATATCAGACAAAGTGTTATCTATGGTCTATGGTTTGAAGGTGGACTTTACCCTATTCAAGTGGATAGGCAAACCATAAATAATTTTCATTCGAGTATTGCTCTTATAGGAGTTCAGACAACTCTTGATGTTTGGCATGCGAGATTGGGTCACCCTTCCTCTCATATCACCAAGAGTGTCATCAAGTCCTTTAATTTGCCTGTTATTGACTCCTCAAAATTGAATTCTGTTTGTTAGTCTTGTTTAATGGGAAAAGCCAAGCAATTACCGTTTGGTGATTCTTCACGTGTTATGTTGTCTCCTTTGGATCTTATTCATTCATATGTTTGGGTCTCACCTGTCGTATCTAATGAAGGTCATAGATATTATGTCCTTTCTATAAATGACTATTCTCGTTTTACATGGATGTATGCTATTTGGAATATATTTGATGTTTTTTCTTGTTTTGTGCACTTTAAATTCTTGGCTGAAAATCGCTTCTCCACAACAATTAACAATTTCAATGTGATAATGGTGGTGAGTTTCTTTCTCACCAATTTCAAAGTTTTTTACGTCAATATGGGATTCATCAGTGTCTCTCTTGTTCCTATACCTCTCAGCAAAATGGCTTAGCTGAGAGGAAACATACACACATTATGGAAGTTGGACTTTCATTGTTGGCTCAATCACATTTGCCTACAAAATATTGAGTTGAAGCGTTTATGACTGCCATTTTTCTTATCAATCGCACTCCCACTTCGATTTTAGATTATACATCTCCATATTTTAAACTGTTTGCTCAGACACCAGATTACTTATTTCTTAGAAATTTTGGTTGTACTTGCTATCCCCTTTTGAGACTTTAATTAAGGGGCGGAACCAGAATTTAATATTTGGAGGGGCGATCAACTTAATTTTTTTTTTCAAATTAAGTTCGACGACGATCTTTTATAAAATAAAATTTATCTATTATCATTTTTGAAGCGAAATTTTTTAACAATTTCTTTTTAATATAAACTAGCAAATTATCTAAGTAAATGAGAGTAGATTAATAATTTCAAGAAATTGATAGATTTTTTTTATATAGTTTGTCAATTAACAAATATTCTCAATTAATTTTATAATTTAAGATTGTCCTTTCCTTTAATTTATTATATGAGAATAACAATCTAAATTGTTTAAGTAAACAAGAGTAGATTAATAATGCTAAAATTTATGAATTGATGTCTACGTTATCTAAAGGCCTAAACTTAATCAAAGTAACAGTTTAATAATAAATTAATAACACTAAAGCCTAAAAATAATAATAGTAAAACTAGATTAAGATATGCTGCTATAAATAATAATAATAATAAGATAAGTCTTAAATATAAGCCTAAAAATAAATAAAAAATAATAATAATAAATAGTAGATTCTAGAACAAGCTACTATAAATTAATTAATAAAAAACTTAAAAATCAAAGAGAACTAGATAGATAAGCTCGCTGCAAGGCATTGAAAGCTTAAATATAAATTAAAATTATAAAACAATAGAACCTGGAATGACAGGAGTCAAGGACCGAGAGATCAAATAATCAATGCCCAAGAAGCCAACGCCTGCGACAATGCCCAACTCCCAAGCCTTCAACATTGAGAGCAAAGCGTTCAGTCGCTCACCGTTCACCAATGACTTCAAGGAATCAAGCCTTCCGAGTTCTGACGACGTTCACGGTTCACCTATAGACCCAGGCCAATGAAGTGAAATCGTGAAATCGCCCAAGCCTTCAGACAACTTTCTTGATCGTGAAATGAAAATCGCTCAAATAGCTAAGGCTAATGAAGTGATTTGTAAGAAGAAATAACTCAACAACGTTGGGAAGAAGAAATAGCTCAAAACAAGAAGAAATTTTCGCTCAGCAACGTTCAAATTAAATGTTTCTTTGGGAAGTGTCTGGAGTTTTTTTGTTTCTATCAAGTGAAGAGAAAAAAAGACGTGATAGCATAAGTAAGCTCACAATGTTATTGGGTAGTCAGTATTTCCAAAGGTCCGAATGATAGATCTCTTATAGAGAACTTTCAAAAAACCGGTCCATAGCAGCCGGAGTACAAGGAAATCTACGCCACTGCAAGATCGTACTCATATTTGAGTTTTTTTTTTATAGTCTAAACTTTGTAGGAATCAGAAAATAAGAGAAATTTTAGAGCAATTCATACTTGGATGGAGTAATTTAAATATTGGGGGGGCTAAATAAAGATTTTTTTTTATAGATATCAGAAAAATGATAGCATTTTATACCATAACAAAATTTTTCAAAAAAGTTTGGGGGGGCCGTAACCTCCCTCAAGCATGAACGTAGTTCCGCCTTTGGACCTTATACAAAACATAAACTAGCTTTTCGTAACAAACAGTGCATTTTTCTTGGTTTTTCATCTCAGCATCATGGATATCGCTGCCTGGATCCTGTGTCTCAAAAGATTTATATATCCCGTAATGTTGCCTTTGATGAAATAAATTTTCCAGCACGGGTATGGTCCTCTTCCACATCACCTGTTGCCACAAGTGTCTCCAAGACAAGTATGTCCTTTGATCTCACTCCCTTTCGTTCACAGTTCACGTTAGAACAAGCCCATAATGGTTCACTTGATAATTCCACAGAACCAACCACAATTTCCTCTAGTCCTATACAGCCACCTCAAAATTCATTGCATGAGCAACCTCAAAGCCCATTAAGTGAGCCACCTCAAATTCCACTAAATCAGCCATATTCAAATCCAATACAGCCATCTCATAATCCACTTCCTGACCTATCTTCAACCAATGTCAATATTGCCTCACCTCCTCCCATAAATCATGCTTCCTCATATAATATGGTGACTCGCTTACGTACAGGAAATCTTTGACCAAAAGAGTTTCTAGATTTCCAACTTTTCTATGCCTCTAACCATCCAATACGAGTGTTTACTCGTATGCTTAATTGTGTAGAACCAAGCAATTTCTCTCAAGCTATTTTGTCATAGGAATAGAAGCAAGCTATGCAAGTGGAATTTGATGCACTTATGGCCAACGACACATGGGACATTGTACCATGACAAACAGATCAGAATGTTATTAGCACCAAATGGGTTTATAAGGTCAAATAAAAATCAAATGGGAGTATAGATCGTTATAAGGCAAGACTGGTGGCACAGGGCTTTCAGCAGGTGGATGGTGTGGACTTTGTTGAGACATTTAGTCCTATAATCAAACCAGCTACAGTGCGAGTGGTGCTAGCACTTTTTGTGTTCTTTGATTGGCCTGTGTTGTAGTTTGATGTTTCTAATGCCTTTTTGCATGGGACAATTGAAGAAGAGGTATTTATCGAACAACCTCGTGGTTTCATTGATCCTATATATCCTAAAAATGTTTGTTGCCTTAAGAAAGCCCTCTATGGCCTTAAACAGGCACCGAGAGCATGGTTCCTATGGCTCTCCAATACTCTACTTGATCTTGGGTTTGTTGGCTCTTTTGTTGACACTTCATTGTTTACTTTTCACTATAAAAAAGTTCATGTCTTTGTTCTCATCTATGTTGATGATTTGCTTATAATGGGATCTTGTCCTAGCTTCTTGAAACTCTTACTGTCCAGCTAAAGAAGGAATTCGCTTTGAAGGCTCTTGGTGATTTAGGATATTTCTTGGGCATTGAAGCATCTCGAGATGCCCATGGATTACATCTTCGATAGAGCAAATACATCCTTGATATTCTTCATCGTGCACGGATGATGGGTGCAAAACCATATCCAGCACCTTGTGTTTCAGGTTGCAAAATTTTTGGTGTGATTGATGAACCTATTCAGGATATCACGGCTTATAGGAAAATTTTTGAGGCTCTTCAATATTGTACTCTAACCCATCCCGAAATCGCCTATTCTGTAAATTAGCTATGTCAACATCTTCATTCACCTACCGTTGTCCATTGGAAGTCTGCAAAGCGTGTTTTACAGTATCTTAAAGGTATAGTTGACCATGGTTTGTACTTCACCAAAGGATCACTCAACCTTTATGCTTATTGTGATTCAGATTGGGCAGGGGATCCTATTGATAGACGGTCTACTATTGGGTATGGAGTTTTTCTAGGTCCTTGTTTAGTCTCTTGGTGTGTAAAAAAATAGAACGTTGTCTCTCGATCAAGCACAGAGGCGGAATACCAAGCCTTAGCTATGGTTGTGGCTGAATTGTATTGGGTTCAGATGTTGCTTAAGGACCTACGTATACCTCTTCTTTCCCCTCCTACAGTTTGGTGCGATAACCAGAGTGCAATTGCCCTTGCTACCAATCCTATTTACCATGCTCACACCAAACACACTGAGGTCGACTTCCATTTTATTCGTGGGAAGGTGATTAATAGAGATGTTCAAGTTCATTATATCTCCAGCTTGGATCAAGTTACAAATATTTTTACTAAAGGCTTGACATCCTCTCGGTTTCAATTTTTAAAGGACAAACTCATGGTTTGTGATCTCCCCATTCGTTTGCGGGCGGGTGTTAAGAAATCAATACTAGATCAAGATCAAGCTGTCGCAAATCATATTCCAACTCACAGTGAATTGATTTGCGTTAAATACCAATAACGGAGATATTAGCCGTGTATAGCTCAATTAGCCATGTATAGCTCATTTACCTATGTATAGCGTGATTCATTTTAGGAAAGCTTCTAAAAGCTTCTGTTTTGTAAGATGTCTATATAATAGAATATACACAACAGACTACGATATATTGGTCTAGCCCTTTTTCCATTTATTCTTTCACAACTTACTCACCATTCTGATGCGGTTCATGTATCCTAGCCGGACTTACCCATCATTCTCTAGTTGTCAAAGACCAAAAATATGAAGAAAGATCAAAGCAAATTCTGATGAACCCATATATAAAAATAAACTTCTAGATGAAAAAATGAAGGTTGCATGTGGGGTTATCGCATCAGAGGAGGAGGGTGTCTAGGGGGTGGGGTTCACATCGCCCTCGATTCTGAAGAGCTCCATCAGCCTCTATTTCGATGAGACCAAGGCGCAATGCTGCCATAGACAATGAATAGGAAGAACTCGTGGCTTGAAAAAATAGCTATGCCTGCGCGCACTTCAAAGGTGCCTTCTTATGAAATTATTACACTTTTTAATTTAAAAGTTAAATCGATAGTCTAAAAAAATATAAACAGTATAATTTAAGTGGGTTTCATTCGCTATAAAAAAATATAAATAGTATAATTTAAGTGGGTTTCATTCACTATAATTATTTTTTTGGGTTTCGTTTGCTTGTTCATGTTTGACAATTTTTTGAAGCTTTCCCATTTATGAGTCTCATAGTTTGTTTGCTTGTTACCATTTTTGTTTCTATTGGAATTAAGAATATGATGATATTTCATGTTGATATGATTTCCAAAATAAAGCAATATACAACTCAAACCAGTTGAAAGAATGGGATATGATAGAGCTCTGAAGTAAGGATAAGAGGAATTTGTAGAAAAAGAAAAATAGTAAACAACCTAGGGGCTAAGGGTGTAAAAAAAAAAAAAAACTGGAAAATCGGTAAACCGGACCGGTTAGACTGGATTTGAATTGGTTCGATCCGAAATTGATTTTTAGAAATACAAAACTGGTAAGATCCAATCCAATTCCAGTTCCTTTCATTTTAAAACCGAACTAGGCCGGTGCTAGTAATTATATATTTTAAATTATTTTTTAATATTATATATGATATATTTTTACATTTTATATATATATTTTTTATATATAATACATAATAACATAATCATATATAAATAATACTATAATATTTATAAAATAAAATTTTAATTTTAAACATGATATTAAAGCAGTTTTTTATAATATTAAAATATTTTTTATATAACAATTTTTTTTATTTTATGTAATAGTCTTTTTTATATAACATTTTTTATTTTATAACAATACTTATATTACATATTTTTTTATATGACAATTTTTTTATTAGTCTAACAGATTTTGGTAATAAAAAAACAAATTTTAAACCAGATTTTTTAAAAAAAATATAGATTTATTTTTAAAAAATTTACAATTTATTAGAACGGGAAAATAGGACGAAACGGAATTGAAATCGATAAAATTAGTACTACCGATTTTAGATGATAATTGGGGCGTAATCGATTTTACATTTTGCAAAATTGGTAGTACCGGTTCGTTCTATATTTTAGCCAAAACTAGATCGAACTAGACCGATTACTCCCACCAGAGTTCTCAATCGTCTCCCTTCCTTTGTAGACACACAAGGGCATCACAAGAGCCTCAATCTCTTTAATCTAGAATAGAAGGTGATAGGAAATTCATTCTTGTCTATGTGTATATTTAGGGGTGCCATGGATGGAGAACGAGCTTATGTTGGGTTTGCAAAAGGTCAGGAAAAAAAATTCTGGAGATGATTTTACGCAGAGGAAGGGAGGGGTGGGTACAATCTCGCGTAAGGGAAGGGAGGGCAGGGGTGGACCCACGCCTTCAGTTGGGGGGGCTACGGCCCCCCCAAAATTTTTCCAAAATTGATATATAATAGAAATATATATATATATATAATTATATATATAATTAAAATTCTCTCTTAGATTATAAAAATAAAAATAAAAATTGCCCTCCCAAATTTTTTTTACGAAAATTATTCTTTTAAATTTCAATATACATCCATTTATATTTTAATTTTTAACTTTACGTAAACCTAAATTTTAACTTACATAATCTTACAGTTACTCTAATAATCTAACTCTAGCAAAAAAATTAATTATAAATTTATAAGATTGTAAAATTTATTGATTATACTCATTTATTTAATTTCACTCTAACTTATATGATTGTGAGATATAGTTTGTTAAAAATCTAATAGCGTTTCATCATTACTTAATAGAAAGTTTTCAAATTTATTCTTGATTTATAAATTTTTCTTAAATCATAAAAAAATATGAACAAGTACTTAAGAATAATTAATTTTTTTTTTTTAAAAAGAAAGAAATGGAGTATAATTCGAAAAGTAATATACGTTTAGAGAGCTCGGTAACAACAGAATATGATATTTCTATTACTGATAATTATTCTTCTAAAATTTACACGTACCGCACACTTTATCGATCGCCCCCCAAACATAAAATCTTGGTTCCGCCCCTGAGGGAGGGGGTATTCGCATAGGGCGAGCTAGACGCATTCCATGTGGTGGTGGTTCACACTAACTGCAGTGGAATGCTTGTGTGGCGAAAAAATAATGACGGGCTGTTACGTAGGAAAAATTAGGACCGACTAGTAGTATTCTCTTGAAACAATAGTGTTGTTGGCATTGCATATTCCCTTCCTATAGAGGATAAATATTTGCAACAGACTCTGTTAGGTTCCATCATAGAAGAAAGAGAGTACTTTAAAGAAAAAAAAAAGAGGGGAAGAGAGTAAAGATACAAAATGAAAGAGAAAGAGAGAGGGTACTGGTTTGAGGACAAACGAAAAGCTCCCAACAAAGTAAAATAATTCAAACAAATACTCAGCTTTGCAGAAACTTTCTACTTTTTGTTATCTATGTATTATTTTTGTGGGTTTATTTCTGTCTTTGGGATTTGGGTTGGGTCTCTCTGTTTCAATAAAGCCAGGGATAAAGAATGAAAGGGCGGGGGTCGTTTTTTATTTTTCTTTTCAAAATGTTGGGTCTTACTTTTAGAATTCTGTGGATCAAGGATTATGTTTTAATATAGTTGGATTATATATAAGGTTGAAAAAGAGGCGATTCAGCAAAGTCTCGTACTACTTGGGACCCAAAAAATAAAGCGAAAGAAGTGTTTGGGGATTGATTGCAGAAAAAGTGAAAGGATAGGGAAAATGTATAATGATGGTGCTGTAAATCAAATCGGGATGACGGACTCATATATACATTATATGATCGATAGTCGTACGGTTGCCGGTGATCCCGTACGAGATGGCATGCACGATGTAGTAGTGCGTGGCCTCTTTGCCTTCTCCATGATCTGCTTCTAATTTGTCTGACATTTCGGCTGACCAAAGTTGCACCTTGTCTCCTACTCTCTCTCTCTCTCTCTCTCTGTGAGTAAGAAAAAGAAAATTAACTGAATTGACATATAAATTTTAAAACAATTGAACATGGGAATTATATGAGGAAAGCAAACCAAACTAGTGAGCTACAAGGGCACAAAAAAAAAAAATTAGTAAGCTATAACGATGCCATATATACAATCATCTAATTGGTTGATAGCAACGGTTATGAGTGATGTAAAGATAATTAAGAATAATTATAAAAGGGTAATATTATATATAATAAATCTCACATAATCGTTTTAAAAAATAATAGGATTTACTATTAAAAAATTAATTTTTTTTTTGTAGGTCTCACATTTTATTAATTTTTTTTTAAAAAATAATTACATAACTTTTATAGATATCGGAACTACAAATATAATTTTTCTTATAAAAAGATAGTACGACGAATTTGTGATTTTCTGGGAGGCCTTTCCAAATAGAGGTTGTAGGCAATGGCCTTCATTGCTATATCTAAGTTGTTCCCACTTGTCATGGGTGCTTGTACCACACTCATTTGGTGAAGGCCAAAGATAATAAATTAAGAGAACTACTATAACCGCAAAGTGATTATATAAAAATAATTTTATAAATTAAATAAACTTTATATGATCTATCATATTCATTTTATAATTTGATGAATCATATAAATCATATTAATTTCTATAATTACTTTTATGTAATCTCTTTGCAGTTAGAATATTTCTCATAATTTAAATTTGTGGAATACGACATTCACAAAAAATGTGTGGTTGCTTAGTGCCCACGACGTGCATGCCACATGGGTGGCATGGCTCACCATGCATGCCGTTGTGGCTCATTATGCATGCACGTCATGGCTACCTAGGGTGCCCTTTTGCGTTGGGGTGCCTGCACATGCACAGTAAGGTAGTACGACGCCCTTCAAGTGCATGTTAAAGGAGCCACCTTGGCCTCCAAACGAAGGCACGTTGTGTGTAGCATGGGGCACACCTCCCTCCCCATGCATGCACCATGTGGTTGCTAACTTAGTGCCTGCCATGTGGTGCTTTGCATACTATGACAAGCACATAAAGTTCCAACGAAAAACATTATGAATTATCCAAAGAACCTTGTTATTAGCATTAATGCGTCAAAACTCGACCAATGCAATTTGCCTAAATTCCTTGTTGCCTCAAAAAGTTGTTATGCAACACTAAAAGCATGCCCCTAACCCATGTCGTTGTTCAATGTGTACGCATGAGGGTATGCTGTGACAAAACACACACACCAACAATGACAAATAAAAGTGAAAGTAAATACAATCAATCATATGACACAAGATTTACATAGTTCGGTAAATTGCCTACGTCGACAGAGCTTCAGAAATCTTATTAACTAGAGAAGGTTACAATTACTCAATCTCAACTAACTCTCTCTAGGGCTTTTTGCTCTCTCATACAATATATATTTACTAGGTAATTATTCTATCTTAGAATATGCTGAGCAAAGTGTCAAGCGAATGTTGAGCAAAACCTTTTGTCTGAATCTCGTTCAAGTCAAGTGTCGAGTTAGGGTCGAGCGAGAATCTGGCTCGGTTGAGCAAAAATCTAGTCGCATACTGTTCCATTGTCATATTGCCTTGCACTAAGGTAGTGAATTCCAAAACTTTTTGTCGTTTCTCCAACTCTGGAAAGAAGCGATCATCGAATTCTTTCTTGAATCACTCTCATGTGGGTACCATATTCTCTCTCAATTCTTGCTTCAGCAACTTCCTTTTCGTATCCCACCATAAGCCGGCTTCTCATTGAAGTAGATGTCTCGCATATTGAACCTTTTGTGTTTGTACATCCGTTGATCTCAAAAGTGCGCTATAAGTCTATTATCCACTTATTTACTTTCAAAACTCCTTTATTTCCCAAGAAATACGGATATCGATAGACCAGAAATCTTTCAAATGGACAACCTTATGTCTCTCCTCAAGCTTTGTTATGATGATGACATCGACTCTACTCTATTTGGTTTTTCACAACTTCTGTAATTTGACAGATAGCTTCTGCTATTGCCTGTTCCCTTTCCAAAGGGAGGTTCTGCACTATTCGCTCTTTGGTTCTCGGAGGAGTGACCAGAGGAGGATTCTCTATAGTTTGTTCTACGCATCTTGAGGAATTTGTGGCACTACGACCTCTTGTCATTTTTATCCTTCTAAGACAAATAAAATCATTTATGAGCTATTCTTGCTTAGTAACTCAACATCTTACAGATCAAGACATCCACAATTCCACACATCAATTAACTCAATCCGATCCTCCTAAAGATTCATACTCATCTTAATACCATGTGATAATCTTCCTATGACACTTGTGGATTTACCTAGAAAAGTAATGCTTTGATACCATCGTTGTGACGATCCCAATCTACGTTTGAAAAAAAATGTAAATTAAAATATCAGGATAGGTATTACTAGGTTACATACCCCTTGTACATGTTGAAGTTACTATGCATACACTTACTTACTGACAATATGCCAAAAGTATCGCAGCGAAACAAGGTTAAATCTCTAAAATAGGCAAAGACTTAAAAACTTTGCAAGTAATCACATAGTAAATTACATTAAACCCATAAACTTCATAATAAACTTAAAAATACAGTACAAGTACAAGTTCGTGTTCTCAACATAATATACATATCATAATGCCACTATTTGAAACAAATACTCCTTAACTCATTGTAGGGGTTCTTCCTTCACTTCTTTATAATTAGGACCAAACCGAAATCGGCCCATGCTAATCTTTTTTTTTCCCTGATGGCGCTTTATCCTTATTGGCGTTGCATAAACACTGTCTAGGGACAACGAGCCATCTGGGCTCAAAACTAAGCTACATCCCATAGGCCGTCGTCCTTTCGAAGACTCCACTACATTCTGCCACACAATACTTAAAAGATGGTCATGTAATTGACCTGCCAACTTCTCAAAAGTAGAGTAATCAGTGAGACTCTCAGATCTCCTTAGAGCCTGCTAGGAAGTCTCGATCTCCTAAACCATCTAATCCTGCAAAAGTTTTTATCATCCCAAAAGGAATGATAGTAAAGATAAATAAAAGGGTGAGATTTCACAAAATCTCAATAAGTACTCAGATAACTATAATAAAAGCATTGCCAACATATACAGATAACTAAATTCATGTACCAAAAACACGAGACTTATGAAATAACTTATGCACCATGCTTTATTTTCTTGTATTTTTGATAATCATTGACACGTATAATTTTGAAATTTTTCATAATCTTTTTATGTCTTTTCTTATTATCCCTAACTTTATATGTCATTTTTCTTGTTCATATCATTCCTATCATAACTTTTTAATATTGGATATATCACGGTTTTTTTATGCACTGTGTGTTCCTTGCTGGTTACCGCATCTCACTATGATTACTTTAATTGAGGTAACTATGTCATAATCATAATCACAATCATTACGGTAGATTATAACACTCTCATCGTTCTTGATACTCATCAGCGTTAGGTATGACCACGCTTCGAAATCCTTTAAAAATAAACCATTCGTGGTCCACCGATTGTTCTTCATCAATCCAGGAGTTACCACTCAGTTCTTAAGCACTTTAGAGTGGACAGAGGAGTTCCAGTAGGATAATACCTCGCCCCAACCTTTGAGATTCTTATAAGAATGTTTTTTTTTTTTAAACTTATCACTCAAATAGACATGCATGTGACGTGATTTTCATGCAAAGTATGTAATTCAGGAAACATATGAGACATGCATTTCCAAATCATATTTAGGTCATGTTGCATCAAGTAAATTTACTATATTTCAAGAATATCATATTTATTTAAATCAAAGGGTAACAACCAAAACAACCCTAATCCACAAAGGTAAGGCCAAGACACATGTGGAAATTGTAAACCCTAATTCATTCATACCATAACATATATATGTAATTATTTTTCAAGAAAACCACAATTACTCAATAACAAGGAAAATAATTCAAATAACCTTAACCTAAAAAGGGTAAAGCCAAATCACTTAAGGAAATTAAAATCTAGTTTTTGTCTTCTCTTTTTTATCTATCAATCTATACATTCCTTTAAAGAATGTAACACCCCCTTTCGTAGACTAGGAGATGTCACTTAATTTTTCTAAAACATTTAATCCAGAAAAAAGATTCTTGGTTTTAATAACAGAAAATAAATAACATTTATTCCAAAAGCAAATTTATAAGAAAAGATGTCTTTTGCAACCTTAACTGGACATAACTGAAAGTAGCTTGTGTCGTAAAGATACTTATTTGCGAGAAAACATAAACTTAACTGAAATAATTAAAATTAAACTTGTTTCATAAAGACTCTTATTTTTAATAAAACTTAAAGATTTTAAATAGCTGCTCAAATTACTCCTGGCCTGTCTGCTCACACTGGTCATCTTCATCACCTAGGTGAGTTTAAAAAAAAAAAGAAATAAACTAAAATAAGTTGATGACTCAGTAAAAAAATCCATCACAATGTAAGATAATATTATATGAAGTTTTCATAAAATTTTTATGCTGAATTCTGAAATATGATTGTACATGTTAATGCTAATGCCATGCATGACTGACTTAACTGACTAACTGACTAACTGACTTAAGTGACTGGTCTGAATTAACTAATAGGTTTGACTGATCTAAGATGACTAATTGAACTGATTTAAATTATCTGATTTGACTGTACTGGTTTAACTGAACTAATCTAACTAAGCTGATTGGCCAACACACTCAACCCTGTGTGTAAGGTTGTGTACTGGCCCCACATCCCACTGTAGCAAGGGGAGCCGCTGATAGTACTCTAGCGTACCATGGTGGACCACGTTTAGGTTCGTGGCTTGCACATCCACCCTGATCTGATATGCATTGGTACCATGCATCTGATGGCCATCTGAAATAACTGATTTATTGAACTGATTTAACTAGATAACTGATTAATTACTTTCTTATATGACTTAATCTTATACTTGAACTTAACTCAACTTATGAGACTTATGCGGCATGAAATGCATAATACATACTAATATAAATAACTAGCTGAATCTGAACGTGATGTTGAATGACATGATCGTGTGTTGTGCTGTGCTGAATGACAAGCTTGCATGACGTTAGGGGTATTTGAAAATGGCTATCAAAGAACTGGCTTTACTAATAATATAAACTAATATGAGGATCATAGTTTTGTGATCAAATTCACTTACCTGGATGCGCTGCTTCCTGAAACTCACTTTCTAACTCGTTACCTATACGGATTACGAACCGTTACTAACATCTAAAAAAACATGTCGTACTATTCCATTAAATTAAAAATAAAACATATCGACTAATAACAAATATCATGAAACTAATACATATTTTATTTTGAACATCATACCATAAAAATCGAAAGGTTTTTCTAAAACAATATTTTAATAACCAGCATTTGTTATTTAATTATAGTTGGAGTAAATATTTACTTCGTATAGTAACCATATAATATAAGGTTCATTATAGACTACTTCTTAAAATCTTAATTTACACATCATATATAAGGAGAAAATTTAATAATTATTAACTTATTTAAATATTACTTATACAAATCTCTGATCAAAGCTGATCATCTAATCTCCTAATATTATATATAAAATAAATAAATAATATTATTAAAATCTAATTAATTATACAAATCAAGTAATAGAAAAATGTATATTAAAAATAAATCTTAGTGTTCTGAAATAACTAGTCAAGTTCTTCTTAAACACAATTAAACAAATTAGGCCCAAATACTTGGATGGTCCGCACGGTTTAAGGCCCACGGTCCAGGCCTTTGTGAATTTATTAGCCTATGTTTGTGATAGAATCCATCGGCTACAAGCATAAAGCAACATAATTAAAACGTGGACTGGGGCTTGCGGAGACAAACGGAACCGAGAGGAAAGGAAACAGAGAGGGGGAGGGGTTCGTGCGATGCTGACCGTGGGGAAACGGAGGTGCGACGGTTCTGGGTGGCGGAGCAGTCTTTACGGCGGGGCTGCACTTGGAGGAAGGGTGCGGCTGAAGGATTTAAAAATGGGTTTTAGTGAGAAGAGCTGGAACCCGAAAGAGAGAGAAAAGCATGAGATCAATGCCGAAACTTACCAGAAAAACGGTGGGCTGGTAACAGCCACCTGGTCGGTGGCTTCTGTGGTGGCTGGGAAGTGCTCCGACGCCTCGAGAAGTGGTCGGCGATGCTGGTGATTGAGTGCTCTGGGCTGCCGAAAACAAAGTATTTCTTTTTGGTGTTTTTGTTGTGTTTTAATTCTAGTGTTTTCATGGATATTTATAGATGCAGAAGTATAGATTATGTAAATTTCAAATATCAGAGTTTGAATTTGGTTTGGATTGGTTTTGAAATTGATATTGAGTCTACTGATTATTTAGGTAAGCTAAAAAGGTGAATGAGTGAGTTGAATGTTTTTGTTTAATAGGAATTAAAAATCAATCCGAAGTGTGTATTTTTTTTTTCGATCTGTGAGGATATGAAGTGCTGGGGATTTGGATTTCAATTGGGTTTTAAAAAAGATTTTGATCTTCAGGTGGTTGAGTAAATTTCGAGAATAAAATGTTTATACAAGCTGCCAAATTGAGAGGGATAATGCTTGCACTTTGAAAAACGAAGATACTATAGGACCTTGGGAGTCCGATCAGCTATAGATTTTTAAAACTTGAAAAATTTTCTAACTTAATACCTACTTAACAAACTGATAGATTATTAATAATATTTAAAAAATGTGAGGATAATATTAATAATAATAATAATGGCAAATAGCAGATAAAATAAATAGATAAAAGAATGAATTAATTTTAAATTTAAGGTCAGGATGTTACAAACTACCCCCCCTTAAAGGAAATCTCGTCCTCGAGATTTAACGTACCATGATTGAATAAATAGGTGTATTCATTTCTCATGTCTTCCTCGAGCTCCCAAGTGGCCTCTCTTTCACTATGGTGACTCCAAAACACTTTAACCATTTGAACAGTTCTACTTCTTAGCACCTGGGCCTTTTGCGCTATGATTTTGACTGGAACTTCTTCATAGCTAAGGTGATCTTGAATCTAAAGTGGTTCGTACTTCAAAACATGTGTAGGGTCCGGAGCATATTTCCGCAACATAGATACGTGGAACACATTGTGTTTGCACTGCTGGTAATTGAGGTGGGAGTGTGAGTATGTAAGCTGCAGTACCTATTCTTTCCAAGATCTCGAAAGGACCTATGTACCTCGGGCTTAACTTTCCCTTTTTACCAAGTCGCATTATTCCTTTCATCGGGGCAACCTTCAAGAGTACTTCGTCTTCAACCTTGAATTCTAACTCTCGACGTCGGTGAGCTTTTTCCTGATAACTGATATTTTCTCACTCATGTCTCGTATAACATCTTGTCCCAAAATCTTTCATTCTCCTACTTCATCCCAGTAGAGGGGTGACCTACATTTACGTCCGTAGAGAACTTCATATGGTGCTGCTTGAATGCTCTCCTGATAACTGTTGTTATAAGCGAACTCAATAAGGGGTAAGTACTTAATCCAGCTACCTTTAAACTTCATAACGCACACTCTGAGCATATCTTCAAGGATCTGAATTGTTCTCTCTGATTAACCATTTGTCTGAGGATGAAACGCTGTGCTGTAAGTGAGTTGAGTTCCCAACTCCTTCTGTACTTTTCTCCAAAATGCTGATGTAAACCGGGTATCGCGGTCTGAGATGATTTTGGATGGTATTCCATGGAGTCTGACAATTTCCTTAACGTACAACTTTGCCAATCTATCCACCGAATATGTCATCTGGACAGGGATAAAATGAGCTAATTTTGAGAGTCGATCAACAATCACCCATGTTGCATTATGGCCTCCTAGTGCCTTCGGAAATCCTGAAACAAAGTCCATTCCAATCTCATCCCAAGTCCACACTGGTATAGGGAGTGGCTGAAGTGTTCCTGAGGGTCTTTGATGCTCTGCTTTGACTTGCTGACATGTCAGACATTGCGCCACATAAGTAATTATCTCCCGCTTCATCCCACTCTACCAAAAGTGCTGCTTTAAATCTCGGTACATCTTGGTACTTCCCGGATGCACTGTGTATAATGACAGATGGGCCTCCTTTTAAAATTAGATCTTTTATTTCTCTATTGTTGGGTACGCATAGCCTTCCCCTAAATCTTAGGGTGCCATCGTCTGATATCAGGTAATCAGATCTTTTGTCTTCTAGTATTTCTTCTTTTATCTTCAACAATTCTGCATCACTAGCTTGGGCGACCTTGATTTGATCTATCAACGTTGAACCTAAGGTCAAGCTTGTTATCTTGGATCTTGTATCTTGAATTAACTCAATACCAGCTCATTCCAGATCTAGAAGTATGTGCTTTTGTGGAGTATACATTGTGGCTAGGGTACCACATGACGACTTTCGACTCAGTGCATCCGCTACAACATTTGTTTTGCCAGGGTGATAATTAATGCTACAGTCGTAATCCTTCAGAAGTTCCAACCATCTACGTTGCCTTTTATTCAACTCTTTCTATGTGAAGAAATATTTTAAGCTTTTATGGTCTGTGTAGATCTCGCATCTCTCGCTATAGAGATAATGTTTCCATATTTTTAAAGCAAACACCACTACTGCAAGTTCTAAGTCATGGGTCGGGTAGCTCTGCTCATAATTCTTTAACTGTCGAGAGGCATATGCAATAACTTTCTCATTTTGCATTAAAACACAACCTAGACCCTTTAATGAAGTATCGCTATAAATGACAAATCCTCCGACACCTGAGGGTATTGTAAGAACCGATGTAGTCACTAATCTTTTCTTCAATTCTTGAAAACTCTTCTCACATTCATCTGTCCAAATAAATTTCTCTTCCTTCCTCGTCAACTTTGTTATCGGTGCTGCAATGGTGGAGAATCCTTTCACAAATCTTTAATGATACCCGGCGAGGCCTAAAAAGCTTCGTACTTCATTAACATTACTATGCTTGGCCCATTTTACCACTGCCTCAATCTTTGCTGGGTCTACAGAAATTCCTCTGGCTGACACTACATGCCCCAAAAAGGCGATCTCTTGTAACTAGAATTCATATTTCTTAAATTTAGCATATAGCTTCTCTTCCCTTAAAATTTTAAAGGCAGTCCTCAAATCCTCCTCATGCTCTCTATTACTCCGGGAATAAATGAGTATATCGTCGATAAAGACTATTACAAACTGATTCAAATACTTCTTGAATACCCTATTTATAAGGTCCATGAAAGCTATGGGGGCATTAGTTAATCCAAAGGGCATAACAAGAAATTTATAATGCCCGTACCGTGTTCGGAACGCCGTCTTTTGCACATCTACTTCTTTAACTTTCAACTGATGATATCCGAATCGCAAATATATCTTTAAGAATACTTAAGCTCCTTGAAACTGATCAAATAAGTCGTCGATACGAGGTAGAGAGTATCTGTTCTTGATAGTCACCTTATTCAACTCTCTATAGTCAATACACAAATGCATTGACCCATCCTTCTTCTTCACGAAGAGTACTGGAGTGCCCCAAGGAAACACACTGGGGCGTATGAATCCCTTCTCCAGCAACTCTTGCAATTGATCTTTTAGTTCTCTTAACTCAATTGGGGCCATGCGATAGGGCGCTTTAGATATAGGTGCGGTTCCTAGAACGAGATCAATCACAAACTCCACTTCTCTATCCTGTGGTAATCCGGGAAGGTCTTCTGGAAACACGTCTCTAAATTCATTAACCACTGTTATGTCCTCAATCTTGAGCTCATCCACTGGTGGTAAGACCAAACTTGCTAGATACCCTGTACACCCTTGTCTCAATAATCGAGTGACCTGCAAGATTGAAATCACACGAGGAGGGGAACCGTCTCTTGATGATTGGAAATTAAACTCCTCTCCAACTTCAGGTTTAAAAACTACTCTCTTATTAAAACAGTCTACACTGGCACGGTTCTGGGACAACCAGTCCATTCACAGAATCACATCAAATCCAAACATATCAAATATGATCAAGTCCGCAGGCAGGACTCTTTCTTGAATCTCTATCGGACATGCAATTAAAATAGAATCACAGACGATATGCTCTCCCGAGGGCATTGCGACATACATGCTAACTTCTAGTGACTCAGGTATCCGCTTAGCCAATGGTGCATAGTGTTTGGAAATGAAGGAATGGGTGGCACCATAATCGAATAAAATAGAGGCATGGCGGGAAAATAAAAGTAATGTACCTAACGAATGTCATATAACTTAAGCTATCAAGATGGCGTGATTCATTCATCAAAAAATAATGCGTCTAATATAAGGATAGGGATAAGTACCTGTGAAAACATCATTTGATGCTGCAGCGTCATCAGGGGTGAGGGAAAATACTCTTGGTGGAGCTGTCATTTTTTGTCCTCCAGTTCTTCCTGACTCTTTAGATTTTTTTGTTGGACAGTCTCGAGCTTGGTGGTTCGACTTCCCACACTTGTAGCACACATTCTAACCATACAAACACTTTTCCAAATGTTTCTTCCCACATGTTGGGCACGTGGGATATGTTTGTCCTGGTGGCTGTCCTTGACGGTCTACCCTGTGAGGCCTTTTGTCCCTTCGTGTTGCTGATTGAAGTTGCTATTGTTACTGACGCTTCCTCTGGTTTTGGTACTCTATGTTCTCTTGGAGATCCTCTTCAGCAATGGTAGCTCGGTTGACCAGTTCTATGAGCTTTCGAATTTTGAGAGTGCGTACACGCTCTTGAATCCTACGATCCAATCCGCACTTGAATTTTTCAACCTTCTTCTCCTCGTTCGGAATCAGGTAGCTAGCAAAGCGGGACAGTTCCATGAACCTTGTAGCATATTGTGCCACCATCATCGTTCCTTGAGTGAGGTCCATAAATTGGCGAGCTCTCGAATCCTTGAGTGACTGCAGAAAAAAGTGATCAAGAAAAGTCTTTTCGAAACGTTTCCAAGTAATGGAGACTCCTTCTCCTAGTTCTTGTTGAATTAAGGAGCGAGTCGACTTCCACCACTGGTTTGCCATATTTGTCAAGTGGTAGGTAGCATACTTCACCTTTTGATCATCCGTGCAGTAAAAGGCTTCAAAAATCTGCTCCATTCGTTCAACCCAGCTTTCAGCATCCATGGCATTCGCCCTACCGTCGAACGTAGGGGGGTGCTGTCGGAAAAATTGCTCCAAGGTGCAACCATCCTGAGGGGCTCTAGCCGCCGTAAATTGGCCACTAGCCATAGTTTGGAAGAATTTAGTCGCAGCCACAACAAGAGAGTCCGGGTTATTGCTCTGGTTTGATCCAGAAGATCTTTCTCGGTTAGGATGGTTTCTAGTGCCGGGAGCCATGATCTACATCAGAATGTCATGCCACGATTAATTACTATATGATGAGAGTGTATAAAAAGGCACTATTACAACTATAATAATGATTCTAACTAATAGGACTAACAAGGCACTCAACCCTAAGAAACTCTTAATTACTCATGAGCAGGCCAGGAGCATCTTAGATTTTATATATTTATATATATATATATATATTTTGAAAACAAAAGCCCAAAGAATCTCAACCTGGGCTCTGATACCAAATTTGTAACACCTCCCTTTCGTAGGCTAGGAGATGTCACTTAATTTTTCTAAAACATTTAACCTGGAAAAAAGATTCTTGATTTTAATAACAGAAAATAAATAACATTTATTCCAAAAGCGAAGTTATAATAAAAGATGTCTTTTGCAACTTTAACTGGACATAACTGAAAGTAACTTGTGTCGTAAAGACACTTATTTGCTAGAAAACATAAACTTAACTAAAATAATTAAAATTAAACTTGTTTCATAAAGACTCTTATTTTTAATAAAACTTAAAGATTTTAAATAGTTGCTCAAATTACTCCTAGCCTGTCTGCTCGCACTGGTTATTTTCATCACCTGGGTGGGCTTTTAAAAAACAGGAAATAAACTAAAATAAGTTGATCACTCAGTAAATAAATCCATCACAACGTAAGATAATATTATAAGAAGTTTTCACAAAATTTTTATGCTGAATTCTGAAATACGATTGTACATGTTAATGCTGATGTCATGCATGACTGACTTAACTGACTAACTGACTTAAGTGACTGGTCTGAATTAACTAATAGGTTTGACTGATCTAAGCTGACTAACTGAACTGATTTAAATGATCTGATTTGACTGTACTGGTTTAGCTGAACTAATCTAACTGAGCTGATTGGCCAACACACTTAACCTTATGTGCAAGGTTGTGCACCGGCTTCAAGTCCCGCTACAGCAAGAGGAGCCGCTGATAGTACTCTAGCGTACCATGGTGGACCACGCTTAGGTCCGTGGCTTGCACATCCACCCTGATCTTATATGCATTGGTACCATGCATCTGATTGCCATATGAAATAACTGATTTATTGAACTGATTTAACTGGATAACTGATTAATTACTTTCTGATCTGATTTAATCTTATACTTGAATTTAACTCAACTTATGAGACTTATGTGACATGAGATGCATAATACATACTAATATAAATAACTAGTTGAATCTGAACGTGATGCTGAATGATATGATCGTGTACTGTGCTGTGCTGTGCTAAATGACATGCTTGCATGACGTGAGAGGTATTTGAAAAGGGCTATCAAAGAACTGGCTTTACTAATAATATAAACTAATATGAGGATCCTAGTTTTGTGATCAAATTCACTTACCTGGACGCTGCTTCCTAAAACTCACTTTCTAGCTCGTTACCTATACGGATTACAAATCGTTACTAACTTCTAAAAAAACATGTCGTACTATTCTATTAAATAAAAAATAAAACATATCGACTAATAACAAATATCATGAAACTAATAAATATTTTATTTTGAACATCATACCATAAAAATCGAAAGGTTTTTCCAAAACAATATTTTAATAACCAGCATTTGTTATTTAATTATAGTTGGGGTAAGTATTTACTTCGTATAGTAACCATATAATATAAGGTTCATTATAAACTACTTCTTAAAATCTTAATTTACACATCTTATATAAGCAGAAAATTTAATAATTATTAACTTATTTAAATATTACTTATACAAATCTCTGATCAAAGCTGATTATCTAATCTACTAATATTATATTTAAAGGAAATAAATAATATTATTAAAATCTAATTAATTATACAAATCGAGTAATAGAAAAATGTATATTAAAAATAAATCTTAGTGTTCTGAAATAACTAGTCAAGTCCTTCTTAAACACAATTAAACAAATTCTGCCCAAATACTTGGATGGCCTGCACGGTTTAAGGCCCACGGTCCAGGCCTTTGTGAATTTATTAGCCTATGTTTGTGATAGAATCCATCGGCTACAAGTATAAAGCAGCACAATTAAAACGTGGACTGGGGCTTGTGGAGACAAACGGAACCGAGAGAGGAAAGGAAACAGAGAAGGGGAGGGGTTCGTGCGATGCTTATCGTAGGGAAACGGAGGTGTGACAGTTCTGGATGGCGGAGCTGTCTTTATGGCGGGGCTGCGCTTGGAGGAAGGGTGTGGCTGAAGGATTTTAAAATGGGTTTTAGTGAGAAGAGCTGGAACCCAAAGCATGAGATCGGCGCCGGAACTTACCGGAAAAATGGTGGGCTGGTAATAGCCACCTGGTCGATGGCTTCTGTGGTGGCTGGGAAGTGCTCCGACGCCTCGAGAAGTGGTCGGCGGTGCTGGTGACTGAGTGCTCTGGGCTGCTGAAAACAGAGTATTTCTTTTTGGTGTTTTTGTTGTGTTTTAATTCTAGTATTTTCGTGGATATTTATAGATACAGAAGTATAGATTATGTAAATTTCGAATATTAGAGTTTGAATTTGGTTTGGATTGGTTTTGAAATTGATATTGAATCTACTGATTATTTCGGTAAGCTAAGAAGATGAATGAGTGAGTTGAATGTTTTCATTTAATAGGAATTAAAAATCACTCCGAAGTGTGTATTTTTTTTTTCCAATCTGTGAGGATACGAAGTGCTAGGGATTTGGATTTCAATTGGGTTTTAAAAAAGATTTTGATCTTCAGGTGGTTGAGTAAATTTTGGGAATAAGATGTTTATACAAGCTGCCAAATTGAGAGAAATAACGCTTGCACTTTGAAAAACGAAGATACTATAGGACCTTGGGAGTCCGATTGACTATAGATTTTTAAAACTTGAAAAATTTTCTAACTTAATACCTATTTAACAAACTGATAGATTATTAATAATATTTAAAGAATGTAAGGATAATATTAATAATAATAATAATAGCAAATAGCAGATAAAAGAAATAGATAAAAGAATGAATAAATTCTAAATTTAAGGTGGGGATGTTACAAAGAAATAACTGAATCAATCATCAAACCATAAAGGGGATTGGTTGAACCCTAGATGTTCATTAGACTTATTATTTATTTTTTAACTTCCACCATAGGAACTAAATCTCATTTTATACAATAATACTTATCTCTTGAATTACTCCAAAAAACTAAATCAATATCATAACCTCATTCAAAAGATGACTACCTACAATTTTTTTCCTTCAAAACTCCTTATGGCCGAAAATTACCTATCCTCAAGAATAAGGTGCTTCATCATCTAAAATATGCATAGCTTAATTTGTCCCTAGCCGAAATCACCCAAGTATATTATTTATACTCACTCTTCAATTATCCACTATATTTCCTCAAGTGTTTCATAAATTAAAACCTAAAATATAACCTTAGTAAAACTTAGGGAAACATAACCAAATCATTCAACCATTAAACTATACAAGCAAGTGAAACCACCAAATACATGTATACACAAGGAATGCTAAAATTTAGTTAAAAGAATACTTACAACTTCCCAAGAAATTAGCAAAGGAAAATTTTAAAAGGTAGAGTTGCTCTTCAAAATCCTTGGAAGATCACCCACAAAGACGCCAAGATAAAGATTTTGAGGGTAAAAGAGTGAAAAGGAAAAATGAGGGGAAAGCTATATATGGTGTTGGTCGTAACCCATAAGAAGAAATGGGTGAAAGAATTCACCCCCCAACTGGCCAAGTGTCCCCTCCTAGGGTTAGATTACTCATTTCCTTTTCTTAGACTTAGTTGTATGATAAGACTAAGTCTCTATCCAAATATTTTGATGTTAAGCTAATCCAAGATAAGACAAAGTGGTCATTCGGCCACTACCCTTCTTTTTTCTTCTTATCCGATTTTCACCAAGAAACCACATGTTTATCTTCTAATCACCTCTTGCCAAATGTCCCATATTTCCTAAGAGAAACAATCTAACATAGAGAAGCAAAATGTCACAACTCAAGTCGGTTCATCTCTCCCAGAATCACCCAATCCGATTGCCTTATTACCTTGCTTGTTTTACTAAAACTCTTTTGATGAACTTACCTAACTCCACTTTTCACACCATGGTTTCTTGAAATTCCAATAAGATAAACATTCTTTTGGTGCCAAGTATCTCAAATGATTCTTCAAACACATATACATCTCCCTAATATTTTTCACCCATCCAAAACTATATACATATAAACTATTTCTTTTCTTGCATCCCTACAGTTCTCGACCTCTCATGCCCTCCTTCACCTCACTTGTATCTTATTTTAAGTTTTGCTCAAATACATATATGCTTAATACAAATAAAGAGTCTATAGAAAATATATTAGAATTATCTCTATCTCCAAGGAATGATTAAAGAAATTCTACGACATAAAAAAAAAATCCATTAGGAAAAAATAAAACCGGCTTGTCACAGTTGGTCTCACGGTGGATGGGCTGTATGTTTGTTTGCTTCCTCTTTGACATATCTGTGCACATCGGATGGTGTTATGGAACCCAGTGCTATGCACTTACTACATTGGAAGCTTCTAGACCCTGATGACCTTGTTTCCATGTTAAACCCTGATATGTTTCCTTTTTGATGCATTAATCTTCGCAGGGGTTGATCCTTGTGCATGGCATCCTTGAGGTACGATTGTGCATGACTTTTGGTACGGCTTAGCCAGAGATTCCTACGCATGCTCTTTGCCGACGATGGAGTGTTTGCTGGTTTGGCTTGGCTCCCCGGGATTAAAATATCAACAACATATTCTTTTACTTTCTCTTGTCTAGGCAGGCTTGACACCATACAATGCTTCCACATGCTCAATTAGCCTTGTGCTTGATTAGGGTGTGGTTCAATTTATTTAATCTTTTTTATGCACATGTTGTGGTAACTTAGGTTTACTTGGTGTATATGGTTTTTAGGCCAAAATCAACTATTTTCTTTTTCGAATCTCTAGTTTTAGATATTTTTTGTTTTTTATGATAATATTTTATTTCTTGTTTAGAAAATCATTTTAAACTTGATTTTGGCCAGATGGACAACTTACTTCTTTATTTTCTTATTTATTTTTAGTGTGTTTATTGGAATTTTTCTATTTTTGTTAAAAATTTGATATTTTCGAATTATAACTATTACAACTCTTTTTGTGAGTTGATTTCGACATTCTTAAGTTTTGATAATTTTTAATTGAACATCAGTCATCTTCTCTATATTTTTAGGCAGTCATATATAACTTATGTACTCTATGTTGATAATCTGTTGAAACAAGCCGCTTGAATGAATCTAAATTATATCTGGGGTTAATTATCTATTTGGCACAATGTACATGATTACGGAAAAAAACCAATATTTTTAATTATTTAATCCTAGCTAGTTTGGGGGTTGTTGCCTTAAAGATGAAACTTCTTCTTTCTGTTTTTTTTTTTGTTTGACGTAAACATCTGATATGTATTAATTAATTGACAAATTAACTTGTTTCATTACAAAGCATCTCTTTTTGTGCTAACTCTAACATTTCTTGGGAAACTTCCTCTATCCAAAATAGCTCATTTTCAACCTGGATAGCCATTTTTGCTAATCTATGGGCTAATTGATTACATTCTCTATTTACATACTTTATCTCCCACTAAAATCTTTGATCTAATACCTCTTTAATGTCTTGCACTAACTGGTAGTTCGATCTTTAATAAGCTGCATTTCTTCTTATTGCATTTATCACTACCAAAGCATCACCTTCAAAAATGGCTTCTTGAACATACGTTTGAGTCGCTGCTTCCATTGCTTTCCACAAGGTTATTATTTCTGCTACCTCACTATCACCAACATAATCTTGACCTGCACAAAAAGCAAACATGATTTCACCTTTTGTATTTCTAGCTACCACCCCGATTCCCAATCTACTTATTTGATCATGTATTGCAGCATCGAAGTTGATTTTTATTTTATTTTCATTTGGAGCTATCCATGTTTGTTGCCTATTTCTATTTCTGGCCTTTGTCTTTGTTCATTTTGTTTTAGAATAGCTTCTGTATACACTTCTAACATTTGTTCAGCTTTACTTATGACCATTTTTGGACTATCAAACTTTCCTTGGAAGGTCCACTTATTTCTTCCATATCAAACTCCTGTTAACAACATGACTATCTTTGGCACTCTTGCTTGATCTATGTCTGATAGAATCTTTTGCCATAGATGAAAAAACTCGATCTCATCAGGACTTCATTTTGAAAACTCACTGGACCTTTCTGCCCACACATTAGCTGTTGCTGGACATGACCATAATGCATGTTGTACAATCTCTTCTTCCCAATAACAAATAGTACATAAAGCATCTTTAACCACTTTTCTTTTATACAAGTTTTGTTTGGTTGGCAATATTGCTTGCAAAGTTTTCCATAAAAAATGCTTTACTTTCCTTTGTACCTATAAACCCCACACGTTTTTCCATAAATAGCTTGTTGACTGCCAATTTGAACTTTGTCCTTCATTTGCCTCTGCCAAATTTCTACCCACATAATATGCACTTTTGACTTTGAATAAATTGTCCTTATTGAATTTCCATGCAATTGTATCCTCCCTATTTTTCTTGCTCAGAGGAATACCACAGATCAGTTTTGCGTCTAATTCTTCAAAAATTTCTTTGATAAATGGTTCAATCCATGAGCAGGTTTGGCTATTAATCAGATTTTCAACTTTGGCTTGTGGTGGGAAGTGACTAACTAGTGATGTAACTTTGTTAGATCTTGTATGAGGTATTCATTTATTTGTCTAGATAAAAGTTTTCTTACCATTTTCAATTCTCCATGTCAATCATTCTTTCACTAAATATTGAGCTGACATGAGGCTTTTCCATAAATATGATGGTCTATTTCCCAGTTTTGCATCTATAAACTGGCTATTCCTAAAATATTTTTTCTTCAACACCTTAGTAACGCCCATCTTGGTTCATTTGCAATTTCCAGCCTTGCTTAACCAGTAGAGTTTTATTAAAATTTATATGTCTCTAAGGCCCATGCCTCCTTGATGTTTATTCTCTCCCATTTTTTTTTCCATTGTTTCCAGTAGACTGGTTTCCTATCATCACTGTTTTTCCACCAAAATCTGGAAATAATTGCAGTAATAAAAAAGATAAAACTTCTAATTCTATCACTAGCTACTCCATCATCAGCAAATTTGTGCAAAAAAGTTTGTGCAAAAGGTTTCTAACGATGTATAGTAGTACTACTGCTGTATATCCTGCTTATAATAGTACTACTATTGCTTTGAAATAACTATTTTTGATTTCGATTAATTAATTATAAATGGCAGCTATTAATCATTTGTTGAAATAGTAAAGATTACGGCCTTTTAATCTGGGATGTTGGATTATGTGCTGTTGCATGCCAAGCTAGGCTACATATGATTATATCATTAATATGATATTAATTGTCGACTATGATCATTCCGGAACTACTTTTATTTGAATTGCCCCTTGCTTTTGGATTATTAATAACAACTTGAGTGCTATTTATATGCATGCCAGCTAGCATTAAGTTGAAATAATATTAGTTTGATAAGTTGGATAATGTCTGCAAGCTTAAGCTTAATATGTCTTTCTATTATATTAAGTAATTATCTAACGATCACTTAATAATTTTTTTTTTATTAAATTTTCTTATTTTTTTGTTAAATTTAACTTTATCCATTCATCCATTTGAATTCTGAAATGAAGCAATTTTTAAAATTTAGTCTCCTAATTCAAACTCTTAAAATAAAACATTTCAAATTCAAATTTTCAAATTCAAAACTCTTATCTTCCTAAGAATTATTATCTCAAATTCTCCTTCAACTTGAATTCGTTTAGACTATGTTTCAATTACTGTTTAAATGAATTCCTAAATTGAAACCAACATCTAATTTTCAACTCAACAAACTATAAAATTCACCCAAAGTTCAGATTAAATAGCACAAATTATATAAATTATATATAATCTTTTATTAGTAATAAATTATTGACATACAAATTTTAATATAACATTATAA
The DNA here is from genome assembly GCA_036559045.1 of Platycarya longipes. Classification (NCBI taxonomy): domain Eukaryota; kingdom Viridiplantae; phylum Streptophyta; class Magnoliopsida; order Fagales; family Juglandaceae; genus Platycarya; species Platycarya longipes. The sequence continues at coordinate 28,430,408 of CM071791.1, forward strand.
CATTAGTATACCTACTTCACGTTATAAATTATAATATAACCCTATTTTATATAAATTATAATTTAGATTATATATAAATTTATATATATGATTTAAAATTTTTATTCATTCTTTATATATAAATATAAATATATATATATATATATATATATATATAAAGAGAAATGTAAAATAATTAATTTTAAATCTGTTTATCAACTATATATGTGAGTACAATTATTTGAATAAAATATTATTTATTTTTCATTTAAACTCATTAGGAAACATTAAATTCAAATAATAATATTTTAAAAATTAAATTATAATAATTATTAAGTAGTTATCTTTCATCACTTCACATTAATTTATAATTTACTTTTATATAATTCGTTCATTCTTAAGATACTTTCCTTTTATTACTAATCAAATATTTGTTAAAACTTACATTTTTTCCCTCTATGATTACATTATTGATTGAAATTTATTAATTTATAAAAACCATACAATTTCTTAAAAATAACCACTTCATTAAATTAGAAAACGTACATTATACGTATATGTAAATACGTGTGTTTGTGTGTATAAAGCTACAAATGGTATTAAGCTGAACCATGCATGCATGGATGTCCGACGCTCGATAACTGGGCCATCATGATCAAATTAATTAATAGTTCTTTTTTAGATAAAATCATAACTTTCATTGATAATAAGCAAGTATTACAACTTTTCATGTTCAATACATTCTAAGACAGTAGTAGGACCATCCTCAATTCAAACTAATTCTTCAATCCATAGCTTGCTTGGCCATAAGGTGAGCTACACAATTGCCACTCCTATGCACAATTGGTTGTTGGATTCTTCAAGGTGGTGAGAAAGGGGACAAATTTCATCTATGCAAATCCTTCTTTTAACCAAGTTACCCTTGTGGGAAGAGCTTTTTGTAGTACTCTTCACATTAATATACTGACACTGTTAGGAACATGAAAGACCTATATAGACTGTGAAAAAATTGAATGAGCATTCTGAATTGATGCTTCCCCCTATCTAATCTCTTTAATTGGCATTGAAGATGGTAGGCTGATTTCACAATGAAATACCCACTTCAATGAGGACCCCAAAACAAATGATCCTTTGAGCCTCTTCTGCTAGTAGGCATGCATTTAATAGTCATTTAAAGATACTATCAATTAAAGGAGCTTTCCATTGTCGAGAATCATCTAGTAAGTCTTTAAGATAAGCACTTCTAGGGAAAATGGAAATCTGAGGTTGAAATTTGTGAGAACAAAGAGTAGGCAGCCATGGGTCTTCCCAAATTCTGATGGAAGCACCATTACCTACATGCCATCTAATACTAGCTTTTACTAGATTCCTTGTTCAACAAATGCTTTTCTAGATTAGTGACGAAAAAACACTCAGCTTGGTATCCAACAAATCAGCCAACTTGCAATATTTTTCCTTCGAAATTCGAGCCACAAGAGTATTGGGATTAACCAATAGCCTCCCTAGTTGTTTAGCCAATAAAGCTTGATTAAGAATTTCCAAATTTCTAAGATCCTTCCCATCTTGTCCTTAGGCATTGCCATTCCATTCCACTATTTCCAATGCACTTTTTTGGTATTCTCTAGATGTCCCCACCAAAAACTAACCATCAATTTTGAAACATCTTTACAAAACTGCTTTGGAAGTCTTAAAACTGACATGGCATAAGTCGGAATGGATTGAATTATAGACTTAAGAAGAATCTCCTTTCCTGCATAAGTTAAAGACTTGTTTTTCCAACTATTAATCCTCTTTTTCACTCTCTCCTTAATACTATTGATTACTGCACATTTATTTCTTCCAACCATTGAGGACGAACCTAGATATTTCTTTGTATCATTTGAAAATCTGGCCCCAATTATCTAAGTGAGGTTGTTCCTGACTTCATGTCTTGTGTTAGCACTAAAAAAAGTGATATTTTCTAAAGGTTCATCTGTTGTCTCGAGGCTGCAACATATGCTTATGAAATACATTTCAAAGCATTCCACTATTGAACATTAAAATCACAGAAAAGGATACAATCGTCCGCAAACAAAAGATGGTTAATACTTGTATCACCCCTGCTAAACTTTATTCCCTATAGTTCAATTCAAGATTTAGCAGAATTTAACATAGAAGATAAGCCTTCCATACATAATAGGAAAAGGTAAAGGGATAATGGATGCCCTTGCCTTAATCTTCTCAAAGGGATAAATGCAGGACTATGCTCACCATTTACTACAATATTATACTTAATAGTTGAGACACACAATATAACCTTATGAATCCATGAGGAGCTGAAAGCCAACCTGGACATTACCTCTTTAAGAAAAGGCCATTCTACCTAATCATGGGCTTTAGAAAATCGAATTATTAATGTTATCTGAGATCAGCCTCCCCGGTATAAAAGCACTCTAGTAGGAAGAAATAATCTTAGAAAAGACAAGCATCAATCTATTATCAAGGGTCTTTTGCAATAAACTTATATACCACATTACATAAGCTTATGGGTCTGAAATTACTCACATTAAAAGGTTTACCTAATTTAGGGACTAAAACAATGCTGATTTGGTTAAGTCTTCCTCAAAATGACCTTCATTTAGAAAGGATAACAATGTGTGAGCAACCTTATCCCACCCTTTCAGTGTTGCTGGAAAAAGTAGGGACCAAAGCCATCAAGGCCAAAGGCTTTCAAATGGGCCATCTGAGATAAAGCCACATCAACCTCCTCCCTTGTAAAAGGCTTATCCATTGTTGATTTCATCTCCTCTGTGATTCTGTTATCCAAGCTTGACAGACAAGAATGTACACCATCCTCAAAAGGAGAATTTGAGGAGAAACTCTGTTTGAAGTGGTTAACAAAAGCTTCCTGAATTGCAGCTTGATTAGTCCTCATTACTGAAGACAAATCTCTTATCTCTAGAATCTGGTTCTTCGTTCTTCTTTAAGAGGCACATAAATGGTAGTACCTTGTATTCCTGTCCCTCCTTCTATACCCGTTATACTTTGCACGTTGCTTCCACTTAAGATCTTCTTGTTCCAAAAGAATATCCACATTTTCTAGGCATTCTTGATCTTGCAATGCTTTGAGGGCATCTAATTTTTCATTAATCAATTTTCGCCCACTTGAACAGTAGGATCTGCTCCAAAAGGATAGTGCAAAGCCACACTTACTCAACATGCATTGAATATTTTCTTGGGCAAAAATTCCCATAGATTCTTGGTTCCAAACCCCCTCAATTATTGTTTTACAATCACTCTATAAGGACCAACCATCTTCATTCCTGAAGGCCTTCTTCTTCTGGTATTCTAGCAAGAGTTATTGGTATAAAGGCAGAGAGTGGATGGTGATCAAAGCTTCTAGATACAAGGCTCTCCACCTTCACCCATCCACATTTTGAAGAACTTGATCTATTGATAAAGAATCTCACCAACCTCTTTATGTTGAAAGACTGATTTGAGTGTCGATTACACCAAGTGAAAGGATTTCCCTTGCAACCAACATCCAACAAACCATTACAAGCTACAACTTGTCTAAAACCTCTCATTTGGTGGTTAGGTCTGGCTCTCCCCCAACTTTTTCAGACGAATTCAAAATCTCATTAAGATCACCAATCAAAAACCATATGTGATATCTAGGGTTCAATTTGCTATGAGATCCCATGAATAAGATCTTTTGCTAGTCTCAGCTACTCCATAAAAGCTTGTCAATAAGAACTTACTTTCCATCACAGAGTTTAATCCATGCACTTATATGGTGAGTAGAGTAGTTGTGTATCACTAAGTCCACATCATCCTTCCACAGAAGAAGGGGACTTCTACTTTGACCCATAGGGTTGACACAAAGACAGTTAACAAAGCCAATTTTTTGTCTCAAAACTTCCAATTTCTCAGCTTTGATCAATGTCTCCATCAAAAACATTATCTTGGAGAACTTTTGCTTTACCATCAAGTAAAGATCTTGAACTGTTCAAGAGTTCCCAAACCCTCAGCAGTTCTAGCAAGCCCTCAGCAGTTTCAGCATAAGAGGTTAATATTGGTCGGCGAGACTGTTCAACAACCACCACTGAAATCCTTCATGACTTCATCACCATCAACCAATCCCAGTTTCGATTTCTTGGCCAGGTCCTCATCAATCACAACACAAAGCAAAATAGCAGAGTTACGCTTTCTTAAATAATTAGAAGTGGACTGACCTCAAATGGAGGGACTTCTTGGTTGCCGCTTCCATTGACCCTTAAACACAATCTTTCACTTCAAGGATAGGGGGTTTGCATCGTCAATGCATCCTCATACTTCTGGCGACTTCCAATTTAGGAAGGAGTAATAGCAGTGACTTCCTCTGTTGGGGCTTTATTAAGTGGAAACTCCTCACCTGGGCTGGTTAAGCAAGATCTAATCTGTATATTACTTATGGGCTTCAGCCCAACATCACTTGGGCTAGCCAAAGCATCATCACCATGGGCCCCAAAAACACAACATGCATGACTTACTAGAGCACAACCTGAGATAATCGTTACCATTGTCTTGACAACCACAATGTTGGTCTGATCAACTACAGGAGCACGTTCCTTCCCCGTCTCCAGCAATGTTTGCAAACCAAGATTGTTGCATTAAGGCTTTGAAATTGTTGAAGAATGCCAATTGATCCATAGAGGACCCAGCATCCCGATTACCCCCACTAAATGAACCTCGTAACCAAGACCCGAATTGACCAACCCCTTGAGTTGCAGCCCCGGGACTCCCCGAATAGTCATTCAGACCATGAATGATCCTTCCACACTTAAAGCAAATTTTTGTCAACTTTTCGTATTCGATGGAAATCCACATACTTGCGTTATTGTGTCGAATCGTTCTGCCTCTAGTGACTAGTTTAAGCAAATCAATTTCCACTCGCACTCGTAAGACTCTTCCCCATTCAATCTCATCGTTGGGCTCATCCACCACGATAACCTTACCCACTGAATCACCAATCTGTCTTCCAACTTGTTTAGTTGTACATAGGCAGATCATGGAGTTGTAAGCAAAACACTTTAAAAAAGAAGTCTAACAAATGAGGCTGAACATGCATATCGATTGGACATAGGAAAAACACAACATTATCAAATAACCATGGATGCTTGTTAGGACTTTGTCTCGATCTTCAAGAGTTGGAAAAGTGATTGTAAAAGCAGTATCCTTTATATTCTTGAAAGTAACTAGAGGCTTGACATGCCATATTTTCAGCATTATATTTCGGATAACTTCCATACTTACTTTACGCTTTGTACAGACTTTGCCAACCAAACTCTGCTGAGCACAATTTCGGATTTCCTCAAGATCATCTTCCTCTACACTTAGTTCATTACTTTCCTCATCGTTCAGTGTAATCCACTTCTAGGCCTCTTGTAAATCCTCCATCACTTTCCTCAAGATCATCTTCCTCTACACTCACTTTATTACTTTCCTCATCATTTAGTGTAATCCGCTTCTAGGCCTCTTGTAAATCCGACATCACTGCACCCTTCTCACTACAGAGAACAACTCCTTATTCAAAATGAATAAAGAAAACAGACATCACCTCCAAAAAGAGAAGAAATTGTAGACGTAACTGTATCTAATCGTTTTCATAATTGCCAGAGCGTTTTTAACTGACCCTTTATTTTCTTGTTTATTTATTAATTAATTAGTACTTGGGAAACATATAATTCACATGGATGAAACATAATATTTGTTCTAAATACATGAAACACTTAGATAATATTTTAACTAGCTAGCTAACCTATAGATATAGGTGATCATGAAATGGGATCAAGGAATTACAACTAGCTTGTAATTCCTTTTCCTCATCGTGGGCAAGAACAAATCGCGTCTAATTATAATCCATCACTATATAATATATATATATATATACACATATATATTGTTGATGTCGTGTTTTACAGGCAACGACAGACCTACCAAAGCCCCCCCCCAACCCAAATAGAAAAAGAATTATATATACTATTGTTTTATGATTTAATAATATCATCTTGTATTTGCCCCATCTCTAAAAAATTATCTTGGCCCCCTTTACAAAATTATATTGATTTTTATGTTATTTCAATGATATATTGTTTTTTTTAGAGTGAGATAAAATGAGTAATATATAGCATCTTTCTTAAAACAAACACTTTGGATGAAAACAAGAAGTTGTCCACTTTGATTGAACAGACCAAAATTGTTTGTTAACAACAAATTTGTAGAACTGTGTTCATGATAAAAAGAATCAAGCAACACAAGTCTCATGCCAAAGAAAGAAAAATAGCAAAAGCTAAAAGGCAACTTTATGATCCTACATTCAGGCTCCAACTGGTTCAGCAAGCACCTCCACCATAGCCTCATCGACTGGCCTCCCCACCTTGACTCCAACATCATCTGAATGGTCACCATGAACCTCCAACAACTTTCCAATATCAAATTTTGAAGCCTTCAAAATCTTAACTTTTTGAATAAACACATTTTCTAAAGGCTAGATGCCCGAGGTTGCCTTCTTGATCTCTTTACCGATTGACTCTAGGATGAACTTGCTAACCAACTCCTTCTGATCACAGGACGATGCTTAGTTGATCATTATCTCCCTCATCTTCTGACGAATATGTCTAATTTGTCTGGATTAGGCATAATAGGTCCTCTTGACTTGGTTATGCCGCCTTTTAGTAAATCCATTGCAAAACATCCTCAAACTATAACTATCAGTAGTCTTCACATCCACATGAGCCTCAATCATTGTCTGCCATTTCCTTACCAAAGACCTCAACTTGTCTATGGTAAAATCCATTCCCCAGAAATTGGCTAGGACATTCTTCCCTTGAACATCCTCAGCTCTCAGTCTGATCTTTCTATATGCATGATCCTCATCATCCTGAAGATCAACAATTTATATCTCAAAGACTATGTTTGTCCACATTTTTTACTGCGAACACTGAATGTGCCTTGATATCGTACCCCTTCTTCGCAAACGGATCGGCCGCCTTCTTGTTGCCTTCATTCTTTCCCTTGGAAATCCCTTTATTCTTTTCGACAGCCATATTAGGAGAAAGGATGAGCTTAGTGGGGAAGTGAGCAAGAGCAAGTGACGACGGCTATGTAGCTAACCCAGAGAAGCATATTATTCCTGACATATCATATACTTTTTTTAATACACAAATTGTATTAAATGTATTTTATTTTTATTTTAGATTTTACTATCGATTGTTCTATATGCACAAAAAATTCTATCGAAATAGAACAAAAATATTTTATTATAGTTTAACTTTGCTTGACCCCTTGAAACAAATTTCTGGTTCTGCCATTGTCTATAGGCTTGGGCAACACCGTATCCCAAATGCTACGTCGTCTACCTGCGTGCACAGAGGTGAGAATGGTGATTTAAATAGATGTGATCCCTTCGATGCCAAAGTTAGTATATGTGGGAGATGAGAGTTCAAGTAATAGAAGTGAGAGAGTAAAAAATCAAAGAGAGCACCTATGAGGCGTGAGTGGTTTATTTATACTTGGAGAGGATCTAATGACATAAGGCTCGGGGGTGTCATTTGTACCCCAGGTCAAGCTCCTATGTCAATCTTCCATCTAACGGCGCCTCTTTGTATCATGTCGTGTCGTGTTTTGCTCTTTTCTCGTATGGGCCCTTGGATGGTGGTCTGGGTTTTGAGCTTCAGGCTTTAGGATGCCTTAGTTCGTGGAAGGGGACTCTTCCTTAGGCTATGGAGATTGTCTAGGGCCAAGAGGGAACGACCCAGTGGGCCTATGATCTCACCCCACATAGTACCCCGTGAATTCTTAGCATACAAGTATGGTGAGAATTCAATTTTTGAGTTCGGAGAGACCAATTCTCCCCTGGGCTTTGGCAATTGCCCTAGGCCAAAAGGAGTTGGCCTAGAGGGCCCAAGGACTTCCCCCACATAATAACCTACAAGTTCGTTGGTAGGAATTCAATTTTTGAATTTGGAGTTGCTAATTTTTTGCTGGGATTTGGCAATTGCCCTGGGTTGAGAGGGGTTGGCCCAAAGAGCCTAAGGATCCCCCTACCACCCACCCCACACACACACACACACACACACATATATATATATATATGGAACTTAAAAATTTTAATTATCTTAAAAGCAATGAACATCATTAGAAAATTATCATGCAATACAAATTAATCATGACAACAAAACTAAATCACAAGATGAACATCCTGTACGTAGCTTAAAAACAAAACACCTATTTATTAACTTTATCAACCACTCGAGTTCTCTGCATGTAACCAGATCCCACCCTTGAAAAATCATTAGAGCACTCACATCTCATCCCTCAAATTTCTCAAAATTTTAATTAAAAACCTCATTTCTTATAAATTTTTTCTAAATTTTACTCATCTTAAAAAAACTCCTACATCTTATTCTTTATATTTTTCTTCATCTATTAAAATAATATTATTTTATTATTACTTTTTCTACTATTTTATTTCACACCATAATACTATTCTCAATAAAATTTAATAAATATTTGATAAAGGGATTAATAGTGACCCTTCAATTATGGGGGGTCACTATTCATCCCTCCAAATCCTCCTCCATTTTGGGAGCACCAAATGTAGGTCGCAAATGGTGTTAAACCCCATTTAAAATCTCAAACAATAAAGACTCTCTATTATAGGGAGCCCAATATGAGTGCTCTTAAAAATACTCAGCGTAATAATTTCTAAGGAAAGCATTAATATTCAAATCTCTTCACTTTTATGCGTCCGGAGTTTTCTCATGACGTAAAATATATATATATCTTTATATATTATAAATGACTATCTAATGGAAATTGTTGGTTTAACGGAAATTGTTATTTTCTATTATGTCTCGATTAAGTCTCCGTTAAATCTGTCTATATTATTAATTTTTGGCTTGATCTCTACGCTTTCTGTCTTCTCGATTTCCATGTTAAATCTCTCGTCTTTTCACTTTTCTTATCTTGCAGAAATCACACAAAGAACATCAAAAAATGCTTTTGGACTAATCTTTCCCAGCAATCGAAATCGTCTCTCCAAGAGCAATCTCGCCACTGGTGATCTTTCTTCTTAGGCATGGTTCAGTGGGTTCAGCTTCCTTACCGGAGGAAACTCCGAGGCCCTCGCTTTTATATTTGCAAATTCAGTCCAGAGAGCCCGATTCATTGCTCGACGTAAATAGTCTATTTCAGCTTGCCAACTCCAACAGCCTCTAGGTAATGTTAGGATGAGAATGTATCTTTCTACTTTAGATGAAATTTGAAATAATAGGGGTATGGAGATATTGATTGGGGCTTTTATGTATTTATTTTTGTTGCTATTAAGTATATGAGCTTGTTCGCGAGTCAGTACTCGGTGTTGGATGCCAAGCGAATTGAGAGGACGGATGAAAACAAGTTTAGGTGTTAGAGCATTCACAATACCTTAGCTATTGTTTAGTCAAATTCCACTCTTACAAATAACATATTCAACAAATCAATAACTATTCTATTAAAATATTAATTTTTAACTTCTCATTTATTTTAATTCCAATTATAATTTGAATATTGATAATTTGTTATTATAAAATACAAATTAATTTCTAACATTCAAATTATTCTTAACCGATAATATTTTTTAACGATTATATTTTTTGATGATTATATTTCTCTAATGGTTATATTTTGTAAAAATAGATTTCGTTGAATTATGTTAAACTGGAATGATGTTTTGTGAAAATCTAGGTGAATGTGAAAATGAAAACGAAAATGAAAAGCAAAAATCTAGAGTTGGAGAGTAAACAAATGGGAATAGTGAATATTTTAGTCTCAAAAAATAATTTGGCTCCCGTTGACTATATTTGTTGAGTCAAGAGAGAGTTAATTTGGCTAGCCACTTGTTGAGACTGTTGCAATACTGTTTTTATGTCTCCCAGTTATTATTTGACTAAATGATAGATTTGTTAAGTCTATTATGAATGCTCTTATATGTATAGGATTAAATTCTTTTCATTCGAGGTTTGCCCTATTCTGCTTGTCAGAGTGGAAGGGTAGCCCAATGGGTGTTGCATTAGGCTCTTGTCTTGCAAGGTGTTTGCCGTTTTGGTGTTTTCGCTCTTTTTTCTTTTTCTTTTTTTTTTCTTTTAATAATCTTGTGAGTGCTTTTGGGTTGGATCTTGTGATACCCGTTCTGAGTTTTGCTTTCTGATTCTCTTTTTTGGGTGCAGCTTAAGGGTTTGCCGATTGTTGCTGCACAGAATGAAAAATTTGATGGTTCGTCACTTTTTAGCATTTGGTTCATGCATGAATGTTATTGGTACAAAATGGAATAAGTTTGTAGAAAGAGAAGAATCGGCTTTGTATGTGTTAGAATCTTAGAATAGGATGAGTGCCTAAATATGGCATTTAGATGTTAAAGCTGGAAAAAAAAAAACTATTGATTCAAGGTGGATTTTGTGGGTACTAAAAAAGATTCCCTTGACAATGATTATTGTTTGTTCAAAGTAGTGGTATGAAAAAAATGGGTGTGGTATGTAGATTGAACTATTTGTAACTAGTGGAAATTTTTTTTATTATGAGAAATACGTGTCCATTTTTATTGTCTCATAGAAAACTTGCACACAACAATATGTATTTGATTCTTTTTTCAAAAAAATGGACATAAGAATTCTCATAGACAAACCTTGGTTGTTTATGAGTCATTTGGTTTATGCTTTTTTGAAGGACTAGTGCTTTGACATTGATTTGGTATGGGAATGAGCTTCTATGGTGAACAAAATATCATGTGAGAGCAACAAAAGCAACTCGTTGGTGCAACAACGTAGTTCCTAATCCATGTGTAAGTCATTTATTCTAGGTCTTTACCTTCATCAAGACCTGCTTCCTTTTGATGGATTTTTTTTAGTTTGGGTTTGTGTTCTTCCCTACAGTTTCTTTGTTGCTTGCTTAAAATGGGTGATGTTTTGGTGTGGTGCTTAAATTGTGAATATGTACTGAGCTCTCTTTTCTTATTAAGCATTGTGGTTTTGCTCATTTTCTAACTGTTTAAATTCTTATATGCAGTTTTATCTCGGTTTGATTATTGATTTGGATTCAATAAGCGATGATGAAAATTGGATGTATGCATTTTATGTTTGTTTTCAATCATAACTTTTAGATTTCTTGTGTACCATCAGTCTATGTTTGCATTTTCCTATTTCTAGCTTTTTCCACCCCACCAAAAAAAAAGCGGGGGGAAATTTCTGGTTTTAGTTGTGTTCTGATTTTCTCAGTTATACAGAAATAGATATTGAAGAGTCATGTGAAGCAAGTGATGTGGACAAGCGAAGAGCTGCAACTACCATTTTAACAACTGGTATCTCTATTATTTCCCTAGTCTGCAAATACAAGCATATGAACTGACTCATGCCTTTTAAAGCATTTTATTAGAGCATTGTAATGATCAGTCTTCATCCCGTTGCTTATTTGGTGTATATTTTCACATCCAGATTCTTTTCCAGCTTTCTGGTGGATATTTTCTAAGATGGCTGAACTCAGTCATAAATGATAATAATGAAACTACGTTGATTGTATTATACAAACATTACATTTACACGTTCATCTTTTATTTTTGTAAAAAAACTGTTTCATTCAACTAGGCAATGTGTTTAGCAAGTTGCTCTCGACCTAGTATATATATATATATATATATATTAATCATTTTGTTGATGATCAAGTAAGTACCTTTCAATTAATTGGAGTAATTATTAGCTCTATCCAAGTACACTTAATATGTTTTAACTATTTATTATAAACAGAAAAGTTTTCTAGATGCAAATAGTAATTATTTGCACTATCAATTAATATTATTTGAAAAAGAAAAACCTATTAATTTGTAATCTTGTATATTAATGAGTTCTACAAATACTACAAGAAAAATAGATATTTGTGATACTTTAATTACAATCAAAAAGACTATTTGCGATGAAAAAAAAAATATTTTAGGCTCAAATAGTTATTCTGATCGCAACTAAAATGTCATAAATACCTATTTTTCTTATAGTGTACATACAAAACACTTATTTTTTATTAAAAAAATGACATAACTATTGATCACATTAATGGAATGAGAAAAGAATATCTAAAAATAACCGTGCATAAAATTTTTGTATTGTGTGAGAATTATATGTGAAAGCTAACGTCGGGTAGCTTTCAGGACACATATGGAGCCAGACCTAATTTATAGGTAGAAGATACAAAAATGGAATCAACATAGCATTTATCTAAAACGGGATTTGGTGGCAAATTAACCAAAATACTAGGCTATTTTGGCCCTTTTACATATATATATATATGTGTGTGTGTGTGTGTGTACTGTGCGCTGAAGATGGTCGTCGCATGCCTATGATCATGGCGGCCTGTATTAGTGTCTTCTAGTTCTTTTCTAGGCCAGCCTATGTTATACTTGCAAGAGAAATTAGAAGAAAAGTCGAACACGTTTTGAAGTAGATGAAGGCATGAAGGTTCGTGTATATATGCGTCAATCAGTACAACTATGCATCTTTAATTACATGTTTTCGATTGGGATCTATATATATGTTGAAGATGTTATGCTTACGAACATTACAAACTTTATTTAATACTAATTGATTACTTGAGTAGAAATTTTGAACAAATTATTTCATCATTTTCAATATGTCAAGATGGAGTCCCAAATTTCTTGCTTGGAAGCTGCTATTTATTTTCCTTCACTTGGAAGCAAGGAAATTAGTAATCGTGCCAAAAGAGTATGGCAGAAGGATTTGATCAAGTCTGGTAGATCTCTCTTGAATTTCTTTATCCTCGGGCCTTTCTGTTAATCTTTTTGTTCACCCACTTTTCTATTCCACCACCAAAAGGTGATAAAGGTGGACCACCAAGGAAATTTCCTTCCGCAAGATCATAGAATTAGATAATCCGCAAGAAAAATTAAAGTTTGAAATGATAAAAAAAGAAGAAGCCTAATTTGTAAGATATATTAAGTGTACTCATATATATTAATCCAAACAGTACTGTAGTTAGATCCAGGTGTTTCTTACCCTTAATTCAGGCATGTCAAGATCATGTACAATATTATTGCATGTAAGGCATTAATTAATTTGTCTAATTAGTATCGTCAGGCCATGATCAGGAAAATAAAAGGAAATTAGTTGGAAACATTTTTCAATTAGCTAAGGAACAATATTTTTTAATTTTGAAAAAATAACGTCATGCTTATACTTTGACTCGTTCAATTTAAGAAAAACTTCGGTACGTTTCTGAGATATATAAACATATATATATATATATGTACGTAGATGTATTTATAGGATTAACCGTATCGGATCGTGTTCCTAATTTTGGCCCCCACTTTTGGTACAATAAAACGTCATTGTTTGAAATCAGCTAGCGCAACATTAATGGTAATGATCATCATAGCATTATATCTGTGACTGTGAGTACTGGAACAATTGCTCCGATCTGGTCTTATGATCTGATCTTACCGGCCGGAATGTAATGAGGTTATGACCGATTCCTTTTGATAATGAAAACATTGATTTTTAGACAAGAAAGTGGGCATATGTAAAGACAACATCACACTTTTTGAGCTTTGAAATTAGAAACTTCACTTTATGAAGGAAAGCTACTGCTTGTGATTGATCATCAGCATCAGCTAGCTGTGTGCTTCGCGGATGCTTCGGTGATGATGACGAATGATGATCTATACGACTTAATAATTTCTACATACCCAAAATATGTAACAACACATCATATATATTTCTAACTATCGCTAACGATATATTTACAATTCTTTTGTAAGTATTTTACAAGTCATTTTCGATTAACCAATACAACCATGCCACTTTACTAAAAATAAATTTCAATATTAGAAAACTATTGATCTTCATTTTACGCAGAGTTGAAAAGTAATTGTAAGTGGATCATTTTTCTATATTTTATATACCTAGCATTTTTAAAATTTTCATAAAATATATTAATAATTGAACTTTCAAATGTTAAAATCATAATAATATTAAAAATTAATATTTTAACAATATTTTATTCAACTTTTATATAAAACCATCTCATTTCACTATCCAAATCACACCTAAATGTTTAACAACTGTATTGTAACTTTATGTCAAACCCTGGAGGACTGTTTAAATTTCTACTATATATTTTTAAGAGCATTGACATTAGTTTTATTAAAGTTTCCATCAAAGTATTTTTCAAAATTTGATGAGAAGTACAAGTTTGCTGAAAACCAACATTTTCACATTCATAATCCCATATTTGATTCATCATTAGATTTATGAATAATAATATAATATACAATTTATGAAACCTACAAACACATCTATAATTTATTTATCTAACAAACATATTAAAAATTAATAAAAAATTATTTTGATAGGTGAATAGTAAGTCTTCATATTTAAATGATGAAATGAAATTACTGTAATTTAAAATTTCCTATAGTTTCATTTGAAGGATCCATTGTACAAATTTTTTAAATAAATACATCGAATTTGTATTTACATTGGCTTTTAATAGAGCTAAGGCCAATGCTCTGAGTTGGTGTGTGAGACTTTCTATGATTATAAAAGTAATAAAAATAGAAATATTTTTTAGAAAAATTTTGTACAAATCTCAAATAGACAAGTTTCATATAAACCCTTGTTAAAAAGTGGAATCTACCTCAAAAGTATAAAAAAACTATTCTTTATTCGTAAAGCTAACTTTTTTACAAATAGCTTTATCAATGAAGTATGTCTTGTTATTCAAAAAAAAAAAAAAAACTCTTTTACAAAGAGCTAATTATATGGAGTTTATCTATTTAAGACTTGTACCTAATATTATTCAATTTGTTATGCTTATTGATGTGACAAGAAGAATGTATTAATTGGATAAGTCGATGAATAAGGAGGCTAGCTTACAAATGAATTTGTTTTTATAAATGTGATAGTCTATGATAAAGATAAGAGAGGTAGTATATATATCTCATATTGATTGGGAAGAAGAAGTTCTACTCTTTATAAGGTTTCAATGAAACTTCAATTACATTATTGACTAGTCCTTTAGAGTATTGACTATATGATTTGAGTATTTTATTAGAGAGTTACAAATAGTATTATTAGAGTCTATCTCAACATGAGAAATCATGTGGGACTAATTGAGCCGTGCCAACTATATTAGACAGGCCAACGAGGATGTCAAGAACTTAAAGTGAGTAGATTGTGATATCCTATTTGATGAAGATAAGGGTAAGTGATATATGAGATCATGCATTACTTGAAAATGAGAAGTTCTTACACTTTATAAGGTTCTAATAGAGTTTTAATTGCATCATTAACCAATATATTCTTATTTTAAAGTATTATATATTATGTAGTTTGGACCTTCCACTAGAACGTACAATATAGAAGTTACGCTAGAAGATATTCATGTTAAGCCACATCTCTCTTCCATGGGCAAGTAAACCACCTTATCTTGTTATGAACGAACTATATGATCCGCGTAAAGTTTATTATTTGACCAAATTAGTGCATGTTACATTATGTTTGAATAAAAAATAACTGAGATCCAAAATTTACTGCATGCGCTTCGTTTTGGGGGTTAGAAAACAAAGTGATGAAGCCAGGCAAACTCCTAAACTTCAGAAGAAAAAATGTGCGACAATAACCGAACAAGTCGTCATGATCTCAATGTTTCACGACTAATTTAGAACAATATTCTTGGCCTCTAAATTGGAGAAAGTTGCATTTAACTGATCATGGTCAAGGATATAGTAGTGGTCAGATTATCTAGTGAAAGCAAAAAATCGAAAATATAAATGGATGTAGCGTGGGCTTGATTGTTCTCTTTTTGTCATTTGATTAAACAAAATATGTGCTTCTAAAACAAATTGGATATTTCTATTTGATGAAACCATATGATTAATAATTTGCGAGCAAAGAGAATGTATAAGCAATCTGTCACAAAGAGTCATTCTCATCCCAAACAATCAATCCGTTATAAATGTTCGTTTTTCTTATAGTACTAAATAGTTTTTTTCTGCATGAGATTATTATAAACACAATGAATTTCATTATCAACATCGCGCGACAGACTATATACCATACAAACCCGGCTCCAAACTCAACATATCACTTATGTATCCGGCTATTATAGATCCATTACATGAATTCAGCCATGTCCAAACTTTCTGGGATTTCAAACTTAAACAAGCTGCTGAAGTAGCTCTCCTTTTCATCTTCAGCGCCGCCGTTGATGAATGTGGATGGAGAATTTAAGGGAGTAGGGCTTGATATTGGTGTCGAGACAACAGACTCAAAGCTGAAGTTCTGATTGCTATTGTATAGTGACTGGAAATTTGAACCCTCTGGTATATCAGGAACCGTTGGATTAGAGCTGCAATACATGTAGTTTGGCTGGCAAACAAAATCTTCGTTCAGGCTCGTAGGTATTGAATTTTCTTGGGAATTTCCAAAAGTTGACACGTTCGAACAACACCCTTCTACATTGGCTTGCATGAGCTGGTTTGTCATCTCCGATGAAAACCCTTCTTGTAGTGGAGTTTGATATTGATCGTTGGGTTGTACTGGTTGGATTTGGTTTTGCATCAAGTAGTTGAAAAGGTTGTTTTCCTGGAGACTTTTTGTAAAGGGTACTTGGTTTTCGTGTTTTAGTGAAATGATAGCGGTGGCTAGCTTTAAAAGATCTGGATTCATGAGGGTTTGAGTGCCTAACAAGTTTGACACATTGAGAATTGATTGGTTACAGAGAGATGAGTTTAGGATGGAGGAAAGATCAAGAAGATCGAGGCGAGGAGCATGAGTCACAGGATCAATTCCCATTCGTAGCAGCCTTTTTCTGATGTGGGTGTTCCAGTAATTCTTGATCTCATTATCAGTTCTTCCAGGCAAGCGAGCGGCTATTGCAGACCACCTAGTTTTGAAGGAGAAATATTTGTAAGTTCAAGATAAACATCGATCAGAGTTGTTTAAAAAAAAAAAAATTCATATAAATTTACAGGAGAAGAATTAATGATCATCATCGTACTTGTTTCCTAAGATACTGTGCAATTGGATGATTGTCTCTTCTTCTTCAAAAGAAAATCTTCCCCTCTTGATATCAGGCCTCAGATAATTAGTCCATCGCAAACGACAGCTCTTTCCACATCGTTGCAACTCTGCACAATTTGTCACAAATTGTTATGATCATTAGTTGCACAAAAAGCGTATAATGGATGAACTAAAACATAAAAAAAAAAAAAACAAATGAAAATTGTGCAACTAGAAGCAGCTTCACTTAATTACCAGCATTCTTAGGAAGGGTTCTCCAGTTGCCAGGTCCATGGAGTTGAATATAGTTGATGAGCTTAAGATCTTCCTCTGCAGTCCAAGGACCTTTCTTGAGTCCATCTTTGTCACAACAAGGTGTTCTTCCCATTGGTCCTGTAATCCGGAATGGATGTAAATGGAGTTTTCAGGGTAGGAGAGAACGATGGTGATGATAATTACTTGCCACAGACAAAAAGTGGTCTCTCTCTGAAACAAACACAGGGTGTTGTACTTGTTGATCCTAAGGGTTGTGGACCATGACCTTTATATATTATTGAAGTCTGAGATATCCATTGAAGTCAAAGGGATTTGGCGCCGGCCTAAATGCCGCGTGTCCTTTGATCTGATGGTTTATAGCCATGCATATATGTATATATATAAATGATGCATGCGCTTATATTTTATACATTATGGTGATATATTGCTAGCACATTGTGTAGATGATATATATGATACAGATGATTGCGAGACAATATATATATATATATATATATATGCATGCATGGTATGCCTTATTTTCCCATGTATATATGAATACTGATCAAGGTGTATATAAGTTGACACGTGCCCTGGAATGGGAGTGGTTAATATTGCGTGAATGCGCAAAAAGGCCGGAAGCTGGCTTTTTCCTTGGCTGTGTAATAACAGTGTGAAACGACAACTAAGTTTTGGGTTTGACCTTTTTCTTACATCTCCGGAACGAGAATGATTGGACGGTAATTATAGTTAGGTCTCCTATCAAGATAGATCAGAATATTATGTCTCTTGTTGTTTCGTTCCTTAAATTCATTTTGTCTTCCTCATCTTGTTTTCCTTTTTTTTAATTGAATCAATTCGTTTTTTTAATTGAATAATTCTTTTAATTACACGGCTGAAAACAAGATGCTCGCGTTGGCGAAAATTAAAGATTTATACCTGCAAGAGTTTAGAACATGATCGATTGACCACGAGATATTTCTAATATTGATCTTGCAGCTTGCCCTAACAGTACGACTGATGGAGAAGTTAAATTAATTAAATATTTGATTTTATTTTAAAGCTTTTGTGATATTTATTTGGAACTTGCAGTATATCATGCATGCAAGTACATTCGTAATGCAAAGAATAGGAGTGTAAAACGACGTCACATTCTGGTGTTTTGAAAAAAATTAACGTAATTAATTAGTTGGCCACCTCCTTGTAAATCGTTAGAAAAACCATTTGGTGTCCACAATTTTAATTAGTTACATGATCGGTTCTTTATATAACGTCTAATATTGCACACACTTGTAATTTGTTGGAGTCGTCATACGTATATATCATGTAAGAGTATGAAATCCTTACATGAGATCATGTGGATATCATGAATTTAATTAACAATTCAAGGATTGAGTAATCTCTGGTCATATGACAAGAGATATTGTTATATATATATATATGTGTGTGTGTGTGTGTGTGTGTGAATATTGGTCATGTGTGTCAATTATTTTATCATCTCTGTATTACTCTAATTGATATATATGCAGCCAATAAAATTGGGACACTTGGTGATAAGCAACAGCCCTTATGTGTATGCAGTGGTGTGGACATGTGCTGGGCACGTGAGGATTAAACACTGACTTCCTTGATATGGGCAAATGAGAGCCGCTGGATCAATGCACGTGTTGTAATCTGTTGGGCATGTTTATATATGAAATGATGATGTATCAGCATTTGTGAGTCTGAGAGAGAGTTGAAATCACTTTGCATTTTGTCGACTTTGAGAGCCTTTGTGAGTTTGAGAGAGAGTTGAGCTAGGGTTTTATCAAGGGAAGAAGAAAGCCATTTTTGTGGCTTGTTTTGGCTTGGTATTAACTTGATCTTGTAATTGGTACATTGGCTTTGAAGATCTATTACTAAAGAGTGATCTCGGAAACTGTTCCTATCAATAAAGGCCCGAATCACGTAATCTCCATGTGTTCTCTCTGATTTCTCTATTCTCTTTTATTTCTTGTTGATTTACTTGTATATCTTGTTGTTCTTGGTACTTATTTCTGTTTGGTTGTTTTTCTAAAACATTGGGTTTTGGTATTAAGTCTTTTAGGCTATAAGGGACTCTAGTTGTGTTTCTCACAAGTGGTATCAGAGTCAGATTTGATGAGGACCACTAAATTCGATGTTGAGAAATTTACAGGAGAGAATGACTTCGGGTTATGGAGAATAAAGATGAGAGCTCTGTTAATTCAACATGGCTTACAGGAAGCTCTCACTTGTGAGAAAAGGGCACTTCCCCGAAAGAGGAAGGAAATGTGGAAGTCTAGAAGGACATCATCCAAAAGATCCATAGTGTCCTTATTCTCTCCCTAGGGGATAAAGTGTTAAGGGAAGTAGCAAGTGAGGAAACTGCTGCTGGTATTTGGCTAAAGCTAAAACGCCTCTATATGACAAAATCTCTAGTTAACAGACTGGGTAAGAAAACTAGGTTATATACTTTTAAGATGACCCTTGGAACTTTGATAAGGGATCATCTGGACACTTTTAACAAGATCATATTAGACCTAGCCAACATAGATATTAAGGTGGGGGATAAGGATTAAGCAATCCTCTTGCTGAGTTCTTTGGACTCCTCATACCAAAACCTTAAGGAGACCATGATGTATGGTAGATATACTTTGTCCCTAGATGAAGTCCAGTCTGTGTTTCACTCTAGGGAACTACAAACTAAGAAGATACCAAACAAGAACATGGTGAGGGCTTATCTATTAGGGGAAGATTAGAAAAGAGGGCCAAGAAAGGTAAATCAGAAAATAGGAGAGGTAGGTTTAAGTCAAAAGAAAAATAGTTAAAGTGTTTCCTATGTCATAAAGAAAGACATTTCAAGAAAGATTGTCCTGATAGGAAAACATAGGTAGGAAATAAAACTAAAGAGGAAAGAGATGCTGCAGTGGTATTAGATGGGTATGAAAGTGCTGAAGTACCAATTGTATCTGAGGTAAATTCTAGAAAAGAGTAGATTTTAGATTCTGGTTACTCTTTTTACATGTGTCCTAATAGAGATTGGTTTGAAATATTTTCACAATTGGATGAGGGGTATGCAATTCTAGGAGACAATAAATCCTGTAAAATTATGAGAATTAGGAGTATAAGACTAACTCTCCATGATGGAATGAAAATTGAGGGAGGTTAGATTTATACCTGACCTAAAAGGGAATTTAATTTCTCTTAGTATGCTTGATAATTCAGGCTACTCTTTTAAGTCCGAGGCAGGAGTTCTTAGAGTTACTAAAAGTTCACTTACAATTATGAAATGGGTAATAAAGAATGACCTTTATACCTTAATTGGCAAAACCACTATTGGGGAAGCATCTACTGTTCAGAATGCTATTGAGAACAAATCTGTGTTTTCGTATAGGAGATTAGGGCATGTTAGTCAAAGATGGCTTTTAGAATTATAGAAACAGGGTTTGTTGACTAATCCAGGCCTGAACAACTTACCTTTCTGTGAGGACTGTGTTTATGGAAAGGCTAAGAGACTTAGTTTTAAAAGGGCAACTCATATGATTACTCAGACCCTAAATTATGTACATTCTGACCTTTGGGGACTTTCTAGAGTAACTTCTCATAGTGGAAGAAATTATTTTCTCTCCATCATTGATGACTACTCTATGAAGGTTTAGATCTACATCCTTAAACATAAGAGTGACACTTTTGAAAAGTTTAAGGAATGAAAATCTTTAGTTGAGAACTAGGTAAGTAGAAAACTGAAAACTCTAAAGACTGACAATGAGTTAGAGTTTTTGTCAACTGAGTTTAATAACTTCTATAAAGAGGAAGGGATTTTGAGACACAAAACTGTGAATGAAATCCCTCAACAAAATGGTCTAGCTGAGAGAATGAATAAGACCATTTTAGAGAGGGTGAAATGCATGCTGTCAAATGCTGGATTACCAAAATCTTTTTGGATAGAAATTGTTACCACAGCTGTCCACTTAATTAATAGGTATCCATCTCTAGCTATAGATTTTAAAACACCACAAGAACTTTGGACTGGGAAACCTCTCAGGTATGTTCACCTTAGAATTTTTGGGTGTACTGCCTATACACACTCAAAAATTGATAAGCTAGATCTTAGGGACTCAAATGCATTTTTGTGGGATACCCTGAAGGGATTAAGGGGTACAAGCTATGGATAGATGAACATGGGTGACAAAAATGTATTATCAGCAGGGATGTGACTTTTAATGAATCCCAGATGGCTCGAGTACGGAAGGTAGAGGTAGAACACACACTTGGTGACACTGAGGGAGATGTACAAATTGAGATGGAGAAAACAAACACCTCAACAAAACCTAAGACTAGGCAAGTCAGTAACTGTGAGGACTCTATATTAGAGGAATTGGACCAAACAGGTTCTGACTCTTACATTTTGGTAAGAGATAGAAAGAAAAAAACCATAAAACCACCTCTTAGGTATGGTCAAGCTGAGTTTATAACTTTTGCCTTGACCATTCCTGATGAGGTTGTTTACCAAGAACCAAGAACCTATAAAGAGGCTATTGCTAGCAAGGATGCCACTAAGTAGATACTTGCTATGCATGAGAAAATGGAGTTTCTTGATAAAAAATAAAACTTGGGTTCTTGTTACAAAGCCATATGGGGTTAAGTTGGTGGGGTCCAAGTGGATCTTAAAAAAGAAAGAAGGCATGTTAGGGGTAGAAGGTACTAGGTTTAAGGAAAGACTAGTGGCTAAGGGCTTCACCGAAAGGGAGAGAATAAATTTTAATGAGATATTCTCTCATGTGGTTAAGCATAGTTCCATTAGACTGTTTTTGTCTTTCACAACATTTCAGGATCTGCACTTAGAACAACTAGATGTAAAAACTACTTTTTTGCATGCATAATTAGAAGAGCTAATATACATGCAACCCCCTGAGGGGTTTACAAAAGACATTAACTCTGATCAATTATGTTTACTTAAAAAAAATCTTTTATGGTCTAAAATAATCTCCTAGACAACAGTATACTTGCATACTTAAAAATGACTTTAAAAGAAGCTGTTATGACAGTTGTGTTTACTATAAGGATATTAATGGAATATTAATACATCTCTTGCTGTATGTAGATGATATGTTGGTAGCATGTAAAGACTCTGTTCTGATTAAACGGGTTAAGTGTATGTTAAAATCTGAGTTTGAGATGAATGAGCTAGGACTTGCCAGTAGAATCTTAGGAACGGATATTATAAGGAATATGGCAGAGAGGTTTCTGTATTTATCCCAGAAAAATTATGTTTATAAATTTCTTAAAAGGTTTGGTATGGACCAAGTTAAACCCGTCAGTATACCTTTAAGTCAACTTGTTAAGTTATCCACTAGTCAGGCCCCTGAGCAGAATCAGAAATAGAATTTATTCAACAAATCCCTGATACTAGCATGGTGGGAAGTATGATGTATACCATGGTCTGTACAAGACCAGACCTTACTTATGCTATTAATCTTGTCAGTAGGTTTATGAGTAATCCTGACAAGGTACATTGGCATGCCATTAAATGGTTATTAAGGTATATTTTTGGAACTATTAATTTGGATCTGAAATATGGATCAAATGTCAAGGAAGGTCATGAGTTAGAGGTCTCTGTAGATGCTGATTATGCTAGTAATGTGGATACCAGGAAATCTCTAACAGGATTTGTTTTTACTGCTTATGGGGGGCTATTAGTTGAAAGTCAAATTTGCAATCTGTTGTAGCATTGTCTAGAATAGAAGCTAAGTATATAGCTATGACATAGGCCATAAAAGAAGCCATATGGCTGAATGATATATCACATGAATTAAGTATTTTTAAAGAAAATATTACTATACACTGTGATAACCAGAGTTCAATAACTTGGCTAAAAATCAAATATATTAGGAAAGGTCGAAGCACATCAATGTTAGGCTCCATTTTGTAAGGGATATAATTGAGTCTAGGGAAGTTGGAGTGAAGAAAATTTCAACTGAGGAAAATCCCTCAGACATGATGACTAAATCCCTACCATTAGCAAAGTTCAGACACTGTCTAAACTTAATGAACATGCAGTCTGTTGGGGGTCCCTAATAGAGAGACAGTAGGAACAGCCAAGATGAGAGCAGGATAGGACTAATGGATAAAATATTGTCAAGGTGGAGAATTGTGAATATTGGTCATGTGTGTCAATTATTTTATCATCTCTGTATTACTCTAACTGATATATATGTAGCCAATAGAACTGGGACACTTGGTGATAAGCAACAACCCTTATGTGTATGTAATGGTGTGGACATGTGTTGGGCACGTGAGGATTAAACTCTGGCTTCCTGGATATGGACGAATGAGAGCCGTTGGATCAAGACACGTGTTGTAATCCGTTGGGCATGTATATATATTTAATGATGCTATGTTAGGGTTTACTTTCGATTCACTTTGCATTCTGCCGATTTTGAGAGCCTTTGTGAGTCTGAGAGAGAGTTGAGCTAGGGTTTTATCAAGGGAAGAAGAAAGCCATTTTTGTGGCTTGTTTTGGCTTGGTATTAACTTGATCTTGTAATTGGTACATTAGCTTTGAAGATCCATCAATAAAGAGTGATCTTTGAAATTGTTCCTATCGTGGATGTAGGTCATCAGGGTCGAACCATATAATCTTTGTGTGTTTTATCTGATTTGTCTATTCTCTTTTATTTCTTGTTGATTTACTTGTATATCTTGCTGTTCTTGGTACTTTATTTCTGTTTGGTTGTTTTTCTTAAATATTGGGTTTTGGTACTGAGTCTTTTAGGTTATAGGGGACTTTAATTGTGTTTCTCACAATATATATTCATCATTCCTTTACTCATGTGCATCCCATGACATGGCATTAGATAATAAATTCATAAATAAAATGATATAAATAGTCTCTAATCATATTCTAATGCCACGTCCTTATAAGATAATGAGAAAGTGATGAGAATTGAGAAGATAAATACCATATATTATAAATATATATATATATATATATAGAGAGAGAGAGAGAGAGAGAGAGACGCTAGAGTTTAATTATTTATGTAAAATAGAAAGATAACATGCACCATGAGCTTGAAGGAAGATAAGAATTGGCTACGTATCTTAATAGTTAATTATATAAATATTACTATATCCATAGACATATTAGTTAATACACCTCCTGTGAATCAATAAAAAAAAATTCTCTGAATTATAATATATATAATATCAACTAATGGCTATTAATTATTTTCTAAACTCCACAGATTTCATAAGATTCATATGTTAATTATTATTGCGACATATATACGAACCTCTTGAATCCGTTCAACAATGTTTCTTTTATGCCTTCGTGTATATATATATTTAACAAGTGAACACGAGAGAATTAATTAATATATGATGTGATTATTATTGTTTATATTAATATCTTTAATATGAGTACTATCAATAAGATGTTTAATTCTTTTTATGCATTTAGTTAAAAAATAAAGTATGAATTTATATTTATTGTATAATATATATTTTTGGAAACTTAAATTACGCATAAAGATCGAATAGCAAGATTTTGTCTCACCCACGGCCTGCTTTTTTGCTAGTTTTCCTTTCCTCTTCTAGCAATTTTATTTGTTTATTTTATCAGGATGAAGTGTCACTGCTTTTACATATGTCTACCAGAAAGTCGCCAACTTTCCAAGCTGGAATGTATTTTAAATCAGACCAATATCATCCAGCCACGTTGCCAATAGTGACAGGTGTCGAGCCTTTTGTTTTTTCCTCCAAAACTAAAGTCAACTAACGCCCTAGTCTGACAACTAAAGCCATCTCACTTTGACAATTGTCCCTGTTGCTTTATTTTAACACTCATACTCCATCGCGGGAAAACGAAGTCAAAAAGGTCCTTGAAAATCAGGTGCTGCATCTCATCCACTTCTATCTAACAAACACAGAAATTGGTCAAATACTGTTATATATATATACACACACACACTCCGAACAATTATTTGATCAAAATCCTAAGTAGTGTGATCTCTTGCTTATCCAACATGGTTTAACCGGTTCTAATTTATTGCTTCCAGAACAGTACTCGAGAAGGTCAAGAACATTGGTTTTGATCTACATGCGTTTCATGCCATTTTTCATATAGGCATTACGTTTTTAAGGCCTACACGACTTCACCTTGGAAACCAAATTCAAAGCCATTGAATATGGAGCGCTACATCCCATCCACCGGTATCTAATCTAAGAAACAGATCAAACTTGTCAAATAATAATAATAATAATAATAATTATTATTATTATTATTATTATTCAACTTGACCCAAATAAAATTTGCCTTACGTTGACAAAGATATTTTTCTTTTCTTATACTACATGTAATTTAAACGGACTTTTAGTACTACATGTTTCCGGAAACACTCTAAAAGAAAATCAGCTTAATTAATTAAATTTGAGTTTCATGTATCACTACAAAAAAAAAAAAAATTGTAATTAATTATTTGTGATAAAAAAATCCTTTGTGACTAATTTTGAAAGTAAATAATAAACAATTTTTTTTTTTTTTATATAATGTATTTCATTTAGGATTTAATCTTGCATTCAAAATGTACGTAAATCTACGCGTGTTTCATCTACACATGCACAAATTCGAACATATATACACGCATTAGAGACAATATATATATATATATATATATATATATATATATATATAGACAAGGGTGAAGCAAATCATAACCTTTAGTATCCTGTCTCCATGTTCGGCGTCCAGAAACATCTCTTCTGTTAACGAGCCCCAGGCCCAAAAGGTCTCATGCAAGACTGTTATATGGCTAGCTACGTACGATGACACATAACCCCATTTCAACTAAATTAAAATATGATTCAGAATCATACAAGGGATCGTCATGATTAATAAACAATGATCTCCTTTTCCGTTTTCGACGGTACGTGCATGGCTCCCTTGCTACCATGCATACATTCTGATCCAGATCTTCGTGCGTAATATTTATTAATGGAGTCATGTTTTAACACCCATATAAAATATTATGTAGTTTTTATTTTTAAGTATTCGTTCATCAGTTTAAAAGATTCTTACACATTAATGATACCGATTTAGGTAGTCACTTGTCGAAAATGTTGGGACGTTTGATCGATTGTGCATGGCTCACCCAATATATATATATATATATATATATATATATATATATATTAAATATTATATGTAGTTATATATCTAGCTAGCTAGCTACGTCTACATGATATGTTGACTTAATACGTTTGCTAATCTGTTGTATGTGTGGTGTCCAAAACTCGAACAAACTTTGACTATTAGTAGCTTTTGTTTAATTTTAAGAAAATACTCTAGTTACACAAATATTAGATAAAAAAGATATTAGATAAAAGTAATTTACAAATTGATATAATTTGATTTGATTTTTCAAATTATAAAATTATTTTTATTATAAAATAGATCTAACAAGTCAGATGAAATTGTATCAATATATAAAATTATTTTTGTATAATTTATTTGTGGATGTTAACATCCCCGTTACTTAATATCAGTTTAAGAGTTCACATGCATACCTCAACTCGATACGTAATACGTAATATATATTGGTGTGTGGATCGGATTTTGACCGTAGCTGATTAGTTTAAGTTCCTCATGCACATTTTATATTACTACGAAGATGGCATACAATCCATAGAGGTGTACTACAAAGTCTCGTATGCGTAAGAGAGAATTATACTATGGGAAATGCTTTTTGCCCCTTTGGTTTGCCATGTTAATTTTCCCGCTCTCTGTTTTTTGTTTGTTTTTTTTACTTAATAATTAAAAAAAATATTATTTAATAATATTATGATTTTTTTAAAAAAAGTAATTAAGCATATTAAAAAAATAATATGAAAAAAAATTACAAAAAAATAAATTAACACTAACGATACAATGCAGCGGGCCACATTAACGACCCCCTAGCATTGCCCTTATACTATATATGTAGCCTAACTTAGCTCCTGTAGTAGCTAGAAAGTGGATAATATTACTTTAAACATCGACATATGACGTGGTGTTGTTCTGCAAGTTTACGGCATATGCATGGCAAAATTACACGTTGAGTTAGTTGTTGAGTGCGTTGGTGCGATCGACACATGGTGCTGTATTTTGACCATAACTTCGGGACATATGTTAACTGATCTAGAAGTTATCATGTTAATTAATATTCCACGTACGTATAAGTTAGTAGCATTATTATTATAATTATTATTATTGTTTCTAAGCAAACAAATTTATTTCATTAGAAATAGAAAAATGATAAATGATGAGGCCGATTTGAAATATTAGGATATGGGAAACTTCTAGTACGATGCGTGTAGCCAACAGAGTTCTTAGTGTGCGGCATCAAGTGAAGCCAACATGCGTGAGGGCCACATGCCAATAGTTTTCACGCAATTCCGCATTGTCCTAGGAGATTAGAGGCGAAGGAGTGGCATGGTGGGGCGTGTGTCGATTGATAATGGTTGGAGTGCAGTCGATTTGAGAAAAACTGAACTGGTGGAATGGAAAGAAAAAAAACACTACCATAAAAATATATTAACACATAAGTAATGAAAAGGAAGAAAAAAATGAAAAAAAAGAAGGCCACCAAAAGAATTTGGTGACTTTCATATATAGGTTCTCTTTCCAAAAAAAGAACGAGAGTCATGTTTAATTGAGTAGTAGAATTATTATTTAAACGTTAAAATCTTGAACGGAGTTTCCAATGAAAATGCATGAAGATGATGTGTACTTCCAATCATATTATCCAAACATACTGCAAAGTGCAAATCAGAGGTGAAGGAGATGAGTCTTGGGGGCTTTCCCCGAAATGTAATGAAAGTTAAATTTTTAAAGAGTTTTAATGTAAATTATGTGAAAAGCAATCTTTTCTTAATTTTTCTTTTCTTATCAATTCTCCCCCCAAACAAGGTTTTCTGAAATCATCAAGTAAATCTGAAAGGGTCTTCTAACCCATCCACTCTTAGATTAAGAATATAGGCCCTGTTTGTTTCGACTTGGTAATTCATGGTGGGGTAGCCGGTAGGGAGCCTTTCGTCTCTATTTATAATAGTTTTGGCATCCTTCTATTAAGGAAGTACATTCCATCAGGGAAAAAAATTTATGAGAATGATTTAGCTGAATTATTGTATATTTATATATGTTTAAAATTAATATATTTTTATAATTGTATGACATCATTATTATGTTATAATTCAAGTTGTGATTTAAATTATTTAATAACATAATATATGCTTAATTTTATGACTTGTGATTTAATTAAATAGTATTTTTTCACGTGCACAATACATTTTTTTTTATTTTTAATTTTTAATTTTTAATTTTTATCTTATTTGGTTTTTTTTTTTTTTATATAGGACTAAGGTTTAAAAAAAAAGAGAAAAAAAAAATGGAAAAGCAAGGCAGCATACTATATTTGGACTTCAATCGGCGCAGTAGGATATATATATTGGTTTCAACACGAGGAGAAGGCCGCATGGGAGCTTTGTCGATTCACAAGAGCATATTTTTCATTGGGCCGTAACATGCATTGGTTTCAATTGGAGAAAAAAAGCCACAAAACTTTACAAAAGAAAGGTAACTGGACTTAGCTGCATCACTTGGGCCGCACATTTCAACTTCGGGCTTCAGACTTCACAAGACCTTACACGGGCCACACTAGCTACGGGACTCTAGTTCAATTAGAGAGGCACAACAGCACATTACAAGGTTTAAGGCGGCAATTCACTCAAGAGAGAGGGCCCACTAGGTTTAAAGGAGGCGTTGCATTATGGGGTTTGAATTGCGCTTGGTTTTCCAGAGGAGAAATGCTTAGGACCAATCCAACTAGTTTTTTTCTAGAGAAACAATTCTTTTATTATCAATTACCACATTTGACGTCACACAAAATAGAAAGTAGTTACACCTACATACAATCACATCGCAACCTCACTCACAGACCACCATTCTCTTCATCTTTATGCCTCCATTCCCAATACCACTATCATTAACTCAAATTAGTTAAAATCAACATTTCGTTTTAAACCCACTTCTTTGTCGGATGTTTTTGATGAAAGTTTAACCCAAAAAATAACCAAATATCGAACACGTTAATTGCAGCAAAGATTGAAAAAGTGCAAGTACCTAGAGTCTGATTGTCTCTCATTTTCAACATTTTCTCACCAACCAAACAGGGTCTAAGCTCAAAAAACAAGTCAATCTGAACAGCAATGAATCATGCTTGCAGCCACCCTTCTGTGACAGTCGCCCCCTCTCGCGACGGTGCCAGTAACCACCCTCCTCACCTTATCGGCTTTCGTCGTGTGACCTTTCCTCCTATTTTCCCTTGCCTCTCTCTTAAAATCTAAACCCAAACCCCCATATTTTTCAAAGCTTGAATGGAAAACACGACGATGTTCCTTTCTTTTGTGTCGCTTCGATAAAACTTTTCTAGTTTGTGACTTTTGTGTGCGACTTTTGTACAATGGTGGAGGTTTTAAAGAGTACTGGATTGAAGGAGGAGGATGAGATCGAGTTGGATCTAGGGTTGTCAATCAAAGGGAGTTTTGGAAAGCCAGAGAAATTGAAGCCGATGAATAAGCTCATTCATGTTCCGAGTTTCTGGATGTGTTGCCGCAAGGAAGCAGGTGATGGAGTCCCAACGTCAAGCGGAAAATTAAATGATAAAAAAGTTTATGTCAGCGATAGAAAGGGAAAAAGAAGGGGGGTTGATTGGGATCGTGCGTAGTGCGATCATACAGATTGTTACGTGAATAGCATACGTGGTTATCTACTATTGGGGGGCTATTTTTTTGGACTGATAAGCCCAACCGGTTCCTAGATTTTCTCTTTTAAGAGGACTTCACTAGTTCACATGGCGCAATGGCACATATATATTCATATCTCAACACTTTAGTGCCGTAAGTTTTTCATTCGGATTTTTTACATAGCCGCACTTATTTTACTTCACAGTAGAAAAGTATTATTCCGGCTTAGACCCCACAAGGTTGGCCTTTTCATATCACAGCAGCGTGTACAATAGGAGACATCGGGAATGCAATAGAGAGATTCTATCTCCTTGCAATTTCCGTCTCCATTTACTGCGCTTGCTCTTTCCATTCTCTAGCTTTTATTTAATTTTAGTTTATAGTTTACAAGATTATTAATTTAGTATTATTTTAGTTTGATATTTTATTTTCAGCACATTGAACTTTGGTACTTTTAATTTAATTTTTTATTTTGACTATTAATTGGTTAATGCTTTCATTTAGCTTGCTTTATAATTTGATGTTTAGTTAATTTCGGATTTAATGTTTAATATGTTGTTAATTATGTTACTTTAGTGAGTTCATTCTTGGTTAATTATTTTAGTGAGTCGAGTTTAATTATTAATTACTGTCGTGCATCTTCATTTTTATTTTTCACTTCAACATTCAATAATCCAAAAATATGAATCCGGTCTATGATCAATGCCCTTTTATTTCTTTTTGTAAATATTTTTACTATTTTCACGAGTTTAATTTAAATGACTTTCCTTGAGAAGACGATCTAGAAATTTATTTCTAATTATTACACAAGATACTCCTATATTTGGGATAGCTTTTATGCTACTCATTCTTTAGTGTGTCAAGTTTTTGGCGTCATTGTTGGAGAAAAGATTGACTTGAATTTAAACTATTTTAAAATAAAAGAAAATTAAAAAAATATTGCTATCTTTATCTTTGATTGCACATTTCAGGTGTCACCTACTATTTAATTGCATGAATCTTATTTTTACTATTTGGACTATTGTTTTTTGCCTTGGGTGGGAGATAGTTCAAATAGGTTGTTTAGAATCACTTCAAGTACTGAGAATAGTATACATAGCTCAGAAATAGATAGCTCTTCTGATTTTTCGAATATGGCTGCACTTGCACCACGTACTCTTAAAGATTATTTGCAATCCCTCGCACTCATCATCATGCATTGTTTTACCTAATGATACACCTGATTTTTCTGTTAAGTATGGCTTGATGGTAGGGGTATGGTCATTGGCGTGGGGAGATGCTGTTGGGGTGGTCGAAGGTGGAACTGGCCTGAGCTAAAGCCGAAGATCGACTATGGGGCGGGGGATTACGTGTGAGAGAGAGTTGAAGGGAGAGAGAGAAAAGGAGAAAAAGGGAAAAGGGACTAGGATTTCCCTTTTAAGGTATATATAGGCTCTACACCTTAGAGTCTTCAAAACGGACTAACGATCAATTTTAAATACTGATTTGAAAATGCGAAAATGCTAACTTAACTTAAAACACTAAGAGTGATTAAAATAGAATATTATTTTAACTTAACTTTAGTTTATAAAGTAATTTTCCTTCATCATTAATTAAATGATGAAGTTTTGCTAATTCCTTTTAAGATAATAAAGCCTTCTATTTAAATTAGAGATTTTAAACATAATTTAAATCCTATAATATTTTAAATAATTAAAACCATGTTAATAAAATAATTTTATACAATAATAATATTTTGGAGATCTTCAAAATATTATGATATTCTTTTCTTTAAAATTGAGCTTGGTCTAATAACACTAAAATTATTGTTGTAAAATATTTCCAATATCTTTAAAATATTTAAGGGAATTAAATTACTGGACAGGCTTTAAATTAATTGTTATCTTTAAAAACACGCCATTGGAATTCGATACATATATCGAGACTTGTGACCATTCGAGAGAAGAAGGAAGAGGCTATTACATCCTCATCTCCTTATAATAAATTCGGCCTTCGGAATTTGCTTAGCATTAAAGAGAAGAATGGGTGGGTGGTTACAATGATGCACATGTTAGTAACACTTGTCAGGATTATACTTGGATAATTGATACATTGTCTTTTTTCATATTACCCCATACATAGATTTCTTCTCTTTCTACATCAAAAGTTACTTTGGTTGGGTTAGGATAAGAAATGGAGCAAAATGTCAAATTTTGGGAATAGGAGATCTATAATTGAAAACCAGCATAGGGTATAAATTGCTTCTCAAAGATGTCGATCATGTTCCCCATATGTATTTTAATTGAAAAATTGGATGTAAAGGCTACCATAATCACCTTGGAGATGGAAAGTAGAGAATTGGTAAGGGTAATCTTATTCTAGCCGAGGGAAAGAAGATCAATACTCTATGTAAGACAAATAAAGGTTGAACACCAAATGTAACGCCCCGGTCTCACAGGGGTCGGAAAGTTACTACCTATCACATATACTTACATTCAACACTATAATTATAGACTCCAAATTTCCAAATATCATATAAAACTTGGTTCGAAAATCACTTTCCTCCATATCACCAATTCTAGAAATGTTAAGTTACCAGAATACAATAATATTTTCTTACTAAACTTTATCAATGTTCATATAAATTCTCTATACTTAATCAACTATTCTTGAGTCATCTCACCCAATATTTCATAATCCAATCATTGGTTAAAATATTCAAACTCATCTGAAAAAATATTCAGAGATAAGGGGTGAGTTTAACTACAACTCAGTAAGCAGATAACATATACAAGTGTGTAAACATGAGTATTTTCAAAAGAAACTTCATATGCATGAACTAGAAACATTTTATTTCCATATACAAATTTACAAAATATATTATCAATAAAATAGAGCGACTTTTCAATTATTTTATATTTAAAAAAAATACTATTTATTATCAAAAACGCTTTGGCACAAGTAACTGTACAATCTTAACTTATTATTATATCAGAACATGTACCATGTTTAACCCCCGTGATAGGGTTGTGCTATCCCCGATGGCCAAACCAAGTAGTATCATATTGTGAGACTTTCTCTTATTCGTTCTCGGAGTCCCGAGTGTGCACATAGGAAAGAAACATATACAGGACCACTTTGTTTGCAAAGTGGTTGCACTTCTATTATATCATATCATGGTGGTACCAACCATATCACACGAATCTATATCATCATATCAGAACCATATTCCAAAGCAGATCAAACAGATAAGAATGCCAAAGGTTTTCATATCTATATCATATCATGTCATATCCTGTAATGTCATATCAAATCATGTACCAAACTTGTTCATATCATTTTTAAGTAACCAACATCAACTCTAAACATTTCACATCATATAAATAAAACATCATTTTTTATACTCGCTCTTTTATGCATTTCAGAAACATGTCAATATTGCTCATGTCTACACTATGCATGAAATAAACATTTTTCTCTTTTTCATATAGATTTCATGAGTCATACAAATAATTGACTGAGGTTTTTTTTTTCCAAGTTCTCATTTATAACAAAAACATGCAAAGTTTTCAGAAAGTCAACCTCGATTTCAGAGTTGGTGTAAAGCCAAGCATAAGAATCCCGCTTACTTGAACTTCTTAACCTTTCAAGAATTTCCTCAATCATGAAAAAAAAAATGAATCATCACCTATAAAAATAGTCATGCACATTCGTAAATTCTCAAATCACCTACATAATTTGATATTTAAACCTAAAGTATTAAAATTATCAAATTCCTCCAAAACCTAGAATTTTCATAGTCCTAAAATCACATCCATTCTCAAGACTATCAATATCCACTTGATGCGTTTAACCTAATTTTCAACTCAAATACCGATCTTCTTAAGAAATTAAAAATCCAACTCTCTCAAATAATGCAACACCCACGTTCCGATCTAAAATAATTTAAATTATGAACCCAAGATAAGTTAGAGCCCAACTAAACCCAAAAACATTAAATTCCCGAATGAGTTAACAAAACACAATTGAAAATAAAAAGGGACCCAAGAGAATACAAGTCCATGAAACCGAAAATAAGATCAACCCACTGAAAAACATAACTATAAATACCTTGCTTTAAAACTGAGGAGAAAAGGAGTAAATCTTGCAAAACATACATCCCGTTAACTACGAATGAGACTTACATAAAATATAACATAAAACAGAACAAAACTTTTGACTTGAAGGGAGAAAACACGCAAGACCGAGAGAGAGACAGAGTGATGAGAGAGAAACCGAGTAAAATCATGCAAAATCTTAAAGATAGCTAAACACAACTCAAATTAAAATAATATATTAACTTCATGATACAATAAAATAAAGCACATTTATAAATTATCAACACAGTTTCGATAAGAAGTAACAAACCCAATATTAAACATTAAGTCTATATGTAAAATAGTCCGTTTAGAACTACCAACAGATTCTAAAATACAAACGCCCAACTGCACTTACAAATTAACATTTAGTAAAATAATTATATCAAATTCAAATAGAGGAGGAAACTCATTTAATAAAAATATAAATATATCGATTTTAAAGCATTCAAAATAACATAAAAAAAAATCTCATTATTTATTTCATATAAATTCTACATATATATATATATATATATAAAAGATAAAACCCATACGAAGATATAATTTAGACATTATACAATACACGACACTTTAAGAATATAAACAAGAAAGTGCATGTGCAAGTTAAATCTTGGAATGAAAATAGTTTTCAGAAGTTAAAAGCATGAATCATACGAGAGAAACTAAGCTCACCGTGAGGGAAGGAGATGCGTGACGGGGCAGTGCTGGGCAACAATCGAGGTGGTCAATGCGGTGGCCCAACTCATGCAACGAAGGGCTGTAAAGTGTGGTGCTGGACGTCATCTGGGCAACGTCCTCGTTCTCCAGCGTCTTCTGTTGCTGCTAGCGATGGCGTCGTGGTGTTCACTGTGACAAAATGTGGCCTAATTTGGCCTTGGTGTGCGGTGGTAGAGAGCGGCCAGAGTATCTATTGCAGTGAAGAAAACTTGGTAGTTAGTGATGCAAAATGATTGCGCATGGTGTCACGAGATGGGGTAAGCTTGTTCGGGGTGAAGCAAACGCATGACTGGATGGCTTGGGTGGAATTTTCGTGCATGGTGAGGAAGAACAACCATGCTCAAGTGTAAAAAATAGAGGTATTTGTGGATTTATGGTGCTGCATAAAATCCCGTCAGTTGATTGCCTGAGGAGGAGGTATGATCTTGGTCAAGTCTAGTGGAGGTATGGAGGCTTGCAGGGTGGCGCATGGCTTCGATGTTGGGTGTCGACGGTGATGGACTTCGGGCTCACGCAAAATGCAGCAGTAAAGTTGGGGAGGAGAAAACCCATTAGAAGCTTGGGGTGTTGTTCTGTTGAGAGGGAGTTTTGATTGAGAAACTAAAAGGAAATAGGGAACGGTTCAACCGCAAGGGCGTGGAAAGAGGAGTATCGAGGTGGAGCAAAAATACGGAATGTCGGAACTGCAGGAAACCATTGGGAAGGACTAAAGGGATATACCAAATGATGCCGTTGTTGGGGAAAGGGAGTCTACATACAAGATAGAAGAGAGAGACATATGCATGTATGGTAAAAAGCATCTAAAACTTGCATTTTAACGAAAATAAAAATAAATAAAAACAAACAGAATTTTTGCAAGGGGTCCGAGTGTTACACCAAAGATGTTATTGTTGCTAAAAATGAAATCTCCATTAAGCTATGGCATAAGAGGAGGCTTTGTCACATTAGTGAAAATGGACTTCATATTCTTGTAAATAAGCAGCTCCAATCCAATATCAAAGGTGCACACTTCAAATTATAAAATGAGAGCAACGAAGAATTTCATTTTATATTTTTTTCCATTTAGAAAATGTCGTATTTTCTACTTATTTCAAATTGATGTTTGCATGGTAAATGCGAAAGATCTTGGTGGTGCACTTTATTTTGTTACTTTTTATTGGTGATCACTTTAAAAATTTGTGAATTTTTCCACTGAAACTAAAGATCAAGTGTTAGATGTGTTCAAGGCTCTACACATGAAAGTTAAAAGTGAAACTTAAAGACATTTAAATTGTGTTCGGACAGATAATAGTGAGTACAGAAGACCATTTAAAGACTATTGCAAATCAAGGCATTAGGCTTGAGAAAACAATTTTTAAGACACCATAGTAGAATGATGTAACAAAGAGAAAACAATTTGTGAGAAAATCAAGCATATGCTCTCTCATGCAAAATTTCTTAATTTCTTTTAAAGTAAGGTAATGAGGAGAGTAGTTGTAATACTTGGGCCAAAGCCTAAGTTTAGACATATTGAAGACAAGGCCCATTTTGCTACACTAGCCTGGACCACATTTTTTTCAGCTAGCCAAGGATGCAACATTTTTTTCAATTAAAAGGTTTTCCTCACTCAATTTATTCTCCCAAAGGTTAGAAATTCCTTATCTTTCTCTTCCAGTTTTCCCTCAATCCCGATTCCCTCCCCACTGATTTTATAACCTCCATCATGCCTCAACAGTTTCTTATTGTTGTATTTGTTCTTTTGTTGGTTCCTATAATCTCGTAGACCTCTCTCTTCTACTTCCTTCCTTTTTCCTCATACGGTTTCTCACTCACGTATTCCTCTCAATAGACGCTCTCTTGCCTTCTTGTTTTTTTCATTGCGTCTTCATCCATCTTTGTGACTTCTACACCACAATCCAGCCAAACTCCACAGCCTCAACCTGTGTCTACGGCCTCAACCACTGTGTTTTGCCCCCACGGACTTGCATCACCATCTATGGTACAAGAGACTCTATCTTTAACTCAAAACAAAGAAATAAACATGGACTACATGGCCAACCTCCTCTGTTCAACCTTCAAGCAAACACCATGATATTCACTTCGCATCACCCCAAATAACATACTTAACCTCTTCTCATCATGAATCACCATCTCATGGCAGCTCCATCTCCCTCATGATTACTCCCTAACGGTATGGCCTTCATGCTCTCTCTCTCTCTCTCTCTCTCTATTTCTCTCTCTCTCTCTCTCTCTCTCTCTCTTGGTTGTTTTGCATCTTTCTCCAACGTCAACTGCTCTCTCTTTCTCATGCTTAGCCACTCTCTCTTTCTCTCTTTCTCCTATTCAGAAAAGCTAAACAGTCCATATAAGTAGGGTTCCTATGCGAGGCTTTACACCAATTGTTAGATTAAGATTGACTTTTTAAAAATTTTGCATATTTTGTTATGAAATGAGATCTTAGAAAAAACAACATTAGCCAGTTATTTGCATTTCTCATAAAACCTATATGAAAAAGAGAAAAATATTTTCTGATATGCATAGTGTAGACATGAGTTTTGTTTTGCCATGCTGTCTTTGAAATGTAAAAAAGAGCGATATTGAGAAATTAAACATTTGTGCATCTATTTATAAAGATGCACTGACTTCTATTTTATTTTTGCGAGAGTGAAATGTTTTCTGTATTATTTTTTATATGGCTTTGAAAACCTTTGACATAGTGTACTAGTTTGTATCTGACTATCTTTGCTCTACTTTGTTTGGGTTGGTAACAACTTCTCTGTCTGTATTGCACCCACTTTGGAAATAAAGTAGTTTTTATGTGGACTTTCCTATGTTCACACTTGAAACTCCGAGAATGATTAAGGGAAATGTTCACCTTTGTCTTTGTCCAATTTGGTCATCTGGATTAATACAACCCTACCATGCGAGTTAAACTTAGTCCTTATTTTGTGAGATGCTCTATTTTGATATGATGATACTCAGTTTTGTTATGTGAAAGTACTCTAAGTTTATATGATCTAAAAATATCGCTTTGTTACTTTTGAAAATGAGTTTTGTTCTGCATGTTAACTTGGAATGATATTTTTGCTCTACATTATGTACTATGTACATGCTCATTTTGTAGTATGGTATATGTCCTTTACTTATTGAGTTGTTGATAACTCACTCTCTTATTTTCAAATATTTTTTAGATGATATGAATGTTTTAGATGAGGACCAAGAATAAAAATTGTAAGCAAAGCTAAGCTGATAGAGTAAAAGTGTTGATAGAAAGATTTATGATGTCTATTGATGTTGTTATGTATTTGTTTAGTAAGACTTATGAGAATTATTAGTTTATTATGTTTAGACTATTGGGGAGATTATGAACTCTTCTATCTAAAATGTTATTGTAGTTACGACTTTATGGATATTATTATGTCTGGATTTAGAAATAAGGAATTATATATTTACCTTAGAAAATTTTTGGAAATGTTAACTGTATTTGAGACATGCTTATAATAGACAAGTAGTAATTCTCCTACCCTTCTGGGTAAAGGGCGTTACAGTAGTTGACTTGGTTAACTTTTATCCTTCAGTTCTTTTGGATGGTGAAATTCCTGAAAAGGTTTAGACAAGTAAAATATCTCTTTTGAGCATTCAACGGTATTCAACTATAGGCATTTGTTCTTGTTCCTAAAGATGAGAACCAAGCTCGATAGCAAATCCAAGAGGCATCTTCTTGGGCTATGCACATGATCAATTTGGGTAGAGATTGTGGGATCAAGTTAACAAAAAAATTCAAAGAATAAAGATGTTCTCTTTGAAGATCAAACCATTAAAGACGTGAACCAGAGTAACAAGCCCGAGTCTTTGAATGGAGAACTTGTTAATATGGATTCTATTTTTTCTTCTTCTGTGATGCATGATCAACATGGAGGAGATGTATTGAAAGAACATGTTAACACTGTTGAAAATGGTGAACCTAAAATTGATGATATGAGATCAGAACAAAAAATAAAGTGACCTCTATCACAATCATCTACAAAAAATTAGTTAAGAAGATGTACTAGAGAGCGTAAGCATTCCTCTAAATTTTCTATTGTTGAGTAAGTTTGTCTTTCAAATGGAAAAGGTCCAAATGTTATAAAAAAAAAAAAATTAAGAAACATGATTAGAAAGTTGAGTGGTTCTGAGCAATGCAAGAAAAGATAAAATTCATGCATGAGAGAAATATCTATGAGTTGGTAAAACTATCAAATGATAAATGAGCATTGAAGAATAATGTATTTTCATATTAAAGATTGAGCCAAATAGCTCACATCTAATGTACAATGCACGAGTAGTTGTGAAGGGATTTAGTTAGAAAAAAGACATTGATTTTGAAGGAATTTTTTCACCTGTGGTAAAAATGTCTTCTATTAAAGTTGTCATGGGTTTGGCTACTAGTAAGAATTTAAAGATTCAACACCTTGATGTGAAGACTGTTTTCCTTCAAGTGACTTGGAGAAAGAAATATATATTGAGCAGCCAAAGAGGGGTTCACTATAAAAGGCAGCAAGCATCTTATGTGTCGATTGAAGAAGAGTTTATATGAATTCAAATAGGCACCTAAACAGGGGTAAAAGAAATTTGATTCCTTTATGATTGAGTAATGGTATAGTAAAACTACTTCTGATTGTTGTGTTTGTTAAAGTTCTCTGGTGGTAACTTTATTATTTAGTTGCTATTGTGGATGACATGTTGATAATTGGTTGTGATTTTGAAAAAACTGATAAATTGAAAAGTGAGTTGAGCGAGTTTTTTCCTATGAAAGACTTGGAACCCGCAACATAGATCCTTGGTATGAAGATCTTTCATGACCAAAAGAATGCTAAGTTATGGTTATCTCAAGAGAGTTATACCACGGAGGTACCAGACAAGTTCAACATGGCAAGTGAAAACCCGTGAATTCTCCACTTGTAGTACATTTGAAGTTAGGTTTAAAACATAGTCCTACAAGTGAGAAAGAGAAGGAATAGATACACACCTTATGCATCAACTGTGGGTAGCTTAATGTATACCATGTTGTGCACAACATATAATATGTTCGTGCTGTTGGAATTGCGATTCCTCTCTACTATTGACATAGAATATTGGGTAGCTGTGACATATATTCTCAAGCATTTTAGAGGTACTTCCAAGCTATGTTTGTGATTTGCAATAGTAAGCCTATGTTTAATTGCTTTATAGATGTATACATGGCTGAGGACATTAATTCCAAGAAGTTTACATCAGGATACTTGATTATTTATTTAGGAGTCATGTCATGAAAATTCAGACTAGATTTTTTGTGTTGGTTTGTATATTATAGAGATTGAGTATATTGCCATCACTGAATAAGTTCTTAGAATACTTGGATTAGAAACAATAGACTTTATGTTCTCTCCTGTGAAATTTTGAGTTTTATCCATTTCAGTAAGAATTAACCCTCCCATTCAAGATCCAAGCTTATTGATGTGAGTTATCACTGAATTGGTGAAGCATTAGAGATGAAAATATTACAGATTGAGAAAATTTATATTGATAAAAATAGTATAGATATAATGACGAAATATTGCCTATGAAAAAACTTGAAGTATGTAAAGAAAAAACAAGCTTGGTGGAGCATAGCCAGGAGGGTCTCCCACCTTGTAAAAGAAACCCAAGTGGCCACTTGATTGGCATTTTGGTATTTAAAAAAGGTAGGGTTTTTTGTTTTAGAAAGTGTGTTTGCCCCCAAAACACCTTGTGGACGTAAGTTTTATCTCGAACTACATAAATTTGTCTCTCATTTATATTTAGTTTATTTTCTTTTGTGGATGAATGCAAGGGCACTGTATCAATGTCCAAGCAACTATGTGGGCCGATCAATCGCAACGTTGGACTCCAGGCACGACCAAAAAATGTATCAACAATGAGCATGTTCTGTTCCATCCATTCTAAACATCAACAACATACGATTCCAACACAGTGCACATTTACAACATAAA
Source organism: Platycarya longipes (assembly GCA_036559045.1). NCBI lineage: Eukaryota > Viridiplantae > Streptophyta > Magnoliopsida > Fagales > Juglandaceae > Platycarya > Platycarya longipes. The sequence continues at coordinate 28,471,289 of CM071791.1, forward strand.
CTTTTGGAAGTTCGACATAATGTACTTGAAAATGGAAAACCTTACTCATAACCGGGGGCTGATGTGGATTACACTCCATACTGGGAAAAGAAAAACAAAAAACAAATATATAGGCTTCACAAGCCATTTCCATTTTCTGTTTGTTGATTCACTGCTCTGTTTTGATGTTTACCAGACCATCTTAAACAAGTGGTTTCACTCCAGAGTTCCTCACTCGGTTGTAGACCGTCTAAGTGATGATAAAATCTTTGTTCGTATTCGTTCCTGAAACCTATTCATTGAAAAAGAAGTGAAAAAACAAAATTTCTTAATTTATTTAGTTAAGTCAATCAAATTTATTCAACAACACAAAGTGGAGGAAGAAGTTTGAATCGACAAACCTGTTGTCGAGACATTTCCTCAAGGGCAGCTACATCTTTCTTTCCAGCAAGCTTTCTGGCAATTTCTAGTAGACTGGTATTGGTAATAGCCAGAGCCCTGAGACATTACCTCCTCAGCACGCAGTTTCTCAAGTTGAACAAGGCATTTGGACACTTCATCCTTTCTTTGTTGTGCACCTATCAATTGCTTCCGGTCAAGTTCGATATCTTTTTCAAATTTCTCCAGTTCTTTCTGAGCATGCTTGGCTTTAGCCCTAACAGGCAATAATTTTTTGTTTATTTCATTTAATTCGGTACCTCTAACCTGCATAAGGTAAAAACGGTATGATAAGATGGAAATGTCAAGCATTTAGTTATTGTAAAATTCAAGCTGAGACTTTGTTGGTTCATTTTACATTAATTTGGTGTTGTATGGCTTGTTTTGAACCCAGAGAATTACAAAGTTTTCCTTTGACAGGAGCATTGGCAATGGCTTTCTCTTTCAAATAAAAAAGCTCATTTCTTTCTCTTTTGATCTGCTCTGCACGATCCCCTTTGGGCTCCCTCAACGGCCACCCCAACGTCTGTCGTTCATTGCAATGAAACGCGAATATCTGCTTGAACAATACCAGAAAGCCCATTAAAATAGAGAAACAGATGTTAAATGAATTATAAAACAAGAGAATTGGTTGATATGGTTTTTAATATTCCATATTTACACTTACAGCATCTTTAAGCTCCTTCAATGGGAAACAAGAAGTACTGATAGTTTGCTGTTGGCTTCCATTTATTTCTTTTATCAGTTGCTTTTCCTCAGACAAATTGTTCCTTCCATGCAGCACCCGAAAATACAATTTCTGTATTGATCTCAAAAAGGCGAGAAAACCAATTTAAAAAATGAATTTTGATCAAAAAGCATGGCACTCGAGAATATCGTGTTCATTCTTAGTTCTTACATGCTTATCAAGGTCAGATGATGATGAGCATGAATTGTGAACTCTTCCCTTGTATGCATGGTGTTGTGAATACAGATTTTTTTAGAGCTACTTGCAGAAGATCAAGTTCTCCCTTCTTCAAAAGCGAGTTGAAATAAGGAGAGCGAGTAAGAGGAAAAATATAATATAAAAAAATAAATGATATTCTTCATTCAAAACATCGTAATCCTCAATCATCTGAAGAGAAGCACCACTTTCAAAAAACTAGCTTAGCGAAGGATTTAAGAGTTCAGAATTCTTACATGAATATCAACAAGCACTCCGCCTTTTGAAGCACGCGATTTGGTGGGTCTCACTCGGTATGCATTATTTGCGAAACATAACTTGTCCAGAGTGCGCTGTCAACTCATACCACTTGGACCATAACAATACAAACAAATGGCTAAATCATTTTAGACAATTCACATACCGTTCTTTCTTCTAATTTGCTGGAGATCTGAGAAAGATGTTGGTTAAACTTTTCGATGAGCTTTTCAGCCTCCTTGATTCTGGCTTCCAAATTTGGCCATAACTTGACAAAATAGACTTTCTTGCTAAAATGCACTTCAAGTTCTGACCCCTGACTTTCCGTTTCTTTTCTATATTTTTCCAATTGGATGTTGTCGTCGATCTTGATTATTGGAGAATTAACGCTATAGTGTCCGCACCATCAGCAGAAACAAAATCTCCTAGCCAACGCACATTGCAAGAGTGATTCTGAGGAGATTCTAGAATATTTTGTAACCGTTTTCTATACAGCTGTCCTAATCTCATTGCTTGGTGTAATCTGTAATTTTATCCAGACATGTCTATAAATAGATCATACAATGTGTAAATGAATATGAAGGAAAGAAGAACAATTTACCAGGAAACATTGTCTCTGTCTCTCTATGGAATTCTCACAAACAGTGACTGTGCATTTCCTTCCACAACTATTCGATATGGTATCAGAGCCTAAAGACCCATGTCTGCTCTTTCCATGGCGTCACCCTTTCACTCTTCCCTTCCCAAATTTCCCTCCTCCATCACCACCGTTGTTTTGCACTCTGTTAGCCTTAAACTTACCCTAGACAATTACATACTATGGAAAACCCAAATCGTGTCCAATATCAACTAGCCACTATGAAGAAAGGCTCGAACTCCATTTCTGACTATTTTAACAAAGCCAAAAAAATTGCATCCTCTCTTGGTGCCGCCTGTAAACCCCTCTCTAATCTTGAATTCTCTATCTACCTTCTTGCGGGGTTAGTCACTGACTATGACCCTCTTGTTACATCCCTCACTACTCGCCCGGATCCTATCTCCATTCCCCAGCTCTACAGCTACATTCTCAATCACGAATCTCGCATTTCTCATCAAACCCAATCCCTTCTCTATGGCTCTCAACTATCTGCCAATCTTACTGGCTTTCACCCATCCAACCCCAACAATTTTACCTCTCAGCACGGTCGCTCTTCTCAACGAGGGGGCCGCCGTGGTCGCGGTCCACACTGCGGAGGCAACAATGGCTCTCGAGGCTTTTACCAACCTAACCACAATTCCAATACTCGCCCAGATAGTCGTCCTTCGTGTCAAGTCTGCAATAAGGTGGGTCATCTAGTGATCAATTGCTACTATCGCTTTGACCACTCTTACCAGGCTTCGGCACCCTCTTCCTTGACTGCCAATTTCACGACAATGCCTCCAGCTTCCTCAACAAATGCCTGGTTCCCTGATACAGCAGCAACACATCACTTTACACCAGAATACACCAATCTCTACCTTGGATCGTCGCCTTACCAAGGCTCAGACCAGATCAGCATCAGTAATGGCTCCTCCTTACCCATTCAGAATGTCGGCTCTGCTCACCTCAATTCACCTTCTAGAAACTATCTCTTAACCCAACTTCTTCATGTTCCTTCGCTTTGTCAAAATTTATTGTTTGTCCGACAGTTTTGTCTTGATAATCATACTTACTTTGAATTTCACTCTAATTTTTTTGTTGTGAAGGATTCTCGTACCCAAGCGGAGCTACTTCGGGGACCGGTTGAACATGGGTTGTACGTTCTGCCTTCCTCCACTACCACCACTGCCACTGACTCCTCTCCCTCACCTCAAGCTTTTCTCACCACTCGCAAAACAGACCACCTCTAGCATCTCCATCGAGGACATACTTCACCACGAACCACTGCTGTCACTCTTTCAAGATTTCATCTATTGCACTCTAATATTGGGCTTTCTCACTGCTCCGCGTGTGCCCAAGCCAAGGCCCATGCTCTCTCTCATCATCATCAACAAGCCGTTCTCTCAAGCCTTTTAACCTTTTATTTCTTGATGTATGGGGCCCTGCCCCTCAATTATCTTCTAGTGGCTGTCAATACTACTTGTCAATAGTTGATGACCACACCAAATATATATGGTTGTTTCCTTTACAATCAAAATCCAATGCGACTTCTATCAATCTTGCTTTTCTTCAATATGTCAAAAATGTCTTCTCTTCAAATATTATTTCAATTCAAAGCGATTGGGAATGTGAATTTCGTCCATTAAAACCAATTTTCCATAAAATGGGCATCATACATCGCATTTCTTGCCCATATTCTCACCAACAAAATGGTACCGTTGAACGCCGTCATCGACATATTGTCGAGACTGGCCTTTCTCTTTTAAATCATGCATCCATGCCACTTAAATTCTGGGCCGAGGCCTTTCTTACCGCCACATTTCTTATAAACCGTATGCCCACCCCAGTTCTTGACAATAAGACTCCCTTTGAACTCTTAATGGGCCAGCCCGCAGATTATTCATTCCTTCGGATATTCGGTTCACTTTGCTGGCCCAACCTCCGGCCTTTAAATCACGATAAACCTGACCCACGCTCCAAACCTTGTGTCTTTCTCGGATACAGCCCAGATCACCATGGGTATATCTACCTTCACATTGACTCAGGCAGGAGGTACATCTCCAGAGACGTCTCCTTTGTTGAAGACCAATTCCCATTTGCCAATGTTTGTAACCTAACTCCATCCAACAGCCACCTCCTTCATATCCTATCTCAATTCTTGATGGGCCTGCATCTGACCCTCCTCACTCTTCCACATCCTCGGCCCAGTCTCCACTACCCACGGATCAACCCTAACCCACTACCCCACAATCCACTTCCCAAAGTCACTCGACCTCTCATTCCCTTTCGTCTTCCTCAAGCTCTAGGGCTTCCTCACACTCGAAGGTCCCTACCACCAGTCCCCTGCACATCACTCCTCCTCCTCCTAATCTCACTCAAAATTAATCCGATTCTTCTCTCCGTGTTCCTCCCACTGTATCTGTCCACCCCATGATCACCCGATTCAAATCCAATATTCATTGTCCCCGCCTTCGGTCCGACGGTACCATCCCATGGCCTCCACCAAAGCCAAGCCTATCCCTCACCACTTCAACCCTCTCTGTTTTTGAAATTCCAGAGGAATCAACTTCTTTCATCGAGGCCTCCAAATACCCTGAGTGGCGCTCTGCAATGCATTTGGAATTTCAAGCACTTCTCCAAAATCACACATGGGAACTCGTCCCACCCTCACCTTCCTATAATGTTATCGGTTCAAAATGGATACTAAAGACAAAACGCCGAGCTAATGGATCCCCTGAGCATCGCAAGGCACGCCTTGTGGCCAAGGGGTTCCATCAACAACCTAGCCTTGATTATTCTGAAACCTTCAGCCCTGTAGTTAAACCTGTCACCATCCTCCTTCTTCTTTCCATTGAAGTCTCCTCCAACTAGGTTATTCATCAATTGGACGTACAAAACGCGTTCCTCCACGGTGATTTCGAAAAAGCTGTGTTCATGCAACAACCGTCGGGATTCGTTAATCCAGATCAACCACACCATATTTGTAAGTTTCGAAAATCCCTCTATGAATTAAAACAGGCTCCTCAAGCCTGGTTCGCTAAATTGGGTGACAAATTGATTGCTTTAGGTTTTCAACCTTCTCGGTCCGATCCCTCCCTTTTCACATTCAAAAATTCCTATGGTTGTTTGTATATATTAATATATGTTGATGACTTCATTGTGATTGGGTCCAATAATGTTTTGATTTCTGAATTTATTCGTTCTCTGAGCTCTTATTTTCCTGTTAAACATTTGGGTGAGTTGCATTACTTTCTTGGCATAGAGGTCAATCGGGTCTCGTCTGGTTTATATCTTACCCAGTCTAAATACATCCATGATCTTTTAGTTAAAACAAATATGCATAAGTCAAAACTAGTCTCCAGTCCTATGTCATCCTCCGTTAAAATCAATGTTCTAGATGGTAATACATTTAAGGATCCCTCTCTGTACAGGAGTGTAGTAGGCAGCTTACAACATCTTACCTTTACACGTCCTGACATCTCCTTTGCTGTTAACCGTGTGTGCCAATACACGCATTGTCCATGGCAGCCCTATTGGCAAGCTGTAAAACATATACTCTGTTATTTGAATCACACCAAGTCTCCTGGTCTTCATTTTCCCATTCCTCCAAACCTATTTTGTCAGCCTATTGCGATGCTGATTGGGCTGGTTGCCCTGATGATCGCCAATCCACTGGTAGATTTTGTGTTTATTTTGGCACGCACCTAGTTTCTTGGGGATCTAAAAAGCAGCCAACAATAGCTCGATCCTCTACTGAGGCCGAATATAAGTCAGTGGCTAACACCACGTGTGAACTCCTCTGGCTTCAGTCATTACTTCAAGAATTGGGCATTTTTCTCCAAGCTCCTCCCCTCATATGGTGTGATAACTTAGGGGCGACTTATCTCTCTGCCAATCCTGTCCTTCACTCCAAAACAAAGCATGTCGAACTCGGCTATCATTTTGTGCACGAAAGAGTAGCTGCCAAGACGTTGCAGGTATCCTTCATTTCCAGCAAGGATCAAATTGCGGACATACTCACAAAGCCACTTTCTGCAGCTAGGTTTCAACTATTACAGTCAAGCCTCAACATCTCCAATGTGCCGCTTGACTCGTGGGAGGGTATTAACGCTATAGTGTCCGCACCATCAGCAGAAACAAAATCTCCTAGCCAACGCACATTGCATGAGTGATTCTGAGGAGATTCTAGAATATTTTGTAACCGTTTTCTATACAGCTGTCCTAATCTCATTGCTTGGTGTAATCTGTAATTATGTCCAGACATGTCTATAATAGATCATACAATGTGTAAATGAATATGAAGGAAAGAAGAATAATTTACCAGGAAACATTGTCTCTGTCTCTCTATGGAATTCTCACAAATAGTGATTGTGCATTTCCTTCCTCAACTATTCAATATGGAGGCACTTGGGTGACATTAGGTCTTAATTTCTTCATTGCGCCGGTTTTGCTTCTTGTTCTTACAAAGTAATTACTATGAAATTTTTTGGTAAATAGCCGATGAAACAAACAACAATGATATGAAATAAACCGCAGCGGATGCAACAATGAGAAATAAAACAGTAAACAAAGAAAGAACACAGCGATATAAGTGGTTCAGCTCAAAATGAGCTTACATCCACTGTGGGGTTGGTTTCAAAGTTTCACTAGATCAAATGGAGGTTACAGAAAGAGAATCAAAAGATTCTTACAATAGAGAACACTCACCTTACGTGTATATACTCAATCCTCACAAGTTTCACTCAATATAGTGGAGAAATGGAGAAGAAATGATCAAAGGGAAAAGCTCTATTTTTCGGCGTCAAAAACAGGGCTGCTGCATTCTGCTTCGTCCGTCTGCGCGAAATGACTTCGCGATATTTATATTAGGCAATCTCGCTCGAGCGAGACTTAAACTCGCTTGAGTGAGGACTTCTAGGTCAGATTCGCTCAACTAGAAAACGGACACCTAGCAACACGTGGCATTTCGCTCGAGCGGGAGGTCGAGCGACTGTCGAGCGAAGTCACTGCCTGATCCTCGCTCGAACTGGAAGTCGAGCGAGGGTCGAGCGAAGTCTCGGGTTGAGGCAAGTCTCGAAGTCTCGAAGTCTCGCTCAAGTGAGGGTCAAGCGAGACAAGTCTGAGGCGTGTATTCACAAGCCATACTTAACAAATCTCCACCTTGGCTTGAATACCTAAAAGCCTCATAAAATCCAGATCAACCCAAGAATGTAAAATGCAGCAACTGAGAAACCAACCCCATTTGAGTTTCCTAAGGAACCTGGAAACCCCGAACCCCTATCAAGTCCAAACAAAATTTGAACTTGTATACTGTAACTGGCTTGGTCATTATATCTGCTGGATTCTCTGAAGTAGCAATCTTCTGAATACTAACTGTACCATCTGCCACTACTCCTCTGATAAAATGATACCTGACGTCAATGTACTTTGTTATCTCATTATACATTTGATTTTTAGTCAAATGTATAGCACTCTGGCTCTCACAAAACACTGTCATCTCTGTCTGCTGAAGACCCAAGTCACTGATTAGCCCCTTCACCCAAATGGCCTCCTCCTTAACAGCCTCAGCTGCTGCCATGTATTCTGCCTCTGTAGTTGATAAAGCAACAGTTGATTGAAGTGTTGTTTTCCAACTAATAGCAAAACCACATAATGTGAAAATGTAGCCTGTCAATGATCTTCTCTTGTCTAAATCCCCATCATAGTCAGAATCAACAAAACCAACAACAACAGAACTGAGATCTACATTTCTATCAAATATCAAGCCCACATGCGAGGTTCCCTTCAAGTACCTCAAAATCCATTTCACGGCCTGCCAGTAAGTTCTACCAGGCTTAGCCATATATCTGCTAACCACACTCACTACTTGTAAAATATCTGGACGGGTACACACCATGGCATACATAATACTACCTACAGCATTAGAGTAAGGAACATTTGCCATGGACTGTTCCTCCTCATCTGTCTGGGGAGATAGGGAAGCTGAAAGTTTAATATGCAACGCCAGCGGCGTGCTGACAGGTTTGGAGTTAGACATTCCAAACCTGTCTAGAACCTTCTCTATATACTTTCTCTAGGACAAGTATAACTTCCCAGCTTTCCTATCCCTGTGGATATCCATCCCCAATATTTTCTTAGCATCACCTAAATCTTTCATCTCGAACTCATCTTTAAGTTGAGTTTTCAACAAATCAACATCAACCATGCTTTTAGCAGTTATAAGCATGTCATCAACATAAAGCAATAAGTGAATGAAAGACTTATCAGGAAATTGTTTATGATATACACAACAGTCATAATTACTTCTCAAATAATCATGATCATTCATAAACAAATCAAAGCGTTTATACCATTGCCTAGGTGACTGCTTCAATCCATACAAAGACCTGTTCAGTCTGCATACACGGTCTTCTTTACCTTCAACTGTGAACCCTTCTGGCTGACGCATATAGATAGTCTCTTCAAGCTCACCATGTGAGAACGCTGTCTTCACATCAAGCTGCTGAAGCTCCAGATCATACAAAGCCGTGATGGCTAGTAAAACTTGGATTGAACTGTGCTTTACCACTGGAGAGAACACTTCATTGAAGTCGATCCCCTCTCTCTGACTGTAGCCTTTAGCAACTAGACGAGCTTTCTATCTTGCATCAGACTAGATTCCCTCTTTTCTCTTGAAAACCCACTTGCAGCCCACAACTCTGGTCTTCGCTGGTAACTTAACCAAATCCCAGGTTTGGTTCTTGTGAAGAGACTCAATCTCTTCAGTCATCGCTGAACACCACTGTGCAGACTCAGTACTCTTCACAGCCTCTGAGTAACTGGAAGGCTCCTGCCCCACAATTTCTTCCGCTGTAGCGAGTGCATAACTGATCATATCTGCATGAGCATATCTCTGAGGTGGTCTAATCTGCCTCCTCTGTCTACCAATAGCTATACTGTATTGCTCCTCAACTGGTGTCTCAGTCTCTGATTCAGAATCATGCTCATCAGCTATAGCATGGTCCTGAGTTACAGGTGGTGTCTCAAGTGAAGCCTGCAACTCCACCTTCTTCCCTGTAGACACGGGAATCTGATTTGTCGGATTAAGTATGGATTTCTCATCAAATACTACATCCCTGCTTATCACAAACTTGGGTGACTTGGGATTAATACACCACAATCTATATCCCTTCACCCTAGAAGCATATCCCATAAAAATACACTTATTTGCCCTAGGTTCTAGCTTACCATCATTCACATGAAAGTAAGCAGGACAACCAAATATCTTCAAATTCAAATAACCAGTAGGTTCATCAGACCATACCTGATTAGGTGTCTTCAACTCAATAGCTATGGCTAGAGAGCGAGTCACCAGAAAACAGGCTGTATTGACTGCTTCCGCCCAAAAGTCCTTAGACAGGCCGGCATTGGAGAGCATACTACGTGCTCTTTTTAGAAGGGTCCGGTTCATCCTTTCAGCCACTCCATTTTGCTGTGGAGTGTACCTGACTGTACGGTGTCTGGCAATTCCTTCGTTCTTACAGAACTCATCAAAGTCACTGCCGCAAAATTCCATTCTGTTGTCAGTCCGAAGCCGTTTCACTTTCTTACTGGTCTGATTCTCTATCAGAACTTTCCACTGCTTGAAGTTCTTGAAGACATCACTTTTCTGTTTCAAAAAATAAACTCACACTTTCCGTGAGTAATCATCAATGAATGTAAGCAAGTAATTAGCTCCACCTTTCGATAGAACTGAAGACGGATCCCAAATATCGGAATGAATGTAGTCCACTGTACCTTTTGTTCTGTGGACCCCAGTTGCAAACTGAACCCTGCTCTGCTTGCCAAATACACAGTGCTCACACAGGTCTAGCTTGCCCAAATTCTGATTCCCTAACAACCCTTGCTTACTGAGGATAGATATCCTCTTCTCACTCATATGGCCCAATCTCATGTGCCATAGACGTGTAACATCTGACTCTGACTGATCATATACTGAAACTGCAGCTTCACCGCTGACTGTACTACCCTGGAGGAAATAGAGACCATCTTTCAGGTCTCCCTTCATAATAATCATGGAGCCTTTGCTGACCTTTAGAACTCCACATTGTCCTATGTACTTCAAACCCAAAGAATCAAGGGCCCCCATGGAGATAAGATTCTTTTTTAAGTCTGGAATGTGCCGGACGTTAGTCAATGTCCTAACCATTCCATCAAACATCTTGATCTTCACAGAACTCATTCCTGCAATCTTGCAAGCTGTGTCGTTCCCCAACAAAACAGAACCACTGTTGACTGGTTCATAAGACATGAACCAGTCCCTTCTGGGACACATATGGAATGTGCAAGCTGAGTCCATAACCCACTTATCACTGAACTGACTGTTCGAATCACTGATTGCAAGAACTACATTAGAGCCATCAGATTCATCAGCAGCACTGACGGCATTAAAGGAACTCGTAGATTCCTCCTTCTTCTTCAGCTTCGTACACTCACTCTTGTAGTGTCCAAACTTCTGACAGTAATAGCATTTTACATTCTTCTTGTTGGACTTGGACTTTGATTTCCTCCGGGACTTTCCTCTGCCCTTCTCTGAACCCTTATGACTAGATCTTCCTCTGTCGGAGGTATCTTTGACAAACAAACCACTGGCTTGTGCTTCACCACCCTTATCATACTTACTCCTCAACTCTTTCGAGTTCAAAGCTGACTTCACATCTACTAAGGAGATAGTATCTCTACCATACAGCATAGAATTTACAAAATTCTCAAATAAGGCAGGTAATGAACAGAACACAATTAAAGCTTGATCTTCATCATCAAGCTTGATGTCAATATTTCTAAGATCCATAACAATCTTGTTAAACTCATCTAGGTGTTCAGTAGCTGACGAACCCTCAGTCATTTTGAGTGTATACAACCGTTGTTTTAAATACAACCGGTTAGTGAGAGACTTCTTAATATACAAGCTCCAAGCTTGTTCCAGAGACCCTCAGCGGTCTCCTTCTCCGCCACCTCTCTCAACACTCCATCAAACAATGACAATAAAATAGTACTGTGTACCTTTTCTTCATCGTCCTTAGACGATACAGGAGAATCTGCCATCCTTTCCTCTAGAACCTTAAATAACCCCTGCTGGCGCAACAATGCCTTCATCTTCAGGCGCCATAAGCTGAAACTGTTCTGACCGTCAAATTTCTCAACTTCAAATCTTGCTGTAGCCATCCCTTCAAATATTCACAGAGCCTGAAACGCTCTGATACCAGTTTGTTGGGAAATAGCCGATAAAACAAATAACAAAGATATGAAATAAACCGCAGTGGATGCAACAATGAGAAATAAAACAGTAAACAAAAAAAGAACACAGCGATTTAAGTGGTTCAGTTCAAAATGAGCTTACATCCACTGTGGGGTTGGTTTCAAAACTTCACTAGATCAAATGGAGGTTACAGAGAGAGAATCAAAAGATTCTTACAACAGCGAACACTCACCTCACGTGTATACACTCAATCCTCACAAGTTTCACTCAATATAATGGAGAAATGGAGAAGAAATGATCAAAGGGAGAAGCTCTGTTCGTCGGCGTCAAAAACAGTGCTGCTGCGTTCTGCTTCGTCCGTCTGCGCGAAATGACTTCGCGATATTTATATTAGGCAATCTCGCTTGAGCGAGACTTAAACTCGCTTGAGTGAGGACTTCTAGGTTTCTAGGTCAGATTCGCTCAACTAGAAAACGGACACCTAGCAACACGTGGCATTTCGCTCGAGCGGAAGGTCGAGCGATTGTCGAGCGAAGTCACTGCCTGATCCTCGTTCGAGCTGGAAGTCGAGCGAAGGTCGAACGAAGTCTCGGGTTGAGGCAAGTCTCGAAGTCTGGAAATCTCGCTCGAGCGAGGGTCGAGCGAGACAGGTCTGAGGCGTGTATTCACAAGCCATACTCAACAAAATTCTACACCTGCAAAATGTTTTAGTGAATATCAACAGAGCGTTGAATAATGTTAAATAAGTAATACACTGAAAAGGTCTGGGAAATGAATGGAAAACAACAGCATTGAATTTGAAACACTTTGGACTGTAAGCACTGTTGAAAGGACAGGAGTAATCGCTATTTGCTTTCCCATTATACATGACACTGAAAGAAGAATCTCTGAATATGTGCATAATGGAGCTTGAACGTAGAAAAAACGGATGGCATGATATATCTTACCTGTATGAGTGGGATTATCGATCAGAAACGAGGTTACCTCCCGATTCGAAGAGTCTAATGATGGTAGTAGATTTATAACAGAAACATGTGGTCGTCCAGAATTAAAAAGTCAGCCACTAAGCTATTATCCCCACGGCACTTGCACCACACGCCAATTAAGATCATGTCCACTGATACCGGCCCAAAACAAATAGAGTCAATGATCAGCCATTTTAAAAATAATCATTTTTTTTTTTTATCAAGTTACCAGTTCAACCATTTCTGAATCTGCGGTTATTTTATTTTTTCTTAAAAAGTACATAAGCCCCTCAAATTTTATTAATTTACATTTGATCTTACACTCCTTTCAATAAATGGGTCTAGCTAGCACGTTAAATATTTATTTAATTAATTAAATGGGATAGTGTAGAGACGTATATAGTTCAAACTCATTTTTGATACTATGTGAAATTAACAATTGTATTAGAAATTTAAACTGATTAATAAAAATAGATATTATTGTTTATATTTTATCTTTACATGCAATTAGTGATCCCTAAACTACTAAAAACTGATGGTAAAATTTATTAAAAAAAATGACAAAATACACATATTAAATTAGAAACAAATTATGTATTATCAATGATGTGATATAAAACGTATTTCTTTATCATTTATTTATCCTAATATCAAAAATATATATTAAAACAGAACTTTTTAAATAAGAATATTATAGACATATATATATATATATATATATTTAAGAATGTGAGAGTGCTTGTATGAAATAAAATATCTTAGATTTAAAATAACAATTAGTTTCATATATCTACAATCTAAAAGTCATTGTTCACGTTCAAATATCACTACAAGAAAAATCAGTATCCTTGACGGATTATGTAACACCTAGTTCCAATGTCTCTTTGTTTTCAAGATTTTGTTTTTTTTTCTTAAATAAATTACGGACCTAAAACTTTTGTTTTGAAGATCTATATTTTTATCTTTAAGTTTCATAGTTTTGTTATAAATCTTTTTATTGGTCGTATTAAAAAAAAAAACAAGTTAGATTATTTTATTTTATATTACATCGAGATCTAATTTAGTTTCGTGTTTCCAACTTATGATTTATTTTTTTGTATGTCTTTTTTTTCAAACGAACATAGTGCCCTCTTCCTTTAAAATTCTAGAATGCATATTATTTATCTTTTTAGTTCTTTTATTTATACGTGTTGATTTATAACATTTATGTATTTATTTCTTTCACCTCCTCACCACGACTTTGCAATTTCTGTTTTAGTTCTCATACAAGATCTCCCGCTCAACAATTTTGATACCTAGAATCCCACTCTCTTTTTACTAGGTTTTCAACCACCTATATGCATTGTTTTCCCACCATCTCCAGTTACCTTATTTTCTCTCTAGGATTTCCCATCTTGCTATGTATAAGTACGGATTATAAAAAGATTTTCTCAATCACTCGATACCTCCCCTCCTGATTTTTCTCCCTCTTGATGTGAAACTTCCCACGATTCAGCAGTTACTTTCTTTGTTTCTCACACAAAAACCTCTCTCAACAGTTTAGAATACTCACGGCTCTCTTTCTTCTCTTTAAGGGTCTAGCCATATATATATATATATGACATATATTCAACACAGTATGTGAAAAAAACTTCCCTTTGCTGCAACATTTGATCGAAGGAAGAACAAGGCCACGACATTTTTCCTCGTCCAACATCATTGCACAACCATAGCCAACCACCGTCCCGCATACTACAGCAAACCTTCGATGAAACATCTCTCCCACACCAAAACCATTACATGAAGGAAAACACTAACCCAAACCCCTTACACCTCCGTAAACATGCCAAAGCTCCTCCTCCACTCAGCAATGCACCACTGATAGCTTCCTCCACGAGAAAACCCACCATGGTTTGCATCACCATGAACCGTTGCATCCATCCACGCCACCACCCCATCTCACGAAGAGCCACCTAGCCATAATTTGGTTTTTCCCGCACCCCAAGGCCACGGCAATCACCCAAACTCATCGGTGCAACCTCGCCACCCCAAAGCCAAGCCACCCTACGTTGCAGCCTCCTCCCTCAAAGAACCACTGTATACCGCCAACAGCCAACCATAACCTCCCCCGTGAAAATCATTAAAACTCACCTATGCCCCTGTTTACACCACCCCGAAACAGAGCAAAGAATGCTTTCCATGGATCTCGGGGTCTCAGCCACGCTGCACGCCGGGAACCACCCAGATAACCACAAAAAATGTCAGTCGCTCCACCTGGCCAGTCGTTTAGCACTTCATGGTAAGGCATCACGGCAACCTCTCCTTTTTGCTCTATCTCGATTTACTCTTCCATTTCTCACCGTGTCTCTCTCTCATCCTCTCTCATCAATGCCAGTTGTACTTCTTTCTGGAAACCACCACGTCCCTCCATCTTGGCCGCAACCCCTTTCCCTCTCGGTGAGTCTCCCTTGATTTGTACCTAGCCTAGCATTGGTTTGGTTTCATGCAAGTTATGGTTTTAATTTCTTTGCGTAAAATTGCAAAAGGGGAATGTTAGCTCAAGATTTTACAACTTTGCCCTCAGTTTTAAAGTATGTGTTTTAGTGTTATAAGTTTTTTTTGAGTGGGTTTCTTTTTGGTCTGGCTGGTGTTATAATGGTTCCCTTTTATTTATTTTTCATTTGTCTTTCGTGAAATCTTTCAGAAGTAAATGTTTTGGGTTGGTCTCACGTTTTAATTTATTTTAGGCTCCCGTTTTAAATTATTTCGGGTTCGCCTTTTCAAATATTTTTTTTGAATTTAAGTTATAAATGAATTTTGGATCGGGATAAGTGGTGTTGCATTTTATTAAATAGAACGAGTTTTGATTTCTGTAAGAGACTTTTTGGGGTAAGCATTTATTAAGAGAAAATCGATATATTGGAGAATTTATAATATTTTATGATTTTGGAAGAATTCGGTAAATCTAAAATATTTTGGGTGGTTTGGTTTTTAAGATTTTGAGGACGTTTAGATGTTAAGGGAAGATGGCGGATTTTTCATATCTCAAGTTTAAATGCGATGTATGTGTTCAGCTGGATTTATGAATTACGCGAATATTTTATAGGTGGCGAATGATTTGATTCGGCATTCTTAAGGAAAATTTATGAAAGGTTAAGAAGTCTAGGTAAGTGTGGTTTTTATATTTGGCTTTACACCAATTCTGAGACCGAGATTGACTTTCTGAAAATTTTGCATGTTTTTGTTATAAATGAGAACTGGGAAAAAAAATAACCTCGGTAAGTTATTTGCATTACTCATGAAATCTATGTGAAAAAAGAGAAAAATATTTCTATCATGCATATTGTAAACATGAGCAATATTGTCATGTTTCTGAAATGTATAAAAGAGCGAATTTGAAAATTGATATTTTATTTATGTGATGTGAAATATTTTAGAGTTATTGTTGGTTATCTAAAAATGATATGAACAAGTTTAATACATGATTTGATATGACATAACATGATATGACATAGATATGAAAACTTTTGGCATTCTTATCTATTTGATCTACTTTGGAAAATGGTTCTGATATGATTATACTAGTTTACGTGATATGGTTGGTACCAACAAGATATGATATGATAGGAGTACAACCACTTTGGAAACAAAGTGGTCATGTATGTGTTTCCTTTCTGTGTGCACACTCGGGACTTCAAGAATGGATAAAGGAAAGTCTCACAATATAATACTGCTTAATTTGGCCATCGGGGATAGCACAACCCTACCACGTGGGTTAAATATGGTACATGTTCTGATATGATGATAAGATGAGATTGTACAGTTACTTGTGCCAAAGCGTTTTTTGTTAATAAATAATGATTTTCTAAATGTAAAATGATTGAAAAGTCGCTCTATTTTTTATTGATAATAGATTTTGGAAATCTATATATGAAAATAAAAGGATTCTAGTTCATGCATATGAGGTTTCTTTTAAAAATGCTCATGTTTGCACTTTTGTGTATGTCCTCCTCTTACTAAGTTGTGGTTAAACTCACCCCTTATCTCTGAATAATTTTTAGATAAGTTTGGATATTTTAGCCAAGGATCGAATTATGAAGTATTGGGTGAGATGACTTAAAAATAGTTGATTAAGCACAGAGAATTTATATGAATATTGATAAGGTTTAGTAAAAAAATATTATTGTATTCTGGTGACTTAGCATTTTTGGTATTTGTGACGCCCCCAACTTACGTCTGGGATTTAACGTAAATTAAGGTGTCTGGATGAGTAACACTTGGCTACTCACCCTCGTACTTAACAAGACTAAAAAGCATAAATCACTTAACTCGCAGCGGTCAGGTCTTAGATATAAAACTTTCTAAAGATCACACGGAAATATATATACAACATTCATTAAAACTTAACATTGTACTTTTTACATATACAAGACCCAAACTGTAGCAAAATATTTTACATTCATCCAAAAGAATTTTCCTTCACCTCACTCTTTCTCCCTCTTAACCTCGGGGTATTCTCTCCCATAGCGAAACCTATCCATACTAATACTAAAGTCTCGCTGGAGCTGTTGTCCCTGTGGAGTCACACAAACCCCACACATGGACAATGAGCCATCTACTCCTAAGGTTATACAGCATCCGGTATGTCGCCTTTCTTCAGCAAAAGTGGATGCGTCAAGACTCCAAGCTCCGGTAGGTCTGATAAGAGGTCCGAAGGAAACAAAAGAAACGTCCATATAAGGACTATAGTCGGAAAGTCCCTCAGGACTCCCCGAAATCTCCTGCCTCATCGGGGCTGTCCCCCTGCTGGTCATCGAATCCTGTACAAAGTGATATGCACAAAATATATGGAGCCACAAAAGAGTGAGATTTCGAATGAAATCTCAATAAGTACATAAACAGCTTAAAGGAAACAGGGAAAACAACCATAAAGTCATTACCACAAATGACACAGGAAATTACCCTAATATACCCCTCACAGGACCACTGTCTAACAGATACTTTTCTTAACTCACCCATGAACTTATATTAAATTACACCGTATTTCTCTTAAGATTCTTATTCTTTCACATCACTGATGGGCGTTACGTCTCGCCGTCCCCATCACATACACTCATCAATCATCCGGGCGTTACATCTCGCCGTCCCCGTTATGATGAGTCTGGTGTCAATCATCCGGGCGTTACGTCTCGCTGTCCCCGTTATGACACAAAATATATACACATATTACTGCGGGCGTTACGTCTCGCCGTCCCCGTGAAGATCAGTCACACGGGCGTTACGTCTCGCCGTCCCCGTGGAGATCACATATTCTTATATCATGACAGGCGTTACGCATCGCCGTCCCTGTCGGCACGTCAGTCATCCGGGCGTTACGTCTCGCTGTCCCCGTTACGACGTGACTAACCTAATCTTTATATAAATTGTTTTCTTTCTTTTTGTTTCTCTTTTATTCATATGAGTTATTTTCACCTATAACTCTTCCCATTTGAAACCCCCATTTCTATTCTAAGAAAACCCTAAGTCTAAGCAAAACAGGGCATCTCGCTCGAGCGGCTTGTCGAGCGAGTATCGAGCGAAGTCTCGGGTTGGAACTCGCTCGAGCGAAACTCTAGCGAGGGTTCATATTTTGCCTTCGCTCGACTCACATGTCGAGCGAACTCACGGCTCTAAGAGTTTTTCTACTCAAAACATGCCAATCTCTTCCATACACCCTATTTATCTTCTTAAAAACTTAAATCTAAGTTTCTACAATTTTTTTGAACACATTAACAAGACAAATTACAATCAACCCTACTCATGTGTCCATTTCCACTTAATCATGTTCTTAAGTGTTCACTACTAGTAAACATAACTCAATCATGCCAATAAACCATTTCCATGCTTAAATTAAGCTAGAATATGGACTTACAAATTCTTCCAAGCTCAAGAGAATTGATCCCACCAACTCCTTGCAAGTTTTCTTCCAAACTCACTCACTTAGCTCACAAGTGTACTCTTTGAGGGTTTGGGGAGGGTTTTCTGGTATGGCTTCAAAAGGGCAAGTGTTCTCTCCTTCTAAAGGAGCTTAGAAAGCTCTCAAGGCTCTATTTATAGGGTGGTGGTCGACCAACATGAGGGAGAGAAAAGGAAATGCACCTAAGGTGCCCTAGTTGCCAGATTTGCATGTAATGAGGTGTCCATCTAAGCAAATCTAATGATGAGGATTAAGCCTCCCAAATCCTAGGCTTTGCAGCTGGATTAGTCATCCAAGGGCTCACATTTGAGGTGGTTTGGCTGCCCATTTTGATCCATGGCTGAGGAGTAAGCTAAAGGGATAAGAGGTGAGGTGGCATTTCACCTAACCATGCATGCATCTCTCATCTTCAGCTCCCCCCTTGTGTCACACGCCCCCTTCCAGCTTTTCCTACCCATTTGGTTCCTTCCCAACTCCCTTAGGTCTCCCCTTAACAAGTTCTAGAAGGTCACTTCTTAGTTTAGTTAAGGTAGAGCCAAATTTGATCCACTTAGTCACCTATCAACCAGATTTTGGCTCCCCTTGAGTTCCCATCATACTAACTATTCAATTGACTTCCAAATCAACTTTCCATCCATTCCTAACTACCCCTACACATGTTCTAGTCCCAGAAAATCTTAAAACCAATTGCCTAATTAGTTACATGCCCCAATCTAGTTCAGTTTATCCAACTCGGGTTCCATTTAAGCCCATTCCAAAGCTGCCTACTTGATTCCCAAATAAGCTATTGATTACCTCCGAATCTCAGAAAACTTAAAACATAAAAGTTTTATATCTATCTCTTAAGGTTCTATACCAATTGGAATCACCTCATTTGGACCTCATATGACTGACTTAAGCCTGTTTTTCTAAAACTCGACAGATTAATCCGAAAATGCCTAATTCCCAATACTAAGTGTAATCTCACATTCCTCAACTAAATCTCCCACTCTAATTTCCTAATAAATAAATGCATCAAATAAATTTCCTTAAAATAATATTCATAAAATAGTTTACCTTAGAAAATTTGGGCTATTACAGTATTGATGATATTGAGGAAATGGGTTTTAAGACCAAGTTTTATATGATATTTGGAAATTTGGAGTATTTAATTATGGTGTTGAATGTGAATGTATATGATCGGATGTAACTCTCCGACCCCTACGAGACCGGGGCATTACAGACTATTTGTTGCGAAAATGACTATTTGCTGCGAATATAAAGTCATTTTAATAAAAAATAGTCATTTTGGCAGAGAATAGTTGGCTACGGATAACTAGTTTTCTTGTAGTAAATATGCAATTGTGGAAAAGAAAGAAAGCAGATAAATTGTAATTAATGGAAGGGAATTTTTGAAGAGTCTAAAAATATAGGAAACTCACATGTTTTGTATTTAAACAATATTTATTTGTTTGTTTAATTGCCGAAATTTCATAGGTCCCAAAGTTTTGACTTCTTTAAAGAATTATAAATTATTGTTTATAGACTTGAAACGAATTTTTATTTTTTAGCAAAACCCTAAAGGGCTTCTTTTGGGATCAATTTCTACCTTCTTTCTAGGCAAAATTAAATCTGCTATTTTTAAATTTTTTGTTCAACACGAGGGATAGGTTCTACCTCTTATGGATGTCGAAAGAGTTGTTTTAGATTTTTAGAGGGCGGCCAATAAGAGGGAGATTTTTTTTTTCTTGGGACCATTGACGATATTTTTCTTAATTATATTAAACAGTGAAGGGTTTCAACTTTTAAATATATTAAAAATACATTTTTGATGTTATTACACTTATTAGAAATTATTGATATTCAAGGTTCTCTAGACTAAATAGTATACAGATTGGTCTTCAAATGAGAATTAAATTCGAATCCTCCACGCCTGTTAAAATAAATAAATAAATAACAAGAAAAAGAAAAGTGATCATGATGGTGAAGAGTGGCCGCTATTAGAACTGGTGTAAAACCTCCAATCTTAATTAGCAGCTTAGCATCCCAGCTTATTGTTTCAAAATTTTATTATAAATGAAATCACAATATATTAAAATTTATTAAAAGGAAAAGTCTAAAACACTAAAATATAAACCCTTACAACTTCTATGAACCCTAATGTTGATTATTTTTATGATAACGAGCCTAGCTTTAATCTTGGCAATATGCGAATTGTTATGTATGTTGTGTATCAAAGGAAGAAAGATTTAGAGAAAGACAAAATTTTATAATGAAAAATTTTGAAACGATTTATAGGACGATTTATTTTGAAGTATGATATTGTTGCTAATAATTAAAATAAAAAATAGAATCTGTAAGGGTTCTGTGGGTTCGAACGTAATGGAAGTAGCAGATGAACACTAAAATGTAGAAGCGAAAGAATGAATGTAAAATAGATATGAATTTGTGGAAATATAGATGAACAGTAATTGAAGATAAAAGAAATAAATAGATAATCACGCTTTGAGATATTCGAGGTTCCCAATTCCTCCTATTAAAATAACAAACAGTTTTTTCAATATTTTCTAGATAACCAAACACTACTCCCATCCCTCCTACTTATACTAATTCACCTAGGTCGTGGGCCAACTAAGGCTGTGGGCCACTCTACTAAGCTTACTAGACCCAACAACAGCTAACATTTGAACAACACAATTAAAACCAAAAGACTAAATGTATACAGTCATTAAACTCGATCCGCTTATATTGGGTTCCTAACAGAATCTTGATGTGCTATATTTATGAAGTGATAGTCTTTTTAAAAATAATATTTTATTATGAATTTTTATAATTTTTTAATTTTTTAAATTTTATTTTTTATTATATATAAAGATATAAACTGATTGGAGATGGTATTCAATCTTTATAAAATTGTAACCATTCTTGAAGAAAAAAGAAACAATTATAATTCCTAGATTATAATTACCTAGCACTAATACTAGCCGACAATTTTAGTTATAGTTACAAATCGTCATCAAGGTGAACTATCCTTTCCAACAATTATAATTACCTAGCAAATATAGACAAAAGTGTCCATTTAAAGAAAAAAAAAAGACAAAAAATCATAACAGTAAAAGGAATTTTGGGTTTCGGGGGTCAAATTTGAAGACGCAGATGAACAAATTTGTTGCATCCAAAAGGGACAGAAATAACCAAAATAAACTATTTTGGTTATTTCTACTCCTTTTAGATGCAACGAATTAGTTATTTCTGATCTTTTTTCTGTAGTGTTTAGTCCTTTTCCTGACAAAAAAAATATCCATAGCAATGCTAATTAGGACAAAAATTGAAACGAAGAAAAACAACTCCCATTAACGAAAAAACTGACATTGACAACTACATAACATTATATTCACAGAGAGAGAGAGAGAGACAGAGAGTACTTGGTGACCATCGAAGCGACTTGGGAGTGGTAGGTGTTGTAAAATCAAGGAGAGAGATGAGACGATGGTTTATAGTGCTGTTAGGACGACGAGTGAAGTCAGTGGTGGCTGATATGGGGGCAACGGGAAGGCGCGTCTTCCATGTGAGGACCGACGACATCACCTAAAACTCTTACCTCAATAAAATCAAAGTGCACTCTTTCAAGTAACGGTTTTGCAAGTAGGGCCATTACGTTCTCTGATGCCAACTTATGGAGAATTGGTTGGATTCCCTCACCTGCCCTTTCCACGATATTTCCAATCCATTCAATGGTAGTTGGACCCATGCAGCTTCAAATTAAGTTCTTAGAATCGACCCGGACATTGATGGTGCATTGGCACTCTTGAAAAGCATTGAGTCCAGTTCTTCTGTCCAGGCAAGTAATTGGGTTCACATTAAGATTATAAATTCAAAGAACACTCTTTCTTGATCTTTACTTTTTCCACTCTCTCTGTTTCTTAATTTTTGCTTTGGTTCTCTCTCTCTTAGACTCCGAAACGCCTTTTATAGCCATATTTTCCAGCTCCCTAGAATTGGTGATGGACAGGTGGCTTGATTTTATGTCTATTTTTACTTTTTTCTCTTCTTAAGTTTTTTAATTTAAAATTGTTAATCTAGTGTAATTGAGTTTATATATTATTTGTTATGGTCCTAGAAAATCTAGATAGAAATATCCTGGCAGCTTGAGGTGCCAGACCCTTAAGTAGTTGATTTCATTCATAATGCATTACGCCTTAAATATGCGTTACATAATTGAAAATAATTGAAGACAATTGCCCGACTATGCACAGAATAGTGCACTTCAAGAAAAACGACCCACTAAAAAGCCATGGCTCGTTAACTCTAACAGGCCATTGACTCGGTCCTAGACCAACTGAAATTGAAACATACAAACATGAAAATGCCATTATCAACTTAAGTAATACCCTCGGATACATAGCCCTTACAAACACTTGGAATTTTTGGCGTGTAACACAATCTCTTCCTTCAGCAAAACTCGCCCATGAGTTCGGGATATGTCTTGCGCAGCTCTGCTACATCTACTCAGGTTGCATCTTCCTTTTTAGATCCATTCCACTGAACCAAGAGATCTACTCCCGTGCGATTCCCCTTTAGGGTTTGGGGGCCATCGTGTCGTCCTCCATTATTGTCGAAAATTTAAGGTTTGGGTTTACCTGGGCTCCAAGCTTCTTTTTGAGGTAGGAGATGTCAAATACTAGGTAAATCTTGAAGTCTTTGGGTAGATCTAGCTTGTATGTAACTTTTTAAATCTTTTGAATGATCTAGAAGGGCCTGAAATACCTTGGAGAAAGCTCCAAGCTTCTCCTCACCGCGATCGTCATTTGCCTCTAGGGTGTTAACCTCAAGTAGACCCAATCTCCTACACTGCATTCTCTTTCTGTCCTTTTTTATCTACATAATGCTTCGTCCATATTTGAGCTTCTTGCAGGTTTTTACACCAAGGTGAGAGTGAAGTCTCAACATGTCATTTTGTCTTCAAAAACTTGCATCGTCATGGTCCCAGGCTCATAAGGGAGGAGTCTTGGTGGCTGTTGTCCGTATACCATCTCAAAGGGACTAAATCTTATGGAAGAGTGCTCTGAGGTATTGCATGTCTACTCGGCTAAAGTTAGCCAACTGGTCCAATATTTGGGCCTGTCACTGGTAAAGCACATGAGGTACCCTTCTAACCATTTGGTCATCACTTTTATTTGACTATCTATTTGAGGGTGGTATACCAAGCTCATTAGCAACTTTGTTCTACCTAAATGGAAGATTTCCTTCCAGAAGTCACTTGTGAATATTACGATCACTAACTATACTTTGTGGTATGCCAAGTAATTTGAATATATTTTTCATGAATGCTTTTGTGACTGCTGCTGTGTTTGGATGAGCTAGTGGTATGAAATGACTATATTTGCTGAAACCATCTATATTACCATGATTACATTGTATCACTTGGACAAAGGCAACCCCTCTATAAAATCCATACTAATATCCACCCACAGTTTGCTTTGTATTGGTAGTGGCTGTAAGGCCCTAGCTGGTTTGAGGTTTTCTATTTTTTTTCTTTGGCATACCTTTCATTGTCTTATATACTGTCTGATGTCTTTTCTCATACTATGCCAAAAAAGTTCCCTCTTGAGTCTGGAGTGAGACTTTTGTGAACCAATGTGTCCTATGGGGCTACTATGAAACTGATATATTACTTGCTCTAGTTATGTCTTTAGGGTTCTCAAGTACAACCTCCCCTTATAAAATAACAACCCCCCCCCCAACCCCCACCCCCACCCTCACCTTAAGCTGGTACTTGAGAGGATCAAGATCACCCTGATAATAGTGGTTGAGTAATTGCTGCACCCCAAGCTGGTACTTGAGAGGATCAAGATCACCCTGATAGTAGTGGTTGAGTAATTGCTGCACCCCAAGTTAGCTTATCTATTCGCTCACCTGGACAAATTGGAATATTCAGTACCTTTGTAGCAATATTTGGATTGAAGAGAGATCTCATATTGTCTATATTCCACCACTTGGTATTACTATCCAATAAAAGTGCCATCATCTCATTTTCAAGGAGTTGAAGCTTCAAGCAAACCAGATTTAGTCCCTAGTATCCAATTGTCCTACCAAATTTTAACAGACTTTCCATCCTCAATCCTCCACCTATAGCCTTTCATTAGCAAAGACTTAGCTTCCCAAATACCACTTTATGTGTAAGATGGATTCCTTTCCAATTTGGACCCAAAAACACTAGTATTTGAAAAATACCTAGCCTTTAGGATCTTGTGCAACAAAGTACATTCACCATTCAATATCCTTCATTCTTGCTTAGCCAAAAGAGTCAATTTTAAAACTCTCAAATTCTTAGATTTCATCCCTCCACTAGCTTTTGACACACATCTTAGCCTAATTTACCTGATGTATCTTCCTCTCATCCTTTTTTTGACTCCACCAAAACCTTTTCATCATAGCCTTCAACTCAAAACATAGCACACTAAGTAACAGAAAATGTGACATGCCCATTTTACATTCTGAATTAACGTAAATAGAGACATCAAGATAGGTAACACAATGCTACATATCATTCGTACTTATCATAAATAGCTTATATGCACCTAGCTTACTAATCATGTATAATGAGTAATGCAGCGGAATAAGGTTAATTCTAGAAAATGCAAAGAAAGCTAACTTTGCACATAGATCACATGATACTACATAATTAAAACCCATAGATATATTTACAATAACATCAAGTATCAATTACACATAAGATAGGGATCCAAAATACATATACTTAGGTTCTCATTTTTCCTTTATGCCTCCTCACTAGGGAGGTTCTTTCTTAACTTTCTTATATTCATTCCTATATCGAAACTTGTTCATACTGGTCTCAAAATCGCGTTGGAGGAATTTTCCTGATAGAGTTACAAAAACACTATTTATAGACAAAGAGCCATCAAAGTCCAAAAGCAGGGAACGTCCTATGTTTAACCAGTCCTCGAACATCAAATATGTATGTTGCCTTATTTCCTCCATCACATGATCAAAAATAGAAGAGGCGTAGTTCTCAAAAAAATAATTGATAAGTGGAGAGAATTCGGTGGGCCCTCAAGGCTCACCAAAATCTTTCGGAGAGTCCGATTCTCCTGACTGATCATACCTACCTGCAACCAAATCTATCATTCTGAAAGAAATGATAGATAATATTCAAAGAATGAGATTTCAAGGAATCTCAGTAAGTATATACATATAACATAATAAAGTGATAACAATATTCACAAATAATATATACATACACATGGTATGACCATAAGACCTATTAATCCTGATTCGTACGTGACTTATGCATGACTTATATTTGGATTGTGCACCTTTATAAAAAGAAAGATTTGTCGGACATAGGTGCACACTTTTCGTGTCATGACGTATTTTTTTCGTGAAAATCTTAATTTCATATTTTCATTTTTATTCTTATAAATTTTATTCTTAACCACGACGGTAAATCGAATCGCCTTCACTATCGGGTATCTTAGCATGATGGCAGATCGAATCGCCTTCATCATTAGCTTTCATATTTTCATCAGTCATACGACAATTACGTATCGCCTTCACCGTCATGACGAGCCTTATCATATTATGGTGGTAGATCGAATCGCCTTCACCGCCGATCATGTCAGTCGAACAGAAGTTATGTATCGTCTTCCCTGTCGTGACACGAAAATACTTATTATAGCGGCAGTTACATATAGTCTTCACCGCCAAGTCTTATCAATTATACAAGCGTTACGTATTATTGTCCTGGCTATGACATGACTTTTTATCATTCGACAGACATTACGTATCGCCGTCTTTGTCGACACGTTAGTCATACGGGAGTTACATATTGTCTTCCCTGTTATGACGTAACTTTTAAATTTTCTTATTCTTAATTGTTCATTTCTTATTCTTATAAATATTCTTATTCTCTTAAAACGAATGCCATGACTCTTAACGTCAAACTTATGACAAACTAAAATATGCATATACTCTTAGACATTTGCATGCATGCCTTATACTTACATGGATCTTATGACATATATGACCTTCTTACTCAATGCTTAACATAGATAATTCACATCACATATCAAATATCAATTAAGCATAGACAATTCACATCACATATCATATATCAATTAAAACATGAATAATTCACATCACATATCATATATCAATTAAAACATAATCCCTTTGCTTAAGGAATGAAATAAAACAATTTTAATTTTAAATAATTTGATGTAGGCTGAACATAGAAAAAAATTATTTTCTTTTCTTCTTAATCATACTCATTCCTTATTTTCAAAATTTCATAAGTCAATTCACTAGTCTCCTAACTGAAACACACACACACACACACACATATATATATATACATTTCTCCATATTTTCAATTAATTCTTTTTATTCAAGACTTTGCTTTCATAATTTTATTCATGGCTAAATCATTATTATTTTTTTCAATAGAATCTATACCATAGTTTAATATTACAAAAATAATCAACTTAACATAGCTCAAATGACAAAACATAAAATGTTTCAACCTATTTTATGTGGAGGCCAAAACCCCTAATTTCTATTTCCATATCTTTTGTTATTTAATCCTTACATATTTTTATCTATTCTCTCCCATCGTAGTTTCCTAAAATAAGATCTTAATTCATAATAAAGTTTTTCTTATTTTCTTGCAAGAATTCATATTTTAAACTTGCTTAAATCATACTAACATATACTATCATTTTGTATTTTAAAAGAGCAACTATGGCTATAGAATTATCATATAAGTAATCCAATACTAAGATCATGTTGTTTTGTGCACTTACAAATTTCTCTAAAAATTTTCACTTGAAATTGGACTTGGCTTTGGCAATCACTTCTCAATGTATCCAAAAAGCCTTTGTTCAAGATCTATGGATGAGTTAATAGTTTAAACAAAGAGTGGATGGTTTCTTGGCTAGGGTGGCCGTGAGTTTGAGTGAGGAACAAGTGGAAAAACTCCTCTCCTAAGAAGGGTCGACCAAATATATAGCGAAAGGATTCAAAAATTGGCTTAAGACTCATGGTCTTTGTGTTGCCGTGGCTAAGTGTCCTATTGGGTGTAGCTTCATCATTTGATCTAAATCCTAGATTTGGTTGGCAAGGCAAACATCCATGGGCTCTCCTTGTGCCACCTACTAGCTTAACAAGATTATTAGATAAAAAAAAATCTGATTACTTGAGTAAGAATATCTAGAAGTACATCACATTTTCTACATATCTCCTAATGTCATCTGATGTTTTCTAGGGAAAAACCCTCTCTTGCCACATGTCCATACAGGTGTCATGTTAAGGGATAATGTTCAAAGATTTCTCAAAAAGAGGACAAGACAAAGACGGTGCCAACTCTTTTGCTTAAGTCGGTGCTATATCTTCCTACGACTAAGTTGGTTTAGTCGACTTCCAATCCAATTTTGTTATTGATCCAGTCAGTATATCTTAAAACTCAAAATATGAAAGTTGTAGATATTTATCTTAGGGTTCTTTAGAATCTTAAATTATCTCATTCAAAGATCATATGAGAAAGTTATGCTCATATTACTAAAATACGATGAAACTGCTTGGAATATGTCCAATCCGATTTCACCATATGGTACCACTTGACTTCTTTCTCAATTTTCCTAACTCGAATTTCTCCTTGACTTTTCAAAGGCTATATCATTTAGATTTATCTTTTTGTTTTTATTTATATAAAAAGAATACCATAACCAAATCTACAAAAAGAATTTCTATAGTTTTTGTTTCTTTTTCTAATACTAAAGAAAATTTAAGTATGCATATAAAATATATTTCCAAGAAATTCTCACAAATAAGCTAAAACAATTTTTAAAATAAATATAACTATTCTAATATAAATTAATAGAAGAAATCGGGTCATCACATATAACAACAGACTAAATAAATTGGTGTAACTATTGCCACAACTTTAATAAGCATTTTCTTACCCCCTGAGAGATTAATTTTTATTCTAGTCTTGTAACTTCTTCCATACTTGATATTTAATGTCAGTAAAAGATCTTGCTTTTTGACCTACCAATGACAGGTGGTAACCCGAGATACTTCTCATAATTGTTTTCAGACTCAATGTTCCATATATCCAAAATCTGACTTCGAGTGGGCTCACTAATATTTTGGCTTAAACCATAGATGTTTTCTCCTTATTAATATTTTGACTTGATGCCAACTCATACACCTTCAACAACTTTTGCACATTTAAGTTCTCTTACACAGAAGCTTGATAGAACAACACACCATCATTAGAAAATAAAAGGTTATTAATTTCAGGAGCTCCCTTACAAATCTTCCTAATGAGACTCTCAGTACAAAGCAAGAAGAAGTAAGGGGATAATGAGACTCCTTGCCTCAATCCTCTTGTTGGAATTATTGGACCCTTAGGAACTCCATTAATCAAAAAAGAATAAGGAACAGTTTTCATACAAAACATAAACATGGCAACCAATTTAGAATCAAACCCCATAGATCTCATAACTACATCTAGAAAATCCTATTCAATCGTATAGTATGCTTTACTCATATCCAATTTGAGTGACATGTATCTCTTCCTTCCAACCTTTCTTAACTTTAAAAAGTGAATGAGCTCATAAGATATTAAGACATTATCAATAATCAAACACCCAGGTACAAATGCAGATTGAGAGTATGAGATAACGATAGTAAGCATACTCTCTAACCTATTAGCGATTATCTTTGAAATCAGTTTACATGCATATGCTCACTTGTCTAAAATCAACAACTTTAGCAGGACTAGATTTCTTTGGAATCATAGTAATAAAAGTATGATTCAGGCTTGAAGGAAACTCACTAGTGTTAAGAGCTGTTATACTGACTTAGTAACCTTACTTCCCACAATTGGCTAATATATTTGAAAATATACCATCAGGCCTTGGAGCCTTTAGTGCTACCACAACCTCTGCGTTAGTATATGTAACAGTCAATGCCTTATTCATAGTAGTTGAAACTTTGCTATTAAGACTGCTCAAAAAGTTCATCTACCCCTAATGTGCTGAAGTAGAAAAACAATTCTGAAAATAATCAACAACCACCTTATCTTTCTTTTATCCAAGCACCCATTTGTCACTTTCATTTTCAATTTCATAATAGAATTGCTCTTCCTTCTATAAGTAGATTTTGTATAAAAAAATATGGAGTTTTGATTCCTTCCTTAAGCCAAGGTGCCTTAGACCTCTGCCTCCACATCAGTTCATTCCTCTCTAAATAAATCTATACTTTCTTTCGAGCTGCCAACAGATGACCATGCTCATCATCCCCCCTCTCTTGCAATCTTTGTAAATCCTGTTGTACCTTTTTTAGTTCAACCTGAACTTTTCCAAAATGAGTCTCATTCCACCTTTGCAATTGCTTCCCACAATTTGAGATAAGCTTCATAGCATGTTATACAACATTACTATGTCCATCATTATCCCACATTTTGTTGATAATACCCTCACAACCCTCTTCCCCCATCCACATTGCCTCAAAACAGACACAACTTCTTCTGTCTTTTTCTTTCCCCACCTCCCTCCAACTCCAACTATAGAGGAACATGATTTGAATTAAAAAAAAAAAAAAGTGATCCATGGGTAGTAGTGGCCTTAGGAAATGAGGCACACAATTGCACATTTTCCAAAAATCGATTTAGTCTCATATACTCTAGCATGCTCCTCACTTATATTACACCAAGAGAACAAAGAGTCCCTATATCCCAAGTCCCTCAACTCACAATCCTACATCACCTTTCTAAACTCCTCAATCTGCCTTTCAGGTCTTGGCCTTCTTCCTTTTTCTCTCTCTAACTCAAGATCTCATTAAAGTTTCCCAATAGTAACTAGTTCTACTATTATTCAAATTCCTCATCAAATTCCTAGTTTGAAACCTCCTAGACACCTCAGGATTCTTGTATATACCCGTCAAATAGAACCAGTTTTTCTCAGCACCCACATCCCTTATTATAACATCCACATGATAAAGAGAGTAACTTTAAACAAGTAAATCAACACCATCCATCCATAATAAAGCAATACTCCCACCTCGACCAACACAATCCACCATTAAACAAGTTGGAAAACCAAGAATATACTCACATATTTCCATCTTGTTTGCCTTCAATCGTGTTTCTTGAAGAAACAGCACCTCAGGCCCTTGCTTCACAACCAAGTTATGAAGAGTATGCATGCTTCATGGGTTCCCAAGCCCATGAGCATTCCAAGCTAGAGTTATCATAATCTTGGTAGGGTTGGACTCCAACCTCTGCCGATCGCTTTTGCAACTTTCAATGTCCCTAGCCATGGCCATCCTTCACCATAGCTTAGCTCTATTGAGTAATGGCTCCATCCTAAATAGTTATTGAAATCAAAGACACTATTATACTTTTACGGATATAGTCAAACAAAGGAGATAAGAGATTGGGTATAGATACACTTACAAAAATCTTCATTAGAAGTTGAAATTGAGTCTTCGCTGAACATGACAGAGTCAGGCAGTAGGAATAATTCAAACTCATGGATGTCAACTCTCTCCTCGGTGTGAAATTAAGAATACGAATCTTAATTTTCTCAACCCAGTTGAATCAATCACTGTTTGATTTTAGGAGTGGGCAAAATTAACAAAATCCCCTGAAAAATTAACAAAAAGAAATTGTCTCATCAAGCCTTCTTACCAGTGTTTTCAATTGTCATCATCAATTTCGTCCCAAATTAGAGAACAATTTAGACTCCTAGTGTAATATGGAGGGTTTAGTTTTAGTGACAACTTAAACTCATCACAATAGGTGTTTTGTCCCCAGCAAACCTCACTTGGCGAACGTAATGTCACTGCAACAGAGTGATTTAGACAGGTTTGGAAAGCAAAAGTTATTTAACAATTTTCAACATTCTCCCCTACTATTTACTATTTTATTATTACTTTTCACATACTTTTTACTACTACTCACAAACACTCTCAACACTTTTCAACACTCAAACGCAACCTAAAAACTAAGGACATCTTTTATGTGATGAGACAGGTACTTTCCACCATGGTTTGCCTGGAGAAAAAATCGTGGGAAAAGCCCAAATTTATTGTACTAATAGATGAGTAAAATTTAGGATAAAGTTTTAAGAATGGTGTTTGTAGACAAAATTTAAGAAAATTTATAAGGAAGGAGATGTGGATGCTCGAAGGTCAATTTAGTAGATCATTCTACACTAAGTTGTCCTACTTAGAACACGAATGTTCTTTGCAGAGGAAACACACGGAAAAACATATTAGAACCTTAAGTTGGCAAACCAACTCTCACCTAGGCATAAGCCATGAAGGTTTCGGAACTTTGGCAATGACGAAAATGGTTGAACTTATTCGTCAAAAGCTTATATAAGTTACACTTCAGTCTGAATTAAAAAACAAATAAAACAAAATAAAATAAATAGGGCTTCATACTTCATAAAAATGTAATACTTTTCAACTTGGGCACTCCTGCTTGAAACTAGCTCAGCATGGAACCACATAGTGGTCATGAACAAATAAATAGGCTTCAAACAAATGAAGGTCTTGGACTTGGGTTTACGGACTCTGCCATTTTTTTATGTCAATTGCCAATTTCTATCAATCCATTGTCTCTGTCATGATGTTTCCGAACCTTTTGTTCTGAAACTAGTGCTTCATCACAGTCTACAGAGTTCCTCATCCGTCGATCCTTACTCTGCTGCGGCAAAAATATCTTCTCATATTCATTTCTGAAATTCATAGTTAACAATTCTAATGAGACATAGATCCATTTACCTAATCATGGAAAGAGAAGAAGCGAGAAAACCAGATTTTTTTTAACAAGGCAGGCATTCAAAGCTATTCAACAATATAAACTGGTGGAAGAAGTTTGCTCTAGCTAAGATTTCTAAATTGTGAAGCTGATGAGAAGATAATAAACTGCATTTAACTACTTTAAATTGTTCAAAAGGTTCTCAAATATAATTCAAAGCTTCAGATTAGGCAGTTTTAATTAGAAGATAATACCTTCTCACTCCTCAGCATGCAGTTTTCTCAGTTGAAGAATCCATTCATAGGCTTCATTCTTTCTTTTGAGTGCGAGTGTCAATTGCTTCTGCAAGCATTCCACACTTTTTTCTATTTTCTTCAATTCTTTCTCAACAGGCTTTGCACTAGCCCTTAGTGGCAATACTATTTCTTCCCTTATTCCATCTAATTCCGTAGCAATAAGCTGTAATTAGGAACTAATGGTGAGATCATAGATGTATCAATCATTTAGGTAAAAAAAGAACGATAAAATTCAAGTTGAGATTTGTAGGAGATTTTACTTTAGCTTGGTCATGTATGGCTTGTTTTGAACCTAAAGAGTTCCAAAGCTTTCCTTTAACAGCAGCAGTGGCAATAGCTCTCTCTTTTAAATACACGAGTTCCTTTTTTTCTCTTCTGAGCTTCTCTTTCTGATCTCTTGTGGGTTCAATGAACCGCCACCCCAACCCCCACCTTGGCCTTCCCCAATAATGAAACACAGATATCTGCTTCAATTGTCCGAGAAAACTCATCAAAATAGATAATTAATGGATTATAAAAGACAAAAAGAAAGAGAATTTTGGAAAAGAGGTTTTAAAATCTCGTGTTTAAATCTTACAGCATCGTTAAGCTCATTTAATGGAACATCAGAACTGCTGGTTTTTTTATGGCTTCCACTGATTTCTTTAAGCAGTTTCTTTTCTTCAGCCAGATTGTTCCTTCCATGCAGCATTCGAAAACTCAACTTCTGTATCATCTCAACCAGGCGAGAAAACCCAATTAATGTAAATTAAAGACGTGAAATTTATCAAAAAGGAAGACACCCAAGATCGATTTTAGTGTGCATTCGTACATGCTTATCAAGCTCATGTGATGATGAGCATGAGTTGCGAGCTCTTCCCTTGTATGCATAGTGTTCAGAATACAGCTTGTCTAGAGCTACTTGTAGAAGATCAAGTTCTCCCTTCTTCTGAGAGACAGAGACACAGAAAGATTTTTTTTTTTATTATTTTAAAAAAAGCAATAAATACACCCAAAAGAATGGCTTTAGAATATTTACTTGTGAGGAGCACGAATATTTCGTACTAGCTCTCCCTCGGTATTCATTATTGGCAAAACACAACTTGTCCAGAGTTAGTTGAAGCAAATCCAAGTTCTCCCTCTTGCAGGTAACACTGTCCTTGTGCCGACTATCTCGATAGTTAAGCTGCCGTAGCTGAGAAACCAACCCACCTCGAACCAACTGTTTACAAAACTCCGCAGGCAAAATCACACGTTCTTAACATAATTCTAATGGTTTCAAAACGTTCAACTCTTTACTTAAATTTGAAGTGCGAGGGAGAAATGTTATAATATTACTAGCTAGTATTACAAAAATAACAAAAATAAATAAATAAAAGCTAAGAATAACATTGTACAGACCGCCTTCTAGCCTACCTTTATTTCTTCCAACTTCCTGGAGATCGTAGAATGGTGCTGGTTTAAGTTTTCAATCAGTTTTTCACCCTCTCCGATTCTGGCTTCCAAATTTGTTGACGGACAAAACTTGACAAAATAGGATCCATCAACTTTCTTGATGACCTGCCTAGCTTCCTCAAGAACATTATTGCTTAATATTGGCTCATGATCAAGTTCTGCCCCCTGGTTTTCCTTTTCTACTCCATGTTTCTGCAACTGAATTTCGTCTCCTTTGTTCTCAATTGCTAGAGCTGGCACTTGGGTGACATTGCTTTTCAGCCTCTCCATCGTTCCGGTTTCCCCTGATGTTCTCACAAAGTAAATTACGTACTATCAAAGTCAAATCAACCTTAAAAACCTGCATAACAATATTGTAGTGAACATCAACAGCTCAAGGTTGGACGATGTTTCGGAAGAGATTGAATCATTGAGGGGTTACTGATTAAGTAGCGACAGAAATGAAAAGGAAAACTGACACGTTGAAAAACCAGCTTGGACTGCCCATCTTGTTTTTATCATTATTTTTATTTTATCTCATTTTATCTAATTATTTAATTATTATCATTTTTTTTAATTTTTACATAGAATAAAATAAATATTTTAACTTTTTCAATCTCCAAATAAAAATAATATTAAAAAATATATTTTAAAATTTTTTTATCTCAATTAATTTAATCTTATTTATAAAAATAAATGAGACCATGCTGTAAAAGTACAGGAGGGTGAAAAAATATAAAAACAGCTGCAGAAATAAATTTCAGAATGTGCGCGAAATGGGCGAATTGGAGATTGGACTTGATAAAAACTGGAAATAAAACGTATCAAACTTTTTAATAATTTACCGCAAACCAAGTACAAAAATTAACTGCTCTATGCATATATATATATATATATATATATACATATAACAGAAATGAAGAGGTTTATTTTACACAAGGCCTATATGGCAGCACATACCCTAACAAAGAAAGCATTAGAAGTAGAGGGACAGAAAATGTCCCGAACTTTATTGTAAGCTGCTTACATAGCGATACAGATCGCAATCCTTGAATTATGAATGAAATGGGTTACTGAGTTTGATCTTTTCAAAAAAAAAATATATATATATATATAACGGAAATTAAAATGCAAGGAAGACGATAAAATTAAGTATCTGACCTCAATGACTAGATAATCAGGATATTCCAGCGAATAGGAACAAGGTTACAATCGATTTGAAGGTCTAATTATAGTTAATTTATACATAAATGATGAAGATGACACTAATTAATATATAATATAATAGAAACGTGGTGGCGTCCTCCACTTGCACCCCACGCCAAGAAGTCCAAGTACCCCGAAAGGGCAGTAAGTCAAATCAGCCCAATAACTTGTCAAAGATTGGGGCCGGCATACCATCTGTCACAGGATGGTTCGCCGGAGTTCACGAGGATACAATAGATGCATTGATTAATTATATTAAAAAATATATAAAAATATATATATATTAAAAAATATATTTGTTAGTGTTAAAGAAAAAAATCCGATTCAATTCATTTTTTAATCCAAAAAAATAAATACAGCTATCGGTTCAGATTTCAAATAGACTATTATCGCATTTTTCTTTATCCTTTTTTTTTTTCTTTAAGAAAGTAAATTACAGTTATTAATAACGATTATTACAATTAAACTTGAAACGTATATTACAAATCAATTAAATAATAATTTGTAATTCTCCAATATATTAGAAGTGACTGACATAGTATAATCCTGACTGCAAATCTTTCTATATCATCGTTTGAGAGACAATTAAATTTTATTCAAAACAGAGTAATAACCAACAAACAAACAAACCAACCTTGCACTTATTCTAAGACAGATTTAAAGATACTTTATGGACCAAAAGTTATAGAAATAATGCGTTTTTTGTTATTTTATTTAACAAAAGAAAAGTACAAAATAAAAATAAAATCACATGGGAAAACCAAATTATATATATATATATGAATTCGATTTCAACTTAAACCAAACCACCAGAAGAACTACAGCTTTGAGTGACACATGGGGTACATGGCTACACGCGCCACCCTTAGAGGGTGGCAAATGGGAATGTGTGAAACAACTAGAGGCCTTAGTCCCAACAGAGTCACGCGTGAGAAAACAACATTCCCACTTCGGAATGCACGAACACCTCACGCACGATTTTGATTAGCGAAAATCCACTTCCGAGTGAGAGATTGATGCCTTACGAGGCCAGTGGTGGAGCACATTGAGGTTGAATGTCAGAGGACTGTGGAGGAGCGCGATTGCCTTTGGTTTCCCGTTTGCTATTGAAAACTCAGGAGACCCAAAATTGTCATCGGTGTCCCTGAACTTGAAAATAGAAGAAAAAATAAAAGAAAAATAAAAAAAGATAAAGGAGGAAGAGGTGCGGGGGCTGGAGGAAGAGATGCGGGAGCTAGAGAAAGAAATTGAAAAGGGAAAAGACCAACAACAAAGAAGAAAAAACCAAGAAATCAAAACAGAAAAGGAAGAGTAAGGGGGGCGAGAGAAAGGGAGAAAGGTGGAAAGAGAGATGGAGGAGAGGGGAGGGAGGGAGCCGAGACTCCCTCCTCCCATGGTAGCACTAGGATATTTTAGAAACCTTAGAATTTTTTCGAGTGTCAGTCATACATTTAAGGGTGCGAATAAAGGCCTCCCATTGCTCTGCCTCGTTTGGTCATGTTTGCATATTTCTCTTTGTCAAAAGTGAGCAATCCATATGCAATTTTCATATGTTGCTGATCTAGAAGCGCCAGTTTCGCAAGCACATGGGCTGTGCGAAGTGTTTCAAAAGCCATTAATAATTCTTGTTGGGTCTATACACATTCTTTGGGCGAGATAGGGTTGTAGTCGACTAATGAGGAAACTAGAATGCATTGTTGATGAGGAAATCGACGAATCTCGTTTCACATGTGAAACAATCTTCAATGTAAGGGAGAAAAAGAAAGACAATGACAAAAGACGAGGTTAGGGCTATCATCAACAATCTGAAGTCGGAGTGTTTTATTTTTTACTCTAACTTTGACTTTTTTGGAGGTTGAATCCAACCTCTAACTCTGTTTCGCATAGCTTCCGATCCAATTTCGACCTTTTTAGGGTAGAGTCAAATTTGACCTTTTTTATTAGTCTTTTTTTCTTAACCAATTTAAATTTTCAATTCGACAATTTTAAATTCTCGTTAATCACATTTGGCTTCTAGATTTTCAGCTTCTTCTATTTTTTTTTTCAATTTCAACTTTATTAAAACATAACCAAAATTAAAGAAATAAATCATTGTACAAATTACTATTATTATACATTAGTATTATATGTTAATATTTATACATTAGCATTAGATCGTGTTATTATACATAGATTATTATAAATTATTAGTTCATGTTATTATACTTTAGGTATATATTAGTATGACATGTTATTATAAATTTAGGTATTTGCGTTTATGCATAATACATTAGTATTATTATACAATTAGTATTACATATTATTATACATTAATGTTTATACATTAGTTATTATTCATTAGTGCTACGTAGTAGTAATAGTTAATAATATGGTGTTTATACTTCGCCACTTTCAATTTTGACTCTAATTTTGTTAGGAAAATTTTATACGTAATCATTTTGTTGCACTCTTTTGTACACTCTACACTAATATGATTGGTTGTATTAAAATTTTAAAATATAAAAGCTAATTATTTGAGTGGAGTATACAAGGAGTGTACAAAAATGATTGTATATAGCAATAGTCATTTTTATATCAAACAAACTTGAACTTCTCTAAGAGTATTAACATTGGTTTCATTAAAATTTATGATAAAAAATTGATGAAAAGTATAAGTTTGCATATACATCAAAAAGATTTCGTCATATTTGATAAAAAATGAAGAAAAGAAAGTAGAGAGAATAACATAAAAGTACTTTTTACTTGAATTTTAAATAGTAATTCATCAAATTTCATCGACGAAATTTTTTTTATGTGTGTGCAAACTTGTACTTTTGATCAATTTTTAATAATAAAATTTAATGAGATGAATAATAATGATCTAAGAGCATTGGCATTGATCTAAGAGCATTGGTATTGGTCTTCCAAATGCCTCATCAAATATAAATTTAATGATTTATGTTAAAAATAACTCTACATTGGTCTCATTAAAATATAAATTTCTAACTTTGAGTTACAGTAAAATTAGATAAACCTTTTAAATTTGAAGGGTTACTATTCACTCATCAAAAAATTTATTTAATATTTTTTATTTTCCAATATTCTTTTCCTCCATTTTTTATTTTTTTTTGTTCTCTCTCCCTTGTTATTACCTATTGACCGGCCAAAATCAACCTTGTGTCCCAGAATAATACTGCCTCAAATTTGAGTTACATATTAGAAATTGAATTTATAGGAGTTTGATAATGCTACAGATTAACTTTTATTTAGATAGGGCTTGTATTTAGATTATTTTTATTTATTTTATTTTAGTTTTAAAAAAGTTTGTTAAAAATAATAATTTAAATATCAAATTAAAATATTAATATACATATGATTAATATAATTATAAAATATAAAAAACATTTAAAAATATATATTTTTAAAATATTATTATATTATTATTTTGATGAATCTAATAATAAATCTAATATAAAATTATACTTCTCATTGTAAATGTACTTCTCATCAAAAATTTTCTAGGTAGGCCTGAGTACAACTGCAAAAATTTGCCATTAATGATGAGATCAAAATAATTTGAGCGAGGTGTTTATAAAACTGTCTTCACCCTGAGAGTGTTAGGGAGCCTGTTATTAATATTTGTACTATCTGTTTAGAGAAGATGTACAAGGTATATGACCGATTGACACAAAACTATATGAGGAAAAATATCAAAACATAAAAGAGGATTTGCGCTAGCTTAAGGAGCTAGCGTTGCTTTCTAGGTAGGCCTGAGTACAACTGCAAAAATTTGCATCCGCCCCCGATTTCTCACCCACTTAGAATATTGGTATTAACTTCATTAAAAAAAAATTATCAAAATTTAATAAAAAAATATATTTTTGATGAGAAGCAAACACCTCTAATTTTATAAACACCTCGTTCAAATTGTTTTCATCACAAAGAAAAATATTATGATTTATCTTGAGGAGAAGAACTACACAATCTTTTATTACTTACACAATCTTCACACATTATATTTTTTTTAATTTTATTTTTTATCAAATATTTGATATATGGATAATAAATAAATTTAAAATAAAAATTTAAAAATAATAATAATAATAATAATAATATATAAAGATTGAAGAAATTGTGTAGTATTTTGCTCTGACCTGGAGTAAGCTCTTGCCGGTGAAAATATTTTATTATGATATTAAAAATACAATAATAAGGTGATGGATGCTACACCGCACACTCAACTATAAACACCGAACAACTATTTTTTTTTCTAATTTATTTAGATACTTTTAAAAATTAAAAAAGGGTACATTATTGTAATATGGCTGCGATGCTCTGTTCTCGTTTTCGTTTTTGTTTCTCTCTCTCTCCGTCTCCTCTCTCTCTGTGCCGATGGCTCAACCCTATAGAGTCATGGTCGTAGAGCAAAACCAGGTTGCTCCACCGCCCAACTCAGTTCCAACCACATCCCTTCCTCTCACCTTCTTTGACATACCATGGCTTCTCTGCCGTCCTATGCAACGACTTTTCTTCTACGATCTTCTCCAGCCTACCAACCATTTCGTACAAGCCATCCTTCCTTCTCTCAAACACTCTCTCTCCCTCACCCTCCAACACTTCTTTCCCTTTGCCGCCGATCTCATCTGCCCTCCCCAACCCCTCAAGCCCCATCTCCTCTACGCCGAGGGAAACTCCGTCCCTTTGACCATCGCCGAGTGTGCCGGTGATTTCCATGAGCTCATAGTCAACAGTCCACGAGATGTCAGAGAATTGCATCCCTTCGTGGCGCAATTGCCTCCAGCGCGCGTGTCATCGGATAACACACGTGAGATCCCTCTCATGAGCATGCAAGTCACCGTTTTCCCGAACAAGGGAATTTGTATCGGTATCACCTTCTGCCACGTGGCAGCCGATGGAAGGGCATTCCACCATTTCATCAAATCATGGGCGTCAATCTTCAGGAGTAGAGGAGACCTGACTTTCCTCGCCACGTCACCACCATTCCATGACAAGGCTGTGATTGAAGACCTGAATGGACTTGAGCCCATTTTCTTGGAGGAGTGGTGGAAGTGGGCATCAACATGGAAAGAGGAGGACACGAGCCTCATCAATGATATATTGGCTAACAAAGTTCGGGCCACATTTGTACTGAGCCGAGCCCATATTGAGAATCTTAAGCAGCGGGTAAACAGAGAATGTACTGCGGACTTGGAGCCATTACACACCTCAACATTTGTGGTAACATGTGCACTCATCTGGGTTTGCTTGATCAAATCCCAAAACGATGGAGTAAGTAATTTTGTAAACAATGATAAGCCCTACTACTTCAACTTTGTAGCAGATTGCAGAAACCGGGTGGAGTTTCCAACACCCACCACATATTTTGGGAATTGCCTCGCAATATGTTTTGTGTCACTTGCGGGGAGTGAGCTAGTAGGAGAAAATGGGTTTTTCAAGGCTGTGAAAGTTATTGGCAAAAGAGTTTCAGAATTGGAGAGTGGAGCTTTGAGAGGCGCAGAGAGGTGGCTGCTAGATTGGAAAGAAATATCGGAGTTGGGTCGTCTTATTACGGTTGCAGGCTCACCAAGATTGGGTATTTATGATACAGATTTTGGATGGGGGAGGCCAAGAAAGAGTGAAGTGGTTCAGATTGATGTTTCCGGGGCTATTTCTGTTGCCGAGTGCAGAGATGAAGATGGTGCAATTGAGGTTGGTTTGTCACTCAGTAGGACACACATGAATAGTTTCAATGCCATCTTCGAACAAAGCTTGAATTAGCTAGTCTGAGATATATATATATATATATTTTGATTTCTCTCATACAAAAACTGAAGCAAGGTTGTAACCATACTTCAAATAGCTACCTGCTCTTGTAAATTGCTTTACAAACTCTACGCATTGCAATAATATCTTTTTTTTGTCTTTCTTGTTAAGAAGAGTAGGGCACATGCTCGATAGTGACCTTTATTTCAATTTTATTAACGAGTGCTCACTTCTAATAAAGAAATATCGTGATTACAAACCAATCATAAGAGAGTTTACAAATAAGAAAAACAAAACCTCCCAAACATAAACCAAACAACACCAAACCAAAAAGAATAAAAAATACAACAGCATTCTAAACCGGCCTATTTAATCACCCAAAGTTGGAACCTTTATTGGAACTTGATCATATTTCTATTGTCCTTTACACCCATGGTTCTGTTCTACTCCCAACTAGAATCCATATTGATGTTATTCATTAAAATCTCTTCCTCGACTCAGATCTTTCATCTTGCATCCCTCTTTTTTTATGAATTATTGTTCCACATCCAAAGCATAGCTTTGGTAATTTTTCATATTTAAGCGTTACCCATATTTTTTCATCTTGTACTTTGATTGTTCTTCCTCTTGCCACTATCTTCATTAAATTCATTTCTATTTTAACTCTAAGAAATTGTCCCCACCCTAAATTATTTTCATTCACATCCACTTCCATAACTTTCCCTATTGATGACCCAATCTTCACCCCATAATCTTTATTCATAATTGCTAAAGGTAAATTAAGGAACTGCACCCAAAATTCTTCTCAATCAAACAGCATCTTGCTAGGTTGAGTAAACCCATCAAACACTTTAAGAACAAACAAAGAATTTTCAAACAACCAACGCCTACCTTCGATAGTGTTGATTTTGTCTGCATGGTTTGCAAAGGTAACCTTATACAAATTAAAGCCACAGTCTTTGAAAATTGCTGGCGTACTAATTCTCCATACCTTTGCCATAGTAATTGCTATCACCTCTTCGCTAATTCCTCTTGCCATCCATAGCTTTCTTATTAAACTTCTGCACCCAATCTTGCTTACACCAAACACTTCCTCTCCTTCCAGCTCTAAATCTCAGCCTCCTCTTCATTTAGCTTCATCGCATTCCATTTAACAACTAATTCTTCCATCACTACACACTTTTTTAACTCTCACACATTTTGTTTATGCAGATTGAACTCACCCTCGACTTAGTTGTGGAGAATGTAACCATTTGCAAGTTGGATTCATTAAAGCAGTAAAGCAAACACATAGGGTTCTATTCCATATGTTACATAGAGTTCAGGCCCTCTTGTTTGGCTCTCATCTCTCTCATTTTTCTCTCTAGAAGGCTTTTGTTTACAATGCTGCAAAGGAAAGGGGGAGGGGGAGTCGAAGCTCCCTGGCAAGGGGGGAGAGGGGGGAGCCGAAGGTCCTCCTCCATTCCTTCCTTCTCCCCCCCCACCCCTACCCTTCGCTAGCATGTTTTCTGTTCGTCTGCTGCGCTCCTTTTTCTTGCATTTCTTTTCTTTTCTTGCTTTTTTGCTTTGTTGCTGGTTGGGATGTAGCTCGCGACATTTTCCAGTTGCCTTTGTCCACCACATGCCCCTCTGGGGACTTTCTCAACCGTCGATCTACAAGCCTCCTGAAAGGTTAGCCCTTAACACTAGTGCATGTCCTACATGCGCAAGTTGTCCTGTGAGAGTGGCGTCAGAGTGCCTGTTGCTACCTTCAGCGATGCTTCTGAGCTCTGTAGTGACGATGGCCTAATGATCGATTGTGTAGACTCTCCAAGCGTGACGCGTGACTGTTACACACCACCACTTCCGTGCCTTATGTTCTGTTTGCCAGTTTTTCTTTTCAGTCCTAGTTTTTTCTTTGTATTTGGTTTTTATTTTAGTTTCTTTTTTGTTTTGTTTGTGTTGCTTGTTGTGTTTGTAATAATAAAAAATGAAGTCTATTTCTTTTAACTGTCCCACTTCTCTTTAGAGGAGAAGGATTTTGTCTCTTTTCTCTTTTGGAGGAGAAGGGTGTTACTCTCTTCCCTATTTGGAGGGAGGGGGTTTGGTTTTGTTTGATTATCTTTGTTTTAACAGTGTGCCTCACTTTCAAACAAACCAAGATTATGGTTTTGTCACATGAGAGTGTATAGCAATTAAGATAATGTATGTCATAAATCTTTTTGTGCGCGGGGGTGCCCCAATGAATAAGGTAGTTTGGTTGTAGATTAGATTATTTCCTGTATTTCAGTAATAGTTGTAACTTCATTTTATGGAATACAATGAAGTCATTCTATTAAAAAAAAAGTTACATAGAGTTATATACAACCTAAATACTCTTGATAACTTATACAAAATAAAAACTACAAAAATAACTCTTTAAAAGTTTTGAAAAACGTTGAAAAATTAATATAATTACTATTTGTCAAACCTCCT
The DNA here is from genome assembly GCA_036559045.1 of Platycarya longipes. NCBI lineage: Eukaryota > Viridiplantae > Streptophyta > Magnoliopsida > Fagales > Juglandaceae > Platycarya > Platycarya longipes. The sequence continues at coordinate 28,514,522 of CM071791.1, forward strand.
TTCTGTAGGCTAAGGGATATCACGTAAATTTTCTAAAACTTTAATCTGGCACAAGATTTTTAGTTTAATAATAAAATAAATAATATTTATTCCATAGAAACAAAGTTATAATAAAATATTTTTTATAAAAAAAAACATCTATTGAAAATAACTGAAGGTAAACTTGTGTCATAAATACACTTATTTCTAAAAATGCTTAAAATTTAAATAACTGCTCAATCTACTCATGGCCTGCCTGCTCGCGTTTGTCATTTTCCTCACCTAGGTAGTTTAAAAATAGAAAAGAAACTAAAATGAGTCGATGACTCAGTAAGAAATTCATCACAACGTGAGAATAATAATTATATGAATTTTCATAATTTTATGCTGAAATCTAAAAACATGATTGTATATGCTGATGTTTATGCTATGTATGATTGAATTATCTGACTGAATTGTCTAACTAACTTAAGTAACTGGTCTGAACTAATTGATTAATCTAACTAATTTACTAACTAAACTAATTTAGCTGAACTGATTGGCCAACACACTTAAACCATGTGTGTAAGGTTGTGCACCGACCCCACGTCCTGCTGCAACAAGGGAAGTTGCTGATAGTACTCTAGCGTAATATAGTGAACTACGCTTAGGTTCGTGGCCTGCACATCCACCCTGATCTGATATGCATTAGTACTATATATTTGAATGGCCATCGGAATTAACGGATTTACTAAACTGATCAACTGATTAACTAATTAATTGGTTTCTAATCTAATCTAATCTTATACTTGAACTTAACTTAACTTATATGATTTATGCAATATGAGATGCATAATTTACATACTAATATAAATAACTATAATTTACTGAATATAAATATGATGCTGAATGACGTGATCATGTTATGTACTGTGCTGCATGACATGCTTACATGACATAAGGGGTATATGAAAAAAGCTATCAAAGAACTAACTCTACTAATAATATAATCTAACTATGAGGATTCTAATTTTATAATCAAATTCACTTACCTCGTAATATTACTTTCTAAATTCTCCTTCGTAACTTATTGTCTATACAAAATATGGATCATTACTAATATTTCTAGAAAAGTTTGTTGCACTGTTCTAGATATTTAAAATCGTATATAGGGATAAGTTAATAAATATTTTAAAAAAAAGACTGCTACAGACACACATGAATTCTGCAAAGAGATTCCACAAACTGACATGGCAAAGTGCCACATCAGTTTTTTTTTTCTTTCATCAAAGAGCGTGAACAGTTCAATCCTTCACTTCTTACGTTCATCTCATTTCTCTCTAACATTAGTTTTCCTCTTTATCTCTATTCTTATGCTTCTATAGGTATTACATCGTATGTACCTCAATACTAAAAATCAACTTGTTTCCATTATTTGGTTTATGTATTGTTATGCCTTTTTTTTTTCTACTTGTGCGAAAATAAATTTACTTGTTTTCCCTCTTGTACGAAAATGAATGTGGCATTAGTTTTACCCAAAACTCAATCTACAAAGCGATTTCATCTGCACACAATCAAAAAATCACAAAACTTAAACCAGGTTTTTCATCTACAAAGCGATTTCTTACAAATTTACAAATTGACTATTTTCATCATCATCGAAACCATATGCTTGTAACTATGGCCAAAAGGGCTCTTACCCAACCAAGAGTACTACTTTGGAATAGGGAGTCAACTATGGCCGAAAGGGATGCTGCGATTTCATCTGCTGGGTGAGGGTCGGGGATGTGCATCGTGGGGAGTGATTTTGTCTGCTGGGCGAGGGGGTCTAGTTTTCAGGTTATGGGCAACGAAAAGGAAAGGGAGCAAGTCAACAATGGCAACGACAATTCTCACGACAGTCTACTCTCGAGTTGGGAAAAAGAAGGAGCAGGGAAAAGAGAAAAAAATAAAAATAAGAACTTGGGGAGAGAGAGAGAGTAGGGGATAGGACTAATAGAAATGTTACACATCATTATGTGAGATTTTGTTTGTGGCTATAGTGTTTTCCTTAAAAAAATACACATAATCTTATTCAAACTCACCATAGGATACGGAACTTTTACTTAAAGGTCAAATTTATTAATTTTTATTAAGAATCTAGTTAAGGGACGATTGAAATATTAATCAAACTAATAGAGAGAGATACCCAAAAATCCTTTAAACATATTATGGAATTATACTCATGAGTTATACAATTATTCAACTAAAATCCAAGTCATGTAAAACAACATAAGATATATATATATATATATATCAACATTACAACCAGCCCAATTTGTAAAACATGTCCATTCAATAAACTCTAGCATAGTTTCTATAATAAATTGCAAGTCGACCTAGTCTATTTGAAGTAAGCCCAATCTCAAGAAAATAACTCACAAAAATAGTTTTTGAAATAATATTAAATTGGACTCAATGAGCTTTATTGCACAAATCATTTAAAACAAGTCCAGCAAATCCATTTAACACTAGGCCCAACTGAGAAAAAAATCTTATTTTAAATACTAAAACAGTTCTGTAAAATAACTTGCAAACTGGCTCATATTAATAGCAAACACACGTCCATTTTAATGACTCATGTCTCGTTAACCCCAAGCCTAGCCACAAAGACATTAACTCATTCCCAAGACAGGTTTGAAACAAAGCAATTGAAAGAAGACACAACAACTACAGGAGAGAAGAGTCATGCAAAGCTCACTAAGAAAAGAAGAAAAGGAAGCGACGGCAGGCCGACAGCTTTGTGGTTGATTCTGATGAGGTGACGTTCGGGTTGGCTAGTATAAAGTTCGGTGGTGCTTGTTGGAGGAAATGAATATTTTAGGCAAGGGTCCTCAGTTCGCAGAGGCTATGAGAGTGGGTTTTCTCTCTCGGCCTGAATGGGGCTTTCTCTAGTTATATTTGTGTTGATTTTCGGAAAGGTCTCGAGTTACTGTGATGATGAAATGGTAGTTTGGTTGTAGGTAATGCTGTATTGGCTCTTGTTAAGATGTAGGGGAAAGTTTGAGTTCTAGTTGGCGTGATTGTTGTTTTTGAAGTGTTTTAATTTAGGGATTTCTTGGGTCATTTTATAGATAGAAGAGAATAAATTATGTGAAATTTCTGGAAATAAAATTTGAATTTTGATTTGGATCAGTTTGAAACTTGAGTTTGAAATATACTTGTACATCCGAGAACTAAGAACGAACATGATGAACGATTACTTTGCGTTGGGAATGAATTCAGTCCGAGAGTTTTTCTAATCACACTACAAGAAAAATGGTTATAAATAACCAATTAACTGCATTCAAAAGGGCTATTTGCAACCAAGTCAAATTATTTTGGTTGCAAATAGTCCTTTTGGATGCAGTTAATTGATTATTTATACTTATTTTTCTTATAGTGTCAATGAGGATATGAAATTGCCAAGAATTCGAATTAAGATTGGATTTCAAAACTCCTTATCAATGAAGTAGTGAGAGTTAGATTTCAAGTAGAAAAGTGATTTAACTGGATTTGCAAGTGGGATAAACGTTAGGAAAGCACTATGATTTTACCAAATCTGATTGGTTACTATATTTAAAACTTAATCTACCATCTCATAACATATTTAAAAGACTATTAATAATAACGAAAATTTTTTACTACCATTTAAAAAGGTAGAAACAATGGTAACGTTAATAATACAATAGCATAAAATAAATAAATAAATAAATCTGAAATTTAAGGTCAAGATGTTACAATATTAATTATTTTTTACTTGTAAGAAATTGTTGAAAACAATTTGATAAAAAAATTGTTTCTTCAGTATTTAATATGGATATATTTTTTCAATCTTTAGAAATATTAGGGGTAATTTTGTCTTTTCATTGAACTTGGGTAGATTTTAATTTTTCAATAGTTTAAGGGGCTGGTTGCTAAAATTGAGAACTTAAATGTTGATTATGAACTAATTATTAATTTGAGGGGATAAAATATGACATAACCGAATGTTATTGGAGTTTGAGAAATTCGTACAGAAAACTGACTTTGATATTATTGGACTATTTGTTTTTATAGGTATTATTGGAACACTTGGCGTGGGGTGCAAGTGCCTTGGGCAGGGCATCTTGGCTGACTGTAATCCGGGAGGACACCCCCTATCACGTTTCTACTATAAATTGACTATCAAGTATCATTAGACTCTACACATAGGTTGTGACCTCGTCTCTATCCACTGAAAGTTTTCAGTGCCTCGTTATCCACTCACAGAGGTAAAGATATCTCCCTATTCTTCTTTTCCTTCTTTTTATTTTATTTTTATTTATTTTTATTTTTTATTTTTAGTGTGAACAAGCAAGCATATATTAACCTGATAGCAGCAGTATATATTGTAGTAATATTTAATTACAAATTTAGGGTGAAATTTTTCCACTATAAAAGTTAAGAAGACTAGACTGTAAGTAAATAAGAGGAATATTTATTTTGAATCTACGTTAAAACTGCCTATTACATGATTTTTGATTTGAGGATTGATGAATTTTGACAACTTTTCATTCTTCAAAATATTTAAGTTGTTCTGTAATATTTTTGATGACTGGTTGAATTGTCCAATTCTGAATTTGGTTTGGATTTGAGATTGATTGTATTACAAAATTTGAATGATGTGCCAATATAATTTTTTTGTGACCTCTTGAGATAGCTCATTTTATCATCATGTGTGCTGCTTGAGCTTCTCCCAAGTTTACATTAGTGGAGGTTGAAGATTCTGCTTTTGCCCATAGTGTAATACCTATTTCTGTTGTGCTTGTACCAACAAGTGTGCTTCCCAATAATCTAATTGCTACATCAAAAGTTAGGGTGTGGAAATCTTTTAACAACCATTGCCTATCATTATGAGTGTTTGTGTCCTCCATAGACCAGGCTGATATATGTTAGAAAATCTGTAAGAGAGGGAGTTTCCTTACTATGCACTACTTTGTTTTTAAGAAACCATAAACAATCTGATGAGTATGTGAAAATGTACTCTAAATATTATAATATTTGATTAAATTGTAAAAAATGAGAATAGAAATAATTAGATTTCTCTTAATTTATTGGATTAAATTTCTATTTATATTGAGATGATTTTAAGAATTATTTGTTGTGTTTTTTTTCATTCTATTCTATTTTATTTTTATTTTTATTTTCATGTTTATTATTATTATTATTTTTATTTATTTTCTTTCTTAGATGGGGGTGAAAGTTCACATGGGCCCATTTCTTTGAGATGCATTCACGTTCGTTTATACTTGAGATTTATACTGGATACTGGATAGCAGCACCTTACTTGGGCTACATGTTAGTACACGGCAACATCAACACTGATAGGCCCATTAAATATTCAATTTAAGCACGACACATATATATTGAGGCTGGAATGAGACGCATAGGAGCTGATTCTTCAAGTCACGTCCAAGTCACTAGCCACACGGACATCATTATCTCATTTGATTTTGTAAAGGCCCACACTTGAACTTCAATTGGATATTGGGACGGTTGCTGCTGGGTTTAGTTTATTGGGGCCCGCCACATGAATGCACTTCAACATGGCTTTTAAACTCGAGAAAAAAGAGGCCGCACTTTACATTTGAATTTGGACCTGCACCCCAATACACGGCAACTAGGAATTGTTTTAGTTCTAGTTGGGCACGGAATTGAGGGGATTTTAAAACGGAAGTAGCCGCATATATATATAGGGAGACACAGACGAACGTGAGGACGGACGAGAACGAGAACGCAGAGGCGAAAAATATTTATTTCATGGCGGCTGGTTGTTTTTTTCTCCTGAGATTTTTGTTACCTATTATATTTATTTATTAATGATTAAATTTTTAAGTAGAATTAGAAATGAACTTACATATTAAATAATATTTTTAATTTATTTTTAATTTATGTATTTAATTTTAATTTATTAAAATTCTTTGTTTTATCATTTTCAATATATTGTTAGTATTTTTTTTTTCAAACAATTATAGAGTTTAATCCGTTTATAGATTCAGTCATATTTTTTATATTGAATGGTTAGATCTGTGATTGTGTTTGGATCTATTGATTATTTATATTGATTTAATTTTTTGCTGCAATATCGCTCCCTAGGTATATTGTCGTCATTGAGTTTTCTCAATATGAATATCATTTTGCGTAATTTAAAAGCGATGAGTGATTTTTCAAAAAGTTACATTTTATTTAATTTTTGGTTTATAATTCTATATCTTCTGATTGAGAATTACGGAATTGAATTCTCAATTGAGTTATCAGTTAATTAAAAATAATTAAAATATCGGATATGTGCAAGGAATTCCCGACGCTTTACTGTTCGTCAATTTGAGTAAACTTTTTCCGTTAATTACTTTATTTAATTTTCATTTTCATTTAAAATTAATTTTTCTTTTCTCATTAATCATTTAATATATTTTTTTTCTTAGTTTCTTTGTTATTATACTATTATGTTAATTTGTCTCCCTGTGAAATCGACACCCTAAAGCTGAATTACAATTATCGCGTTATTCTTTGGGCGTAATCAAATTTTGGCGCCATTGGTGGGGAGACGGTAGAAAAATTGTTAGATGGTTTTTTTTTTCAGTAATTTGTAAAGGCATTAACTTCGTTCCCTCTTTTTACTTGCTACATTATTTTTTTTCTTTCTCTTTTATAGTTTTTTTTTTGTGTTGCATTTTTTTTCTTTTAACTTTTTATTGTTATCTTGCATGCATAATATGTATATGGAGGCATTAAGTCGATTTGCTTGTAAGAGCCTGTGTTAGAGTCAGATTCAGAGTCAAATTTCTCTATTAATTTGTTTGATAATCCTTCTACTTCTGAAAATATGAGTGAACACGAGGATCAACCCGCTAGGACTCTTCAGGATTACCTATACCCTACACGCACAGCTACACCATCATGCATAATGTTACCACCCAATACGCGTCAACTTGATGTTAAAACGAGAGTGATATAGCTACTCCCCACTTTTCATGGGTTGGAAAATGAAAATCCATATGTGTATATTAGAAAGTTTGAGGAGGTAGTTGCGACTTTTCATAGTCAAAATACAACTGATGACATTGTGAGATTTAAGTTCTTTCATTTCTCTTTGAAGGATAAAGCTAAGAGTTGGTTATACTCGCTGAGACCACGATCTATTGGGTCGTGGAATGAGATGACTCAAGTTTTTTTTAATAAATATTTTTCCCAACATAAAACCAATGTTTTAAAAAGACAGATCTCCACCTTTGCACAAAATGATAGTGATACTTTGTATATGTCTTGTAAGAGATTTAAGGAGTTATTGAGTATGTGCCTTCACCATGGATATGAGAGTTGGCATCTAGTGAGTTATTTCTATGAGAGACTTACACTTAGAGAGCGCCAATTTGTGGAGATGATGTGTAATGGTGAGTTCTTGCAGAAAAATCTTGATGAGACCATAGAATACCTCAATGAACTTGCTGAAAAGGTTCACACTTGAACTGGACCTAGTGCTACTGAGAGCACAAATAGGTCACAACCTACAGGGAACCAGAATGGTGATGGAATTTACCATCTTAGGGAGGAAGACAACTTGAGGGCTAAGGTTGAGGTACTTATTAGAGAGTTAAAGTTGTTAAAGCCTAAAGATTTAAAACCAATACACTTGGCTAACCATACAGAGTCTTTTGGACTGTGTTTTGTGTGTGGCGGGGTAGATCACCTCGCCCAAGAGTGTCCCACATTTGCTGAGATGAGAGGGTTATATCAGGAACAATGTAATGCCTTAGGTATGTACAAGAAATCTTTTACATATTTCTCTAAGACCTACAATTCGGGGTGGCGTAATCACCCAAATTTTAGTTGGAAGTCTAAAAACCAGCTACTTGTATTACCTGCATAGCCCACGAGATCATATTCTGCACCAAATCATGCACCTACATCTTTTAAGAGTCCTTAAGAAGATAGATTGCATGATTTTATTAAAGCACATGGTATGACTAACCAAAAGTTTGAATATTTGATTACACAGGTTGTGGAAGAAAATAAGGAGATAAATAATCAAGTGTCAAAACTGATGAGCTCCTTGAGTGTGACTAAGCGAGGTAAGTTTCCTTCACAAGCTCAGTCCACACTCCATGGTCAACACATGGCGCAAGACAATGTAAAAGATGTAAATGCCATTGTGACTCGTAGTGGTAAGTCGTCACACATTCCAACAATGGACAAATCAGAGGATGTGGAGAAGGATCAAGATAGTAGTAATGTCAAGCTACCCAAGAAACCAAAGGTGACAAAGAGTCATGTTAAGGTACAATTCCCTCAAGTTTTAAAATCAAGCAAGCTAACTATGGATCCTAACAACGAAATTTTGGATAATCTCAGATAGGTAAAAGTCAATCTCTCACTTTTGCATATAATTAAACAAGTTCCTACTTATGCAAAAGTTCTCAAGGATTTGTGTACAGTTAAGAGGAAGCACCATATGAAGAAGATAGCATTCTTGACAGAGCAAGTTAGTGCTCTGATTGAGCAACAGATTCCTTCCAAGTACAAGGATCCTGGGTGCCCAACCATCGTATGCAGTATTGGAAATCAAGAGTTTGGAGAAACTTTGCTAGATTTAGGAGTTAGTGTGAATTTAATGCCTTATTATATTTATTTACAGTCGAGATTGGGATAAATCAAACCAACTTTGTGGTATTGCAATTAGCTGATCGTTTAGTCAAAGTACTCCAAGGTGTGGTAGAGGATGTTCTAATTCAAATTGATAAATTCTATTATCTTGTCAATTTCCTAATCTTAGACACTACCTCTAAAATCCCTTTGATTTTAAATAGGTATTTCCCTGACACTGTTAATGCTCTTATCAATTGTAGGAATTGGCTCATGAAGCTATCTTTTGGAAAGATAACTCTCGAGGTGAATGTCTTCCACATTGCAAAACAGTCGAAAGAGGACGATGGATACCATCAAACATATATGATTGATTCACTCATAGATAGGGGAGTTTTGGACACTAATGATTTTGATCCCATTGAGTACTTTCTTGTTAATTTTGAGTTTGATTCCATTACTGATCCATTTGATGTAGTTGATATTTATTCTATTTTTGACAGAACTCAGGATTATGGCACACAGAAATGGCAACCGAAATTTAAGGAGTTGTTTGAGAAAAGTGAAAGAGAGATTCCTTCAAGTATGGAAGCACCCAAAGTTGAATTGAAGTCTTTGCCTAAGGGTTTGAAGCGTGCTTTCCTTGGTCCAGGTGATACTTTTCCTGTTATTATCTCATCTGAATTGTCTGAGTCTCAAGGTGAAAAATTAATTCGAGTTCTAAGTGAGTATAAATCAACCTTAGGTTGGAGCATTGCTGATATAAAATGTGTTAGTTCCTTAATTTGTTCACATAAAATTAATTTGGAGGAAGGAGCTAGTCCTTGTAGAGACCCACAGCGTAGGCTTAATTCTACTATGAAATAAGTGGTGAAAAATGAGGTGTTAAAATTGTTAGATGCAAGAATCATATATCCTATTACTGATAGTAAATGGGTTAGTCCTACACAGGTTGTTCCTAAAAAATCAGGTGTTACTGTGGTGAAAAATGACCTAGGAGAGTTAGTCCCTACAAAACTTGTGACTGGGTGGCGGATGTGCATTGATTACAGAAAATTGAATGCCGCTACCCGGAAAGACCATTTTCCTCTCCCTTTTGTTGATCAAATTCTTGAGCGTGTGGCTGGTCATCATTTCTACTGTTTCTTGGATGGTTATTCTGGTTATTATCAAATTGAAATTGCATTAGAAGACCAGGATAAAACCACTTTTACTTGTCTTTTTGGTACTTATGCTTTTCGTAGAATGCCATTTGGATTGTGTAATGCACCTGCTACTTTTCAACGTTGCATGATGAGTATCTTTAGTGACATGATTGAAAATTGCATGGGAGTTTTTATGGATGACTTGACTGCTTTTGGATCCTCTTTTGATGCATGCTTATTGAATTTAGAAAGAGTGTTGACTCGTTGTGAGGAGAATGAACTGGTTTTAAATTGGGAAAAATGCCACTTTATGGTACCTTCAGGTATTGTCCTAGGGCATATTATTTCTTCTAGAGGGATAGAGGTTGATCAATCTAAGATTGAATTAATCTCTAAGTTGCCTACACCTAAGACAGTAAAGGTTGTGAGATCCTTTCTTGATCATGCGGATTTTTATAGGAGGTTCATACAGAATTTTTCCACTATATCGAGATCACTATGTGACCTCCTAACTAAAGTTGCCCCATTTGAGTGGACACAAGCTTGTCAAAAGGCCTTTAAAATGCTAATTGGCAAGCTTACCTCATCACACATAATGCAGCCAGCTGATTGGACTTTACCTTTTGAGATTATGTTTGATGCTAGTGATTATGCTGTAGGTGCTGTTCTTGTACAGCGAAGGGAAGGGAAGCCCTTTGTTATTTACTATGCTCGTAGGACTCTAAATAGTACTGAGATGAATTACTCAATCACTGAAAAAGAGTTGCTAGCTGTAGTGTTTGCTTTGGATAAATTTCATTCTTATTTGATTGGTTCTCCTATTATTATTTTCATAGATCATGCAGCCCTTAAGTACCTTCTTACAAAGAAGGATGCTAAGGCACAACTAATACGGTGGATTTTACTTTTGTAGGAATTTGACATCACCATCAAAGACAAGAAAGGAGTGGAGAGCGTAGTGGCTAACCATTTCTCGAGGCTCATATTTGAGGAAACTTCTGACCATCTGCTAATCAGGGATGATTTTCTCGATGAGCATGTACTCTCTATTGCTTCTCTACCATAGTTTGCTCATATTATGAATTATTTGACTACAGCTGAGATACTGGTGGATTGGAGCGCTCAGGATAAGAGGAAATTCATGACTAAGGTACGTAATTTCTATTGGGATGACCCTCTTATTTTTAAATAATGCCCTGACCAAATTTTGAGACGTTGCATTTTTGATAAAGAGATTGCTAGCGTCTTGAAATTTTGTCACTCCTAAGCTTGTGGAGGCCATTTTTCAATGAAAAAAAAAAACCGCTGCAAATATTTTGCAGTATGGATTTTATTGGCCCACCTTGTTTAACGATGCAAATATCTATTGTCGTTTATGTGAAATGTGTCAAAAATTAGGACTTATATTCCATCGTAATATGATGCCTTTGAACCCAATTTTAGTGATTGAAACTTTTTATTGTTGGGATATTGATTTTATGGGACCATTTCCTCATTCTTTTAGATATCAATATATTATTGTGACAGTGAATTATGTATCAAAATGGGTGGAAGCAGCAGCTTGCAGGACCAATAATAATAATACGGTAATTAAATTTCTTAAAAAGAATGTATTATTTCGGTTTCGTACACCACGTGCTATCATTAGCGACCGGGGTACGCATTTTTGCACCTGTTCTTTTGAGACTTTGATGAAGAAATATGGGATGGTACATAAAATTTCTACTGCATACCACCCTCAGACAAGTGGACAGGTAGAACTTGCAATCGGGGAGATTAAGCAAATTTTAGAAAAAACAGTAAACTCGGATCGCAAAGATTGGGCTTATCGTACAGCTTTCAAAACTCTCTTAGGTATGTCACCTTATGGTCTTGTTTTTGGAAAACCTTACCATTTACCTGTGGAGATTGAGCATTGAGCCTATTGGGCTATCAAGTATTTTAATTTTGACATGGGAGAAGCAGGTAAGCTTAGGAAATTTCAATTAACCAAGTTAGAGGAGTTGAGGAATGACGCTTATGAGAACTCTAAAATTTATAAGATTAAAATGAAAACATTTCTTGATAAGAATATTTTGAGAAAAACATTTAAGCCCAATGATCGAGTGTTTTTATATGACTCTAGACTCCATAAGCACCTAGGAAAACTTCGGTCTAGGTGGACCAACCCTTTTGTAGTGAAGAATGTTTTTGAAAATTGGGCAGTAGAAATAGATGATCCTAAGGATGGTAGGATTTTTAAAGTAAATGGTTAGCGCTTTAAAATATTAATTGATAGGCAAGTTCAAGAAGTGGAAGAGATTCTACTTGTGGACCCGGTCTATCAACCTTGACCACACTACACAGGTATGTTTTCTTTTTATTTGTTTTGTTTTTTTGTTTTTTTTTCATTTTTTTTCCATTTTCTTTTTCTTTTTGGTTGCTGTTGATTTTCTTTGTTTTTGTTTGTAACTTAGTGTCAGTTTATAATTTCAATTTGCCATCTTTGGTGCTTAGAGAGTTTTCTACATCCTACATTAAGTATATTCTATCCTTTTCAGTTACTCTCCCTTTAGTTTTGATTGTTAAACATTGATAACAATGTTTCATTGAAGTTGGAGAGTGGAGATGCAAATTTAGCATTTAAAATGCATGTTGAAACTCTGTGGCCTACTTCGATGTGCCAAATTTTTTAAAAATTTGTATAACACAGGCACCCTTTTACATGTGTACTTATGTTCATTCATGGCCATCTTAATGAATTTATCAAACTCATCTTAATCATTTCGCTGAGATATTCACATAACTTTTAATGCACATATCCAAATTTTGTGGTAAGATGGTGGTTTAACGCATGTAGCTAGATAATTCTTTTGCTTAAGCATTCATGAGAGATTTGGTGAGAATTGAGAGCGTACAAATGCAAAAAAAAAATTGTGATAAGCGTTTATTGATCTATTGAATTAGACACTTCTTTTGAGAATAACATTATATGGTTTGTGGTAAGATGGTGGATATACTTGGAATATGACAAAGGTCAACTTAGGATTAACGTTTGAATTTTTCAAACTAACCCTTCTCATCATAGACATTTAGTAGCCAATTTTAAGCCAACAAACATATATAGTCTTTTTCTTTTTATATGCCAACATCATCAATACCTCTCCACATTGGAGTATAGCTTATATACTAATTTTTCCTACCCCTATTACTTCCAATTGTGTACTAGGTGTGGAATTTGTATATTTTCTTTTGAAAGAAAAAAAAAAACAAAAAGATAATGAAGAAAAAAAGAACAAGAAAAAGAAAAAGGGAAGAGTACAAGTGCAAAGTATTGAAAGAGATTCAAGAATAAAAAAAAAAAAAGTGGAGAAGAAAATAAGTAAAAAAAAAAAAAGAGTTGAAGAAGAAGGAAAAGTATTATTTGACTGAAAAGTTGAATAGTGCATCAGGTGAGAAGTGTAGTCTATTGAGATATTTAATAGGATTTTCATGGTATGTACTTGGAAGTTTTTGAATCGTTTATCCTTTTCTTTATATAGCCTATAACCCAAGTTACGTTTCAACCATTTTTGTGTTGATCGTTCTGATCCTAAGTATGCTTGTAGAATGAGTGGTGGAAATTCTCAATTGTTATTGTTCCTATCATAAGATCAATGTTTGCTTGTTACTTGTATATAATTGCCTAATTCCCTATTGTGTGTGTACATCCCTTGTCAACTTCATAGAGAGAACTCTTATATGAAACACTTTTATACCCGTGAGATATAAAGTAGAACATTTTGCTTGAGATGTTCTTAATGTTGCATGTGTCAGGGTTCGAAGTTAGATGGATATAGTTTGGAACACACACACACTTTGTGGATTACTATAGGTAAATTGATTGTGATAGAGTTATTGGGTTCCTAAGATTGTTGTCATATGTGACTCTGAAAATTGTGACTTAGTGATCTCTGTGTATGATCTTCTTTGGTCTCTTTTATCATTTTTACATGGAAATTGCTAAGGACTAGCAATGAGTAAGTTAGGGGGTGTGATGAGTGCGTGAAAATGCAATCTAAATATCCTAATATTTGATTAAATTGTAAAGAATGAGAATATAAATAATTGGATTTCACTTATTTTATTGGATTAGATTTCTATTTATATTGAGATATTTTTAAGAATTATTTATCGACTTTTTTTTATTATATTATATTATATTATATTTTTATTATTATTATTATTATTATTATTATTATTTTATTTTATTTTCTTTCTTAGATAGCGTGAAAGATCACATGGACCCATTTCTTTGAGATGCATTCACGTTTATTTATACTTAGGATTTATACTGGAGAGCAGCACATCACTTGGACTACATGTTAATACACGGCAACATCAAAGCTCATAGGCCATTAAATCTTCAATTGAAGCACGGGCCCACGGCACATATATATTGAGGCTGGAATGAGACACATAGGAGTTGGGACTTCATGATAGTACCCCATTTAAAACTGCCCTAGATCATGCATTGACACCGCTAGTGGAAGGTCAGGACAGTCACTTGACTAGCCTGCATGCATGCCTTGGCTCAGGCCTTGACATGCAGCAAGCAACCATGGAGGCTACTGGCCACGCGCAGCTCATGCGCCCAGACCGCCAGCTTGGACCATTCATGACCATCACCCCGGCACTCAGCCCGAGCCATGCAAGACCACCGCCCAAGCCACCTGACTGGGCCACACTACTACAGCACGGCATCACCCGGGACACATCATCAAGTTTAGGCATGTCACCATGTCATGCACACTATCAGATGCCATGCAGCCAGGCGCCATGTAGACAACCATCCGTGGGCCATGCCATGCCACAGGCCACAACATGCCACGGCCCATCATCATTGGCGCCACATTTGCTTATTTATGTATTTATTTTATTTATTTATGCATTTGGTTATTTTAGTAATTATCTTATTTTGCTAGGGACCTTTTGGGGGTTTCCAATTTGTTAGACTCTATAAATAGGACCTCTAGGTTTTCATTTCACATCTTTTGACAATTTTGAGACTAGACTTTTGCTCTTGGAAAAGAGTTAGGCCGGCCACAAGCCTTGTGGTTTGGATTTCGGTGCTTAGCACTTGGGCTTCCCTAGGGTGCAATTCGTGAATCCCTTTGGAAGAGGATCATCGTGCAATTCGTGAATCGGTGATCCACATCTATCCTTTTATTTGTTTTTCCTTTTTATTTATAAAAATCTTGAGGTAATTCATAAAAAGAGTTTTGGTTTTGGAATGAGTTGTGTTGAGTGATTTTCATGTTTTTGGTGTTCTTGAGAGGTTTGCTGATTGTTGAGTGATTTTGTGTTTGTGAGGCCAAATCCACACCACTTGTGGATTTGAGAATTTGTGTGTGTGTCCATAGAGGAATTCGAAATCCTCCCCCATTGGGAGATTCGGATTGCTCATGTGAGTGAGAGTGAGTGTGTGATTGATTGAAGGAAGTTGAAGACTTGGAGCCTTGTGTGTGTGCCGAATCCTCTTGGTGTCTTGAAGGAGTTGGTTTGTTCATCAATTGTCTTTTGTTCAATCATCATTTGGTTGGTCAATTGATCAATTTGGTGTTCAATTTGCCCCATAGCAGCCACGGCATCAAGCTCCCCCAAGCCCTAGAGCCACACGGCCTAAGGCATGAAACCCTAGCCTAAACACTTGTCCATTTTGCCCTTAACCCTAGCCGGCCACTTAACCTCGTCCTCTCCTATATTTCCTCACTTAAATCCACCTCATCCCTCATCCAAAACAAACCAATTTCGTGCCCCTCAAACCCTAGCAAGACCGGCCACCCATTGGATTTGAATTCAAAAGAATTCAAATTCAAATTCAAATCTCACCAAAATCCCTACAAATTCTCAACCGGCCATCCAACCCTATCCTAGCCGAACCCCATTGCCACATCATCTAATGCCACATCATCCCTCTAATTCAAATCAATTCAAATCAAAACCATAACCACTTATTTTATCCAAACTCATATTCGGCCATCATCCATTTGCTCTAACCGAACCCCTCACTTGCCAATTTATCCATCATAACTTCCCATATTTCTCTCAACCAAGTCAATTCAAATTCAAAACCTATTCTACCGACCAAATCCATTCCATAACCGACCACTACAATAATCTCTATATCCGGCCACATACATTCCTCCATTTCAAATCATTTCAAAATTTAAATCAAAATTCCAACCAAATCTCCAACAACAATAACCGGCCATCATTTCCTTATCTTCTCCTAAATTTATCCAATTAAATCAAATCTTCTCTTATCCAAAAACAACCTAAATCTCGGCCCCAACAAGCCTCCACTCAACTCTATCCCAAACTCAAATCAATTCAAAATCCAATCTTTCCACTTTCCATAAATATCTCACTCGGCCATTCCATCCGTAGCTATTGCCGAAATTCTCCACTTGCCACATCACCAAATTAACCTTAATTCTCTCAAATGATTAATCAATTATCCAATTGATTGAATCAATCAAATCTTATCCCAAAATAGAAGCAATACTCGGCCAACAACCCTACCTCATTGCCGCTCACTTATCTTGCTAAAATCCTAATTCCTACATTTTAGGAATTATCCAAAACATCTCAAAACCCTATCCCACCTAATTCTAACCACCTTAGCTGAAACCCATCTTCCCAAACCTTAGCCAATTGACTTCCAAACCCTAACCTAATCTCAATCTCGAAATTCCCCTTAACCTCCACTAAAACCCTAACCCTACTACACTATATGACCCATATTCCTTACCAAAGAGACCCTAATACATAGGCCTACTCAAAGGACATTCGCCTAAACCTTTTCTACCCTAATCTACCACTCAGCCCACCACATCTCTCTTCCCATTACCATAACCAAGACTACCATGGCCTAAATACCACATTATTGCTCCATACACTTAGCCATCCGATCCCATTGCCGTACACCACTCTACCCTACTTAGCCAAGACGAACTCAATCAGATTCTCTTAACCATCTCAACCTCATATCACCCTTTCATCCATTGTTGGTGCACGTGAACCATCACAAGCAAAAGGAGCCTTACTCGGTCATTGAGGAGCAACAAGGCGAGGATGACCGACTTGGTTGACTAGGGACACGACCGATGTCCCTATCACTTCAACTCACGTCCAAGTCACTAGCCACTTGGACATCATTATCTCATTTGATTTTGTAAAGGCCCACACTTGAACTTCAATTGGATATTGGGACGGTAGCTGCTGGGTTTAGTTTATTGGGGCCCGGCGACATGAATGCACTTCAACATGGCTTTTAAACTCGAGAAAAAAGAGGCCGCAATTTACATTTGAATTTGGACCTGCACCCCAATACACGGCAACTAGGAATTGTTTTAGTTCTAGTTGGGCACGGAATTGAGGGGATTTTAAAACGGAAGTAGCCGCATATATATAGGGAGACACAGATGAACATGAGGTCGGACGAGAATGAAAACGTGAACACAGAGGCGAAAAATATTTATTTCATGGCCGCCGGTTGCTTTTTTTTGTTTTTTAGTTGTCTATTATCTTTATGAAAGACTAAATTCTCAAATAGAATTAGGAATGGATTTACAGACTAGATGGTATTTATAATTTATTTTAATTCATATATTTAATTTTAATTTATTAAAACTCTTTGTTTTATCATTCTTAATATATTGTCGATATTTTCTTTTTCAAACAATTATAGAGTTTATTCCGTTTATAGATTCAGTTATACTTTTCTATTGAATGGTTAGATCTGTAATTGTGTTTGAATCTATTAATTATTTATATTGATTTAATTTTCTGCTGTAATATCGCTTCTTGGGTATATTGTGGTCGTTGAGTTTTCTCAACGTGAATATTAATTTGAGTAATTTAAAAGTGATAAGTAATTTTTCAAAGGGTTACATTTGATTTAATTTTTGATTTATAATTCTATATCTTCCGATTGAGAATTACGGAATTGAATTCTCAATTAAGTTATCAGTGAATTAAAAATAATTAAAATATCGGATATGTTCAAGGAATTCTCGTCGCTCTACTGTTCGTCAATTTGAGTAAACTTTTTCCGTTAATTATTTTGTTTAATTTTCATTTTCATTTAAAATTTTTCTTTTCTTATTAATCATTTAATATTTTTTCTTATTTCTTTGTTATTATATTATATTTTTAATTTGTCTTCCTGTGAAAACGATATTCCAAAACTGAATTATAATTATTGTATTATTCTTTATACGGAATCAAATTTTAATGTGGTTGCCGGTGAGACGGTATTTCCCAGCTACCCAAACCAAGCGGATACATCAATAAAAGCTAACAAATAGGTTGAATGCATGAATCTATCTTGAGTAAAAGAAAAAGAAAATTTGAGTCCAGATTATTTCTTGCTCTTCCTCTTGAGTATAGCACTTCATCTTGAGTATACTATATCTTTGCAACAATAATTAAAAATTTAGGAAACACTGAGAGAAAGAGAGAAACAGAGCTGAAAAACATGGATTAGAAATTTAGAACTGCTTCGAAATAAATTAATTTTAAAAATAACAATAAAAAAATTACATGAAAAAAACCAAATCATAGTATTTGGTTCTGACGGAGGAGAACGAGAGGTACTTTTCTTAACAATATTGAAGAAACATAGAAACACCAAGTGATTAGCAGAAGCTTTTGGATTTTAAAATAGAAGAAAAAAATATCTCTTGGAAAGTCCATGAAAAAAGGTAGGTTGTGAGTATGTGAACTATTTCTTTAAGAGCAAGCTGTAAGCCATTTCTAGAGAGAGAAGAGGGTACATACGAGATGCGGAGGAGGAGAAGAGAGGGAGCTGTACGTGTGCTTCGAACAAGAGGGAAAGCGAGCTACGTTGGAGGGATAAAGTCAAAACGCCCCGTTTTATTTAGTGGCCACGTGGACGGCATGTACCCAGCGTTTGCTCAAAGCATGTACATAAATCATTTTTCTAATTTGTAAGAACATCAGGCAAAGCCGGCACAATGGAGGAGCTAAAGACTGAAGTCGCAAAAGTGCCTCTGGTAATTGAGACCCAAGGAGACAACCTTCAGTTGGAACAAGATAGAACAGCAAAAAGAGTCCAATTCTATTTTTTGTGGCCAAATTTGGAAGCCAGAATCGGAGAGGCTGAACAGCTTATCAAAAAGCTTGACCAATACATTTCTGATATCACCTGGAAATTGGAAGATAACACGGTATGGGAATTCTTTACAAATGATATCTTTAGTTTTAAAGCATGATAATCATGTAAGAGGTTGTATTTTGGGTGAATTTTGTCAACAGTGTAATCGAAGAGCAGGGATTTCTAAGCTGGAATGGCTTAACAATGAAGATCGATATCTCAGAGAGAGTGTGGCCAGAAGAAGGAGAGAATGGATTTTCTTCGACTAACTCTGGACAAGTTGTGTTTCACAAATAATGCATACCGGTGAGACCCACCAAATCGCGCTCTTCTAAAGGAGTGCTTGGTATCCATGTAAGAATGAACGCTTAATACCCTACTCTTTCTTATTCTAAGTCCTAAAGTTTGATCAAGAATATCTTTTTTATTTCATTTCCTTCCTCATTCGCTTTCTCTGTTTCAACCCACTCGAAGAAAGGGAGAACTTGATCTTCTGCAACTAGCTCTAGTCAAGCTCTATTCTGAACGCAGTGATTACGAGCAAAGAGCTCCTAATTCGTTTTCATCATCACATGAGCTTGATAAACATGTAAGAATGAACAGTACTAAACTATCGAGTGTCATGCCTTTTGATAAATTATATATATATATATATATATTTATAATTCCCTTCTCTTGGGTTTACAGAAATTGCATTTTCGGATGCTGCACAGAACCAACAATTTGGCAGAGGAAAAGCAACAGCTAAAAGAAATATATGGAAGCCAACAGAAAACGATCAGTTCATGTTTTCCATTGAAGGAGCTTGACGATGCTGTAAGTTTAAAATGAAATTTTCAGCCATCACGACCAATTCTCTTGTATATATTTCATTGAACATCTGATCTTTACTTCAAATTTTCTTGGGTTTTCTGGGACTCTTGAAGCAGATATGGTGGTTTCATTCCGATGAATGGCGGGCAAGGGCGTACTGGCCGTTCAAGGAACCCAGTAGGCAGTAGGGATCATAAAGAGAAAATCAAAAGAGAAAAAAATGAGCTTGGTTGTCTGAAAGAGAAAGCTATTGCCAATGCTGCTGTCAAAGGAAAACTTTGGAACTCTTTGGGTTAAAAACAAGTCATACAAGACCAAGTTAATGTAAAATGATCCAACAAAATCTCAACTTTAAGTTTTTTTTTTTTTTTTTTTTTAGTTTTTTACAATATATAACTAAATGCCCAAAGTGTTTTCACCTTATGCGTGCAGGAGATAGGTACCGAATTAAATGGAATAAAGAGAAAAGTAATGCAAGTTAGGGCTAATGCGAAGCATGTTGAGGGAGAATTGAAGAAGGTGGACAAAGATATAGAACTTGTAAAGAAGCACTTGAGAGTTACACGTCAAAGAAAAGATGATGTGTCCAAATGGCTTGGTTAGCTTCTTATTGGTCTCATCTTTTTTTTATTATTAAAATTGTACTTTTTGCACATATAACAAAAAAATAATGTCATATTTGATCAAATATGACTAAAAACAAGTGTGAGAAATA
Source organism: Platycarya longipes (assembly GCA_036559045.1). NCBI lineage: Eukaryota > Viridiplantae > Streptophyta > Magnoliopsida > Fagales > Juglandaceae > Platycarya > Platycarya longipes. Next base: position 28,534,914 of record CM071791.1, read on the forward strand.
GTAAAAATGTACTTTTTGTTTATATTTTTTTGTTTATTTTTTGAATAGTAAATCATAAAAAAACTACATTTTTGATAATAAAAAAAAATAAGACCAATGAAGATACTCTTAGGGAATTACTGCGTGCTAAGGAGGTAATGTCAGTTTCAACAAAGATGGCATGCATGGCCGTTGTCTGTCTGCGGGTCTGAACTTGTGTCTTTATATATGATGGGGTCTGAACTTGTGTCTTTATATATGATGTTACCAAATTGCTAGATATACAAATATATCTGTTAAAGTAAACTTTCAAAATTATATATATATGTATATTTACTGTTGAATTTTGTAATTTAAAAAAAAAAAGAAAGATATGGTCTAATGATTGATGGATAATGCTACATCAACAAAGTGTAATAGAAGTAAAATCAGAGTGTTCAATATAGTATAATAACTCTATATTTGAGTGTGAATACCGACGCTCCTTGAAACTTCTAGTCCTTGTTTCAGGGTTCTGACTAATACAAATCACTTAGGAGTGCCAATAACCGAGTGAGGAATCAACCACAGATGAGGAACTAGTCTAGTGAGCAAGTACGGCCACTAGTTTCAGGTGGCCTATTAATTTTTTCACCACTATGTTTTACTATGTTGTTATATTATGAAGCAGGGGCATCCAGTTGAAGAGTATACTTCTGTTATTTTGGGTTTTTTTCAGTCTTGATTGTAAGTCATATCAACCCAATTATGAATAAGTTTTCCATTTTTATACGTTATGCCAAAGTTACAAAAGCTTATGTATTAAATAAGCAAGGTATTGGAATCTTTTGTTGTTAATATTTGAATTAGATCGAAGAGAACATGCACATATTTTGAATTCTCCCAAATATGTTAATTTTCTAGTTTATTTATAACGTCCCAATGGAAGGCCTAAACCACATGACCTATACTCTAAAATGACTAGTCAATGATACAATTAGAGTCCCATTAGAACCTTATAAAGAGCAAGAATTTTTCCTTTCCAAGCAATGTGGGATCCCATATACCACATACAATTCCTTTTCATGAGGTATCACATTATCAATTATCATGCCATAATATAACATAATAATGTTTACATGAAAACCAGATGTGCCTTCACATCTTCCACATTCATAATAGGGTTCAATATATATTGTAAATACATCATATCATATGTCATATATATTTAGCTAAACATTGAAAAGATAACTTACTAAATCACTCACTCAATTACTTTCTTTATCATTTTATACAATTTTTGACAAAGACATGAACAAAATGAAAAATAAAAAAGTAGTCCAGCTTGGTTTGTTTTTATAAAGAATCGCATCTCATCTTATCTCATCATTATTACTTTTCCAAATTGTCATACAAAATAGAATAAACAATTCAACTTTTTTAATTTTTAAAATAAAACTAATACTAAAAAAATATATTACAACAATATTTTATTCAATTTTTAACTTTTATCTTATTTTATTTCATCTTATATATGAAAACAAATCAGTCTAAGTAAACCGAACTAAATAAGTCTAGTCTTTTGGTGGATTGAAAAAATCGATCATATCCAAGATTAACCCACTCCAAGGCCGAATTGACCAAACTGATTACACCTAGTCTCAAATGTACATGTCATATTAGTCTTTCTCGTTAATTTGGATGTTATAATATCAACTGGTGTGGCAAGTCGATTTCCCTCGGTTATACCAGTTGTACGTAGAAGAACTAAGTCATATAGTATATTAAAACCTGAATAATCACAAAGTTCAAGCTTATAACTCCCGCATGACATGGGTTTCTAATCGTATCATTGAGCATTTGCTAAGCCGTTTAGCCCTAGGATTGGTTTCAAGTTTAGTTTTCTACTTTTAGTTAGATTTCTTTTATTGTTTCCGCCAAATGGTAGCATCTCCGTTTGACTAAATGGCTATGGGTGGCTTGTGTGGGACCCCAATTTAGGCCTAATTGGTTTTCAGAGATAAGATTGAGATGAGATGAGATGAGATGAATTTATATTAGGGAGATGCTGAGGGTCGGTCTGACCGACCCCCTACAAAAATAGCCATTGGGACTGGCGACCTCAACCTTGTGACAGCGACCCTAGGTGACCTCCGGTATACCCCACGCACCCTACGCAGCCTTAAATCCATTTCGGGTTTAAGCCTGCATGGAGCACTCCGAAGGTCGTGACAGAACCCCGATGAGGATTGTCAAGAATCAGGCCCGAACTCAGGCCCTGAAGGGTCAGGACAGTCACTTGGTCAGCCTGCATGCATGCCTTGGCTCAGGCTCTGACACGCAGTAGGCCACCATAGAGGCTACTGGTCACGCACAGTGCATGCACACAGTCCTGCATGCCTATAGGCGAGCCCCACAGCGCATCCACCTGCGCGGATGCGCACGCGTGCGTGTGCACCTGTGCCCCATCATGTGCGCTTCACTACGCCCCCCAGCACCGTCTGACGAGGTTAGTGGCATGTCTTCAAGCGCATGTCATCCAGCGCGTGGCACCAGCCCGCGCCTTGCAGAGCAGGTTAGTAGCATTCCCATAAGGCATGCCATCTAGTGCGCGACACCATGCATGCCATCCAGCGCGCGGCCTCAGCTCACGCCATACAGCCAGCGCCCAGACTGTCAACTTGGGCCATGCATGCTCAACACCCCCGCACCCATCCCGGGCCATGCAGGACCACCACCCAAGCAAACTGACTGCACCATCTCACAGCGGCGTGGCTTGACCCTATGCCTACCACCAGGACCATGCATGGCATACTGCCATGAGCACTATCAGTTGGCTCTGCACAACGCCTTTTCACGCGCACCAGCAGACGTCATGTAGCCAGACAGCATGAAGACAAACCTGACCGTGGACCATGCAACACATTAGCCCACCTTGGGAGCCATGTAATCCACGGCCACTAGATGCATATGGCGCCTACCATCTTTATTTTTATGTTATTTTATTTATTTAATTGCATTGGATATTTTAGTAATTATTTCTTTTTAATAAGGGACCTATAGGAGGTTTCCAAGTTGTAAGACGATATAAATAGAACTTTTAGGTTTCATTTTTTTTTTTATCTTTGGACATTGAACATTTTGGATTGCTCTCTAGAGGAGTTAGGCCGGTCACTTACCTAGTGGTTTGGATTTCGGTGCTAAACACTTGGGTTTCAAAGGGTGCAATTCGTAAATCCCTCTAGAGAGGATCACACCCTGCAATTCGTGAATCGTTGTATTCTACATCTATCTTTTATTTCAGTTTATTAATAAAAAATTGTGAGGTTATTCAGTATATGTATTTCGAGTTTGCTATTGTTCTTGAGTTTTAGAGTTTGTTGATTGTGTTCTTGAGAGTACGTTTGAGTGGCGAGACCGAATTCACCCACTGGTGAATTTGAGTATTGTGTGAGTGTTCCTAAGAGAGATTTGGAATTCATAACCATTGTGAGTTTTGGATTTCTCAAGTGAGTGAGAGTGATTGTGAAGTGCATTGAAGAAATCCTTGGAGCTATTAGCAAAGTAATAGCCGAATCCCTTGGTGTTCTTGCTACTATTTGAATGTTCAATCTTTTCTTGATTGATCACTCTATTAATTTGTGTTTTCCTAGTCCCAAACACCAAACAACAACCCCATCAAAACCCTACCACGCCACACGGCCATAAGCCATTAAACCCTACCGACCACATTGCCAAATTCGCCCCTCGTCCCTCCGAACCCTAGCCGGCCACCTACTTACCTTATTCTCTCCATATTTCTGTTAATTAGATCAAATATTCTTTTACCAAAAAATAACCAAACTAGCTCCACTCAATTCCCCCACAATCGGCCACTCATTCCCTTCATTTCAAATTAAATCCAATCAAAACAAACTCCCATTTCCATAACCAACCCCATTCGTCCAAAGCACATTGCCATTGCCGAAAACCCTAGTGCCACATTATCCATTCCTATATTTTTATTCCTTATTTGATTTATCAATTAACCATTAATTGAACAAATTAAATCCTAGCCCTCCAAGACAAGCTGCACATCCCATTTGCTAATTCCCTTGGCCAGTCACCATATCACATCATCATCCATATTCTTGATTTTTAGGAATGACCAAATCACCTCAAAACCCTAGCCAAAAGACCAAATCTACCCTTGGCAGAAAACCTAGGATTGCCCTAGCAATATTCGACCATCCCAAGAGCCAAGCAACCCACTACACGCCTAAGCCACCCAAACCTTTGTCGTGCACCCTTGCTTGCCCCTAGCCGAACTTTTCATCTCCAAACAATTAAAATTTAGCTCTACTAAATCCTAACCTCATTTTACCCTTTTCCTCACCCACGTGAACCTTACCAAGCATTGGAGTACATCTTGATCATTGGAGGGAACAACAATGCAAGGATGACTCCTTAGGTGACCGGGACTTGATCGATGTCCCTATCAACCTAAACTGGTGTTTTCATTGAGAGTCTCACTCAAGAGGCTCTTGCTTGGTGATTTTTTGAGAAGTTTTCACTTCTCAACGAGGTAAACAACATGTTAACTTGATCTCTTGTGAATTTGTTGGGAGGACCACAGAGGTCCTCGACATTTTTTACTTTTCTTGCACTATTATTGTTGAATTGTTGAAAGAAGTTTGGGGGGTTGAGATAGAGAACAGGTTGGTTCTTGAAGCCGACCATCAAAAGGTAGAGGACCCAAGGTCGGAAGTATGCAAGAGGGATTGCCCAACCTAGAAGGTTGGCAACTCAAGATTAGACTTGAGTAGCCGAACCAGCTTCCAAGCCTAGCACCCATTGCCGCCACCCAAAGCTTCCCCAAATCGTCCTTTGTGTTGCAACATCGAGTCCAAGTCAGTTGCAAGATAGTGATCAGTATGAGTCAAGTAGGACCGAGTGCTGAGGGTCAAGATGGTTCCAACTGGGAACGTCTTGAAGCCTTGGAGGGACAAGCTGAGAAAGTGAACAATTCCTTTGATGAGATCAAGACTAGCATTGCTAAATTGACCATGGCAACGAATGTGCAAAACCGTGAGACACTAGAGAACCAAATGAGTATTGAAGCCTTGCAACAAGAGGCTAATGCAAACCATGAGAGGTTTGCAAGGAGAGAGGCTGTGAGGCATGATGATAGGCCACCACCAATTCCGAATCCCCCAAGGGAGAAGGAGTTCTTTATGGAGGACACCAACCTTAGCATACATGAGTATGTGCATGATCCTCTAAGATATGAGTACTGATGAGGACGTAGTGTGGAGAATGCTAGTGTTGTGGTGGAGAGATGGCTACATGATGGTGGCAACCGCCCTAAAAGTCCAAACAACTTGAGAGAATCTCAAGATGTGAGGATTGAGCCACCTAGGTATGAACCACCTCAACATGAGAGGCAGTACATACCATACTATGGAGAGCACAACATGGCCGAACAAGAGGAGAACCAAGATGGGGCAAATGGACATGATGACCAAGCACCAAGAAGGCACCACAAACCGTGAAAAAAGAGGCCAAGATGATAGGAGGCACCATGAAGACTATATGAGTGAAAGAGGGGGAAACCAGGCTGATTGGGGACTTCGAAGACCTAATGTAGAATTTTCAAAGTAGTGGAGGTGATCCTTATGAGTGGTTAGACAAACTAGACCACTTTTTCCACACCTATGATGTTCTGAGAGATGAGATAGTGTCTACGACTTGCTACTACTTGGAAGGCAAAGCAAGCAAGTGGTGGAGATGGATTAGAGATTAATATGTTTAGGAGAGGAGAAAACTTGGTTAGACGGCCTTTGAGAAGGAGTTTTTCCTTCAATTTGGACCTTCACCCACCATCAACCATTATGGCCAAGTTGCTGAGCTCAAGCAAGAAGGCAAAGTGAAGAAGTATGTGGAACAATTCAGACAACTCCAAACCATGGGTCGGGGTTGGTCCGAGGCAGCTCTTGTGGAAACTTTTATGGATGGATTGAAGTCATGGCTGGATAAAGAAGTGAAGATGAGGCAGCCCACAAGAATCCAAGAGTCCATGAGGATAGTTGAAATATATGAAGAAGGTTTTTCCATGGAGAAACGCCTAACTAAGGAAGTGGGGAGCAAAACCATCCTATCTTTGCAAACCAAAATTCCTTGGATGGGTAAGGAGAGCAATGAAGGGACCTCAAAGCCAAAGCCCAATGAAGTGAGAAGATTATCAAAAGAGGGAGTCCAAGAAAAAATCAAGAAGGGTCTTTGCTTCAAATATGGTGAAAAGTGGAGTAGAGAGCACAAGTGTAGTTCAGCCAATACATATGTGATGATTGATGAAGACATATTTGAAGAAGCTTCAAGCCACAAATGGGAAGAAGCCGAAATCTCAACCAATGCCATGACGGGTGTCCAAACACCTACCTCCATGAAGTTAATGGCATGGGTGGGGAAACATGAGGTTTCAATGTTGGTGGATAATAGATCCACTCATATTTTCATTAACATCAACATTGTGAATAAGGTAGGACTAAATCCGAACCCCATTGAACCCTTTGAAGTAAAAGCAGCCAATGGAGACAAGCTTGTATGTGAGGCCCTCATAAAAGAAATGAAGATGAACGTGCAAGGTGTAAGGATTAGTGCCGATTTGCATGTGTTGGCATTGGTGGGTTTAGACCTTGTCTTGGGCAATGCTTGGCTCAAGAGTGTGGGAAGAGTTCTGAATGACTATGAGAAGATGACAATGGAAATAAAAAAGGGACCAAGAATTACACATGGAAGGTCGTGACTCCTAGAGAAGTGAGGCCGTGTGAGGCCTTGGCATTTGAGAAGCTATGTAAAGGAGAATCAAATTGTTTTGCCATTGTTTTGACTAATGATGGTTTGGTTTGTGATATAGGGAAAACAAACAATGGGGATTCTCAGGATGAGTTAGCATTGCTTCCAGAGGAAGTTCAAGAAGTTTTGAGAGGCCACAAGGGAGTCTTGGAGGTGCTAACTACCTTGCCACCTACTAGACCCTTTAATCACCGGATTGTACTATTGGACAAGAGCAAGCCAATCAATGTCCTCCTGTACCAATATTCACACTTTCATAAATAAGATATAGAGAGACAGGTTGAAGAGATGATGAAGGGAGGTTTGATTCGACCTAGCACTAGCCCTTTTCTCTTTACCGGTCTTATTGGTGAAAAAGAAAGATGGCACATGGAGATTTTGCACAGGTTACCGGGCTTTGAATGAAGCCACAGTGAGAGACCGATTTCCCATACCCACTGTAGATGAGATGTTAGATGAATTGCATAGGGTTTGTGTTTTTTCTAAATTAGACTTAAGGGCAGGATATCACCAGATCAAAATGAAAGAAAAAGATATTCATAAGACGGCCTTCAAGACACACTCAGGGCACTACGAATACTTAGTAATGCCTTTTGGGCTATGTAATGCGCACTCTACTTTTCAGGCAGCCATGAACATAATCTTTAGACCATTATTGAGGAAATATGTATTGGTGTTTTTTGATGATATTCTAGTCTACTCCAAATCTATAGAGGGCCATAAAGAACACTTGAGAGTTGTATTGAAGATTCTTGAGGAACACCATTTCTTCATCAAGGCATCTAAATGTACCTTCATGGAGAAAGAACTCGAGTATTTGGGCCACTTTATTCTAGACGAAGGAGTGAAAGTTGACCAGAGGAAGATTGAGGCCATGATTAATTGGCCATTGCCTAAGGATGTCTTAGCCATAAGAGGATTTTTTATTCTTACGGGCTATTATAGAAGATTTGTGAAGGATTATGGCCTCATCGCCAATCCATTTACTTCTCTCCTAAAGAAGGATAACTTTAAGTGGACTCCGGAAGCCAGAGAAGCATTTGAAAACCTGAAGAGAGCTATGACCCAAACACCTGTGCTGGCCTTACCTAATTTTGAGAAGCCTTTTGAAGTATATACTGATGCGAGTAGTGATGGGATATGGGCGGTCTTAGTGCAAGAGAAGAGGCCCTTAGCTTTTATCTCCAAAGTTTTAGGGTCAATGAAGAAGACTTGGAGCATATATGCTAGGGAAATGCTAGCGATTGTCCATGCAGTGAAAGTATGGCGACTCTACCTCCTAGGCCGCAAGTTCACCATTGTAACAAACCAACAAGCCCTAAGATACATGATGAAGTAGAAGATAGTGACACTCGAGCAGCAGAAGTTTTTGGTGAAACTACTTGGTCTTGAGTATGAAATCAGCTATCAGCCTGCCAAGGAGAACAAATTAGCAGATGCACTGAGGAGGTGTGAGGGTAGCTCATTACTGGAGACAAGACAAGAGAGTGATGATGATGACTTGGAGTTGAGTGTTCCACATATGATCCTTGAGGGAAAGGATATGCTTGAAGGGAGGGGGAATGATAGAATCCCGAGGAGGATTGTCCAGGATTAGGCTTGGACTCAGGCTATGGAGGGTTAGCTCACTTGGCCACTTGGCCAGCTTGTATGCATGCCTTAGCTCAGGCCCTGACACGCACGCAGCAGGTCACCATGGAGGCTACTGGCCACGCATAGTACATGTCCACAGCCCTGCGTGCGCATAGGTGCACCCCAAAGCACATCCACCTGCACGCACCCGTGCGTGTGCACCTGCACCCCATCATATGCGCTTCACTGCGTGTCCCAGCACTGCCTAATGATTACACACAAAGAATAACGCGGTCATTTACAATATAGCTTTGGGGTATCGATTCCATAGAGAGATGGATTGAGAAATGAAAGATAGTGACAAAATTGACTAAAAGATTTATAAGAGTGCAAAAAGTGATGTTTGAAGAGTGACATAAATTAAAACTAAATGAGGAAATTGAAAATTATAAAAATGAGATGAAAAGTAGAGCGTAGGGAATTCTTTGCGTATTTCTAGTATTCAAATTTATACTTAATTCATTGATAACTCAATTGAGATTTCTATGTTCAAATTCTTAATCAGAAGATATAACATCAATAACCAGATTTAAATCAAATATAATCTTTCAAAAAATTATTCGTCACGATTCAAGAACAAAAATTGTTATCACTATTGAGAAAATCCAACGTCGACAATATACCCAGGAGGCGATACTGCAGCAGAGAATTAAATCAATATAGAAAATCAATTACTCCAAACATAATCATAAAACTAATCATTTCGATAGAAAAAGTATGACTGAATCCATAAATGAAATAGATTCTATAATTATTTGAAGACGAAAAACATCAAAATAAATTGAGAATGATAGAACAAAAGAGTTTTAATATTTAAAGACCAAATACATGAATAAAAAATAAATTATAAATACCATCACACATAAGTTCATCCCTAGCCCTTATTTAGTTGTTCATCCACATGATGAACAATCAAATTCTTCAAGGGAGAAGTAAAATAACAACACTTGATATGCTCCTCCCTTTTCTCAAGGGTTGAGAAGGCTCTCCCCCCATCCAAGCATATTTCTTTTCACGCTCCTAGCCCCATCTATTTATAGACTTTCTTATGTAAGCACAAAATCATTACAAAATCAAGTTGTCGTATATCTTACCGTGCATCTCTTGGATTCCAGCTTTTCATATGGTTTGAAATGATGATTGGTTCAACATTTTTGTGTGAGAAGTGTAGCTCTTTGTAGTCAATTATTTCAGCTGTGCAAGAAGATGTTGGGCACCGGTTTTCCTTCCAATTTAATCATATTTGTTTGCTTCATTTTCCAACTCTTTTGGTCAAGTATTTCGGCTAGAGCAGCTTTCTTGTTGTAACCGAAGCTTGCATGTGTATTTTATATCTTCTTCAATCATAGCATGCGGGTGCCACTTGAGTTTATCATATTTAATTCCTTTTGCAACAACAAAATGTCTTGAAGTGACGTGTTGCAAGTGATTTTACTTGTGGCTGTCACATGCATGTCAACATGTGTTTTGGTGCAATTGGTTATATGACTTGAATTGCTTTGTGTGAGCTTATGTCTTCAGGTCCTTCTCGCCGTGTATCATGCTCCATCAATTTGTAGGTGAAATGATCATGCATGGGATGGGTGGACTTGGTCCAAGTTTTCGGCTAGGAGTTGTTTTTGAGTTGTCCAAAACTTTCATGTATTTTAATCAAATAAGATGGCATGATGTAAGATACAAGTGGAGCCTGGAAATTAATTTGTCACTTTGCTCTTCAATTTAAGGCCATATATTACTTCTTTCTTCCTTCAACAATTCGGCTAGAATATGAGATATGAGAAATCAAGCATTAATTAAATAGGAGACAAGATTGGATGCATGTTGATTTTACAAAATGACTTGTTGTGTATCACTTCTTATATAGCACGTATACTCCCATGATAATTAAATAAAATCTCAACATGTTTTAACAATGGTAAGCCATTTCTCATTTTTCAAAATTGAGATATAAAGTATTATAAAATTATGCTCAAATCTATCTCAAGGTGAATAGAAAATAATTTTAATAATATAAGTTATAATCCATTTTCTTCTATTCTTTTTTCTAGCAATTTAATTTAAAGATAGAATATTTTGAGTGCACTTTTGAGCATTCATCACCTAGCGAGGTTAGTGGCATGTCTTCACAGGCACGCCATTCAGCGCGCGACACCAGCTCACCTTGTAAAGTAGGCTAATGACATTCCCACAAGGCATGTCATCTAGTGCGCGGCACCAGCTCACGCCTTGCAGAGCAGGCCAGTGGCATGCATACCATGCATGCCATCCAGCTCGCGGCCCCACCCTATGCCATGTAGCCAACGCCCAAACCGTCAGTTTGGGCCATGCATACTCATCACCCTAGCACCTAACCCAGGCCATGCAGGACTACCGCCCAAGCAACCTGACTGAGCCACCTCAAAGCGGCGTGGCTTGACCCTGTGCCTACCACCAGGACCATGCATGGCACACTGCCATGAGCACCATCAGTTGGCCCTGCACAGCACCTTGCCACAAGCACCACCAGACGCCATGCAGCCAGACAGTATGAAGACAAGCCTAACCGTGGACCATGCAGCACATTAGCCCACCTTAGGAGCCATGCAACCCACAGCCACTACATGCATATGGCGCCTACCATCTTTATTTTTATGTTATTTTATTTATTTAATTGCATTGGATATTTTAATAATTATTTCTTTTTAATAAGAGACTTACTGGAGTTTCCAAGTTGTTAGACGATATAAATAGGAATTTTAGGTTTCATTTTCTTATATTTGGGCATTTGAACATTTGGGATTGCTCTCTAGAAGAGTTAGGCCAGTCACTCACCTAGTGATTTGGATTTCGGTGCTTAGTACTTGAATTTCAAAGGGTGCAATTCGTAAATCCATTTTGAGAAAATCGCACCGTGTAATTCATGAATTGGTGTGTTCCACATCTATATTTTATTTCAGTTTATTAATAAAAAGTTGCGAGGTTATTCAGTATATGTGTTTCGGGTTTGTTATTGTTCTTGAGTTTTGGAGTTTGTTGATTGTGTTCTTGAGAGTGCGTTTGAGTGGCGAGGCCGAATTCACTCCACTGGTGAATTTGAGTATTGTGTGAGTGTTTCCAATAGAGATTTGGAATTCACAACCATTGTGAGTTTCGGATTTCTCAAGAGAGTGAGAGTGATTGTGAAGTGCATTGAAGAAATCCTTGAAGCCCTTGGTGAAGTGATAGCCGAACCCCTTGGTGTTCTTGTGGGATTGGCGTGTTCTTGCTACTATTTGAGTATTCAATCTTTTCTTAATTGATTACTCTATTAATCTGTGTTTTCCTTGTCCCAAACACCAAACGGTAGACCCACCAAAACCCTACCATACCACACGGCCATAAGCCATTAAACCCTAGCGACCACATTGCCAAATTCGCCCCTCATCCCTCCAAACCCTAGCCGACCACCTACTTACCTTATCCTCTCCATATTTCTCTCAATCAAATCAAATAATCCCTTAACAAAAAATAACCAAACTCTCCCCACTCAATTCCCCCACAACCGGCCACTCATTCCCTCCATTTCAAATTAAATCCAATCAAAACAAACTCTCATTCCCATAACCAACCCCATTTGGCCAAGGCACATTGCCATTGCCAAAAAACCTAGTGCCACATCATCCATTCCCATATTTTCATTCCTTATTTGATTTATCAATTAACCATTGATTGAACAAATCAAATCCTAGCCCTCCAAGATAAGCCGCACATCCCATTGGCCAATTCTCTTGGCTGGCCACCATATCACCTCATTATCCATATTCCTAATTTTTAGGAATTACCAAATCACCTCAAAATCCTAGCCAAAAGACCAAACCTGCCCTTAGCCGAAACTTTAGTGTTGCCCTAGCAACATTCGGCCATTCTAAGACCTAAGCAACCCACTACACGCCTAAGCCACCCAAACCTTTGCCGTGCACACGTGCTTGCTCCTAGCCAAACCTTTCATCTCCAAACACTTAACCTTTAGCTCCACTAAATCCTAACTTTATTTTACCCTTTCCCTCAGCCACATGAACTTTACCAAGCATTGGAGTCCATCTTGATCATTGGAAGGAACAACAATGCAAGGAAGACCCCTTAGGTGATCGGGACTTGATCGAGGTCTCTATCAGGTCACTGAGGGTCATTGTTGCAGGGGTGAGGTCACCGGAGGTCGCTGGTCCCATGATATAGGCGGTGTCGCCCACGGTAGCTGGTGGCGGCTCTGTCTGGGCTGAGGCCGAATGCATCTGTATCCATCACGTAAAGTCATCTTCATTTTATTTTTTATTGTATTTTTTTTAAGGACCTAATTGCTTGGGCTAAGCTTAATGGACCTCCTATTTACTATTGGTTATTTTGTTGAGTTGTTAGGATTGTTAGTGGCCCATGGGCCTAGTTATTGTTAGTAGAGTTGGCCCATGGCCTTAGTTAAGTCATCATCTTTTATTTTTCCTTAGGAAAGGTGAACATTTGTTGGGATATCTGAAATCGTCTAGAGTTAACTTGTAATAGGTACTGTTTTGGGAGGAATGAGACCCTCGAAGATCTCCAGTATGACTCGCGCATTTATCTATATTAATTGTTCATTTTCTGCACTCATCATCCCTTAGACTCTATCCATTATCATCCATCTATTTTACCTTTTATTTCACTTGTGAATTTATGGGGTCCATTACAATTGGTATCAGAGCCACCCGTTTCTTATTGCTGGAGCAAGATTTCACAAATAGCAAATGAAATTGCTGGAAACGGCATTGGAAAAGTTGCTGAAAGTCAGAGAATTAGTCCATGGATTGAGTGACAACTATAAGTGAATGCAACAAACTCGATAGGAGTGGCAAGATTAGGTTGTCAAAGAAGAAATAGAAGATGTGACGAAGAATGAAGATGACGACGCGAAGGAAGAAGAAGTAGACACCACAAACGTAAGGGAAATGGGGAACAAACAAGCTGACGACGGAGAATAGGTAACGACAGCTGAAATTATTCCCCAAGAAGAAAACACACCCACCAAAACCAAACCAGGACCCTCTAGGCTGACCTAGTCCTCGACGATTCTTACCAGACCTTTCCTCTCACCCAAAAACTAACCCTATCACACAACCAAACCATAATCAACTGCTCTGAACCACAACAACGAAACTGGAGTCGTTTTCAAGAAACTAACATCCTCCAAAGCCATCTCAAAATCTCAAAACCGTCGGTCCCCAATTTTTCCCTGGTCAAGCTCAAGTGCCGACATCCACATGCCATCCATGACTTGGTTCTTGTACCTTTTGATAGAGGACGAGGTTTTGCACCATCGATTCCAGGATCTCAGACTCAGAGTATGCATTGTCCATAGTGGGTTATAGGGATGAGACCTGGGTTTAGCTATTCGCGTTGGATTTTTGAGGAACCAAATCCGAGAGATTTTTTTTCCTCATCTCTTGTTTAATGTAATGCTACTGGGAGGTGTTTTTGCACCCATTGATAGAGGATGAAAAAGAACCCTCGTAGGGATAACACATGAACGAACCAAACCATTAAACCCTTTTATGGGTTCAGCTAGCGTTAATTCTGATCATTTGGACCTAGGTTTTGGACCTGGAAAAGATTCTATGAATGGAAAAAGGTCTATTGAACAGTCCAATTGAGGGAGAGATTGTTATGAGATGGCTCAATCTTTGACATTATGTAATTGGAAGGAGTAATGTGTTGTTGAAATTTTGGGGTGTTTAGGCGATAGTCACCATATGGCTCTCCACTTATTTCTTGAAATACCTTGCCGATATATGGGTATGCGTGACCTCCCTTCTGCAGGAATGACTCAACTAAGTCATGTGCAAAATTTGAGCAACTCTATTAAGGATCAAGTTAACTGCCAGTAGGTCATTTGCTTTGATTTTGTAAAAAACGACATTGGTGTTTGAACTCAATGCCCTTGGACTCAGATTTGAACCTTATGTACTTAATTTTGTTGTTGAGTACAAGCTCATTTGTCCTGTTTCATCAACTGCTTTCAAAATTGTGTATTTGTTGGTGGTTTATTTGCTGATTGTTGAGTGGCGAGAGTTCCTTCCAAAGAGTGAAGTTAAATTGGACGAAGGAAAAATTCTTCCGCCTCTGTTGTTTGAGATATTGCCACTTAGGGGTGTTTTGGAATGGTATGTGACAGTCCCTAGTCCAAAATTAGTTACTCTGGGTTCTTACATAAAAGCTTATATTGCACCTAATCAAGATGAGTTACTCTCTACTAAAATTTTGTGTCTTGCTCTAATTGAAAACGCTTGTTGTCTAGAGGCTCAGTTTGATACATTGAGGGTGACATTCGTAAGCCTTGTAAGAAGAGTCATGATGGCTCAAAACCAGATCAACAACTTTCAAGTAAGTTACTTTTTCAGCAGCTTCAGTCACAATTTAATCATTTTCAGCAGCTTCAAGTAAGTTAATCATTTTGAATTGAAATTAGAAGAACGTGTAGTTGAGATTCTTCTGACTAGCCTTGACACATATAGAATTCATGGCAGGACAAACATCACAGTCACTTTTTCATGTTTATATCTCTTAATTCTAATTTGGGGTCAAGGTTCTACAGTCCAGCAATATCATTATCGGTGGTGATGACTAGTGACTTCCATTTTTATGAGTTAAGTGAATGAGAAGAAAGTGTGGAATGACATTGGCTCATGGAGTTACTATTGTTGGGTGGCCACTTAAGGGTGTTTTTTACCCTTTGATAGAGGACGGAAAATAATTCTTGAGGATTGTATTCTTGAGGCATCTCTAATTCCTGGTGTTGTTGTGATCAAGATTCATCTAGTTAAATTTGTGTTGATGGTTTGGGCATCTTATCATCTATGGCAGGAACCTTTCAATATGTATTCCTAGTTGTTGGTCGTACGAGTTAACAGATGTTGGGGAAGATTTAATAACTGGTTGGACACTTATTCTCCAGGCTAAGGCTACACTTCGCACAAATTTATTAGAAGCTGAGATTTAAGAGATTGACATGATCTTGAAAAGGAGATTGCCTCCTTCCACAAGAAGCATACTTTTGACAAGTTTGTTGGCATGCTTGGCCTAGTCTTTCATTGGATTAGAAATGCATTTCACTGTTTGGGCAAGCTAATTCCATTCACGGTTCAACAATTACTTCCTCGTCTTCAGCAATAATAATGAATTTCCGCTTATATATTTAGAATTGTTTCAATATTGAACCTTGAGGACAAGGTTCTTTAAATGAGGAGTTTGTTATGAACCCAATTGCTTGGGCTAAGCTTAATAGGCTTCCTATTTGCTATTGGTTATTTTGTTGAGTTGTTAGGAGATTGCCTCCTTCCACAAGAAGCATACTTTTGACAAGTTTGCTGGCATGCTTGGCCTAGTCTTTCATTGGATTAGAAATGCATTTCACTGTTTGGGCAAGCTAATTCCATTCATGGTTCAACAATTACTTCCTCGTCTTCAGCAATAATAATGAATTTCCACTTATATGTTTAGAATTGTTTCAATATTGAACCTTGAGGACAAGGTTCTTTAAATGAGGAGTTTGTTATGAACCCAATTGCTTGGGCTGAGCTTAATAGGCTTCCTATTTGCTATTGGTTATTTTGTTGAGTTGTTAGGATTGTTAGTGACCCATGGGCCTAGTTATTGTTAGTAGAGTTGGCCCATGATCTTAGTTGAGTCATCATCTTTTATTTTTCCTATATATAGAGGAAATGTGGGTATTTGTTGGGATATCTGAAATCATCTAGAGTTACATTGTAATAGATACTGTTTTGAGAGGAAAGAGACCCTTGAAGATCTCCAGTGTGACTCACGCATTTATCCATATTCATTGTTCATTTTCTGCACTCATCATCCCTTAGACTCTATCCATTATTATCCATCTATTTTACCTTTTATTTCACTTGTGAATCCCCAAGTTTTCTTTTTATATTAAAGTCAAAAATTAAATAAAATATTTTTTTAATATGATTTTTGTATTGAAATTTGAAAAAGTTAAATTGTTTATATTATTTATATTGAGATTTGAAAAAAGTGTGATGACTAGATGAGATAAGATGAGATTTTTTTTATTTTTTTTTTGTAAACAAGCCGGGCTTTAGTTATTAGTTTCATCAAAGTTTATTCTCCATCCTACTTGACCAATGCGTTGCTAAGCGTATCATTTTTGGTTAATCGAGAGTATGCATCTTGTCAAAACACGTTTATCATCTTATTTAGTATATACAATGCATAGGTTAGCACACATTTTATGCTATCATTTTTCATTGTAATACACGTATTATTCAAGATAACATAACTGTATAGTCGAAGATCATAGAACATATGCTTCAAAAGCATTCACTTTAGCGTTACTTCTAAAGCCATTTCTTCAAAACGTAACTGATCTTCTGAAATTTCATATTAATTATTAATGTCTAAGCTAAAATATTTCTGTAAACGGATATTAACTGAGTATTCTTACTATCCTGGCCAAAAAACAAGGGAACATGAACATCTCAAGAGAGGAGAAAAAATAAAATTGAGAGAGAGAGAGAGAGAGTATACTTAAGAAAGTTGGATTTGCCAATGAGAATACCAATTTATTTATATGCATTTTGAGTATTACATTATAGCTATGAAATTATATAATACTGTTTGTAACAAAACGAAGGACAGATTTTTCTTTTCTTCGAGGAGATGTATGCGGCTATCATCAATGGAAGATGTAGCTATATCACCATTCAGAATGATACACTATACATGCAAAATAACCAGATGATAAATGCTGCCCAAACTATAAAAACTTCAACAGTACCTCAACAACATTACAAACAAATTAGGGATTCGTAGCTTCAGAGAGGGTGGTGGGCAATCGGAGGAACCACTACAAAAACTCTACTGGCCTGAATGCTGGTACTCTGCCAAACATTTTGCGATGGCCTGATCAGCCTTCTGCACTTCTGCTCGTTCCTCTCTCTTCTTCTTCTCCCTGAAAGCCAAGTTAATTGCAAAGAAAGACCGTGGTTTATACACCAAAAATAATTCAAATGATTTGTTTCAACAAGACAATTATCAAGGATAATAATAACATAAAATCTTCTTCTTCTTCTTTTTTCTCTTAATTGGTATGAAACTAAGACCTACGGCTACCACAACCCCACCCAAGATCAGCTTTTGCTACCTGAAGGAAGGCTGAGGTGGTAACAAAGGCCCAAGATAATACAAGCACTTGAATTCGAACCTCAACATGTTGTGTCATGTGAATAACTATTCTTTGAGGGACTTCATGCCAGAGTTTGGAAGTTCAATGAGTCTCACTCTACGGTAGGTTTCTGATAGGATTTACCTCCCTTGGCTATGGTTTGGAAATTGTGGTCCTCTTACAAATTCAAGAGAAGAAGACAGTTAAATCTTCCAGTTTTGGAAATTGATGAATTTGCAGACTTTATCTAGTCCAGATATATGTATAATTATCATCCCACTATAAGAACCAGTCCTACGTAAAAATAGAATAACACAGACTGAAAAAGTACAAGACAAAGACTGTTATAGTAATTGTTTTCACCTATCCATGTATTCCTTTAGAAGCTCTTTTGCCTGAACCAGCTTGGAAAGCAGATTGCGATACACATCAAGATCCCGATCCACACTTCTTTTGTTAACATTCAAGGCTTCACAGAGCTGTTTGAAAGCAATAAGAGTTATTGTCAGGCCATTAGTTAAAAACCTCTCTCCTGAATGAAACTCAATAAAACAATACATCAGCTCCTGATTAAACTTTCTTGCTAACAATTTAAGTATGCAGAATTTAAAATATAATAGGTAATGTGTGATTATATGTTTAGATTTAACATGTGTTCTGATCTGAAATTCAGCTATCTTCATAAATTTAGATAAGTTTCAGTTGCAGATAAACAGGCATTTAGTAATGAACTAGAGCAGGTGTATTGCAAAACATGTTGACTGGTAATAAGACAAGTGACACCAAACATGTTTCTAAGGCCCACCCATACAAATTTTCATGCAGACACGTTCTTATCCGAAGCTACAGAAACATCTACAGCATTCGATGCTGAAAGACACATCAAATTTTTATCTACCAATGAAGTATCGATTTTTGCAAAGGAATCAATTTCTAATGATGGAAAGCAAGGAAACATGGCCAGGTTCCTTTTTGGTTTCAAAATTTACCTACTATCATCAGTAGCAGCAAGCAGAATATAGTTGAGCGCTGATCTACCATACAAAGATAAATATTACTTCTATTGCAGTTTCTAAGTAACGTTTTATAGTAATTTCATCGATACCAAATGCATCAACTGATTTTGAAGAAGCTCACTAACATAGGAAAATGAGGTATTCTATATGTTAGTGGAAGTGTTTTTCACTTGATCAACCAATAATTGGCCAATTTGCAAACTACAAGCCTCCAGATGCTCAACTCAATTCATTTATGGGTCTAATTTCTTCATAATCTTCAAGAGCAAGTTCAGTGATTTATTATAGATCCACCACTGAAATTCGACCACTGTGGGTAGAAAGGTATACACTGGAATATCAATGTTCTACTTCCAAATATCCCAGAGTAAACAAGCTTAGCATCCTTGGATTTAATGCTCTAACCTTTTCTAAAATTGTGGGTTCGGTTGCATTTGCCAACTCAAGAAGACGAAAGAGCCCAACAGCAAAGAAACGGCTGTAGCTGAAACTCTCCTTACCCCCAGCTCTTTCTGCGATGTCCTTCAATATCCCCTCAACTTCTCCTTCTCTAGAAGCAAACTCAACCAATGAAGTGGCAGTCTGAGCCCGAGCCCAGTCTTCCATTTTTTGTGCATCAATTCTGCGGTGCATAATACAGGAATTTTCACTTTTACACTGGGAATGCTTCTCACATATAACTGAAAAGAACTTGATATAATGCAACACAAGGTTCAAAAAAACACAAGCGTCAAATACTTATTTGAAAATTTCGCTCGAGAGCTTTTCCAAACATTGGTTGCTTTCTTTCCATAAATAGACTTCTGAAGAGGAAATTACTCAAAAATAGTCTTTTGTATAGGAAATCGGTGATAGTTATATCACCAAGACAATTTTGTTTTCAGGGGAAAGGACCTCCAAGTGTGTCATTTGTAGGAACTCATCCCAAGATTTCATGCAGGTCATTATTCATGTTAACAAGGAATAATGTTGCATTGTCTTATCACAAGTTAAAGGATGATTAGAAATATTTTAGTCAAACCTATATTGATCTGGGTCCTCCTTCAGTGCCCTTATGTATGCTTTGAAGATGGCATCTCGGTCCTCATCACTAGGATATCCTTCCATGAGTTGATCATACACGGTAACAAAACCAAGGGCGAACACAGGGTCATATTGGTATGTTCTCTTGTACCTCATCAAATGTTGCTGGACAATCAGCTCCTGAAGCACATTGTTATAGACAGTGGGAATAGGTCGATTATATGTCTTAAGGAAATTCAACTTCGTCTCAGACACAGTGGGCACCTCTGCATATCATGACCAACAAATATAATTTAGTATCTTTTTTCTTCTTCTGGGCTAAGGATGAGAAAGGAATCTGAGCAGAAAATTCACACAAATAGGATAGACTAAACTGTAATATCATTGAAGCATTAAAGATGTGGACATAAAATCCTGAAGGATTCAACATGCCATCGTAAGGATACCATCTCATCATGGTTTCACTTGTATCAATGGAAGAACTCATTATAATATTGCAAACAGGGGAAAAAAAAAACTTATATGGCCATGCTATTAATTTGAAAAAGTGCTCACTTCATGACATGCTGAATGGCTGAAGGAACTTCAACAAAGTCTTTCCAGACAAAGAGAGAGAGAGAGAGAGAGAGAGAGAAACAAAATATTTAAGATATTGATGAAAAACACTTAATAGTTTTGGAGGAATTTCCAAGAAAAGAAAAAAATTTACGCTTCCATTGTTATGAATACAAGAATCTACTTCATAGGATGATTAGGTAGGGCACTGACTAAAGTTGAAACTTTTTAAATTCTACTTCAATACGACCAGCAATTCATAGCAAAAAGACAATAGCACAAGCAACAACAGCACTACAAGCAGCAATCACAATTCCTCCTTCATTACTTTTCACAAATTTTCTCGGCAGTCTCTACGGGCCGGAAAATAACCCAATTTAAGAAGCTATCAAACCAAAAAGAAATCATCGTCAACATAGGGCTATCGAAGCAAAGAGTCGACCCATTAGAAAGAAACACAGATCATCTACGAATGTTTTCAAAACATGAAGCTCCTGAGATTTCTGCCCCTATCAAACTCAAAATTCTTCTATTTCCTACACGTATGATTTTCGAAGAAGATTAACTATAACTACAAGTTCAATTCACTTAAAAAAATCTATTTAATAGTAAGTATTCATTTAAATTGTTTGCCATAACAAATTACCTAAAAATCAATGAAGTGATTTCAACCAATAGTACCAATACAGCTTTAACAATGGCAGCCACTTTTTTGAATTATTATTAGGATTTTAAAACTAATTTAATCCGCTAAAAAATGAAGATAAATCGAGTTAACTCACAAACTCGGGCTTCAGTTTTTTTCTTTTTTTTTTCCCCTAAAAATTCACTTATTTCGTTTACGCTCTTTTTCTCAGAAACCTAAGAATGCAGAGAGAATCACCTACGGAGGTGGACATGCAATGAATGACCCTACTACAAGAAGGTGCTCCTCGAACGCCCACATAGTGACACAACAAGCTCGAACGCAATCGAAATCCTTCAGAATTCGTAGCTGAAGTGCTAGTAGAAGATACGATCGCTTTTCTCTCAGGACATTGAGTTGGCACTGAGAAAGACAAAGAAATCACAGCTGCCATTGTATGGAAAGGAAGAATAGAGAAGTTGGTCGTTAGAGATTTTCCGGCAAAAAGTGCATTTGCCGAGATTTTCTCGAGAAATACAGACAGAGAGAGGTCCAAGAAAGGAGGCTTATCCAGTGCGTGAAATTGAAAGTTTTGGGTGTGTTATGGAGCAGCTTATAAGAAACTGGCACGTGTGTTCGTAGTCGTAGGGAGAGTGTTTTCTCCTGCTTATTAGAAGTTGGGAAATTGGGATGGCACAATTAACCAGCCAATACAAGAAAAGTAAAGCAAAATAAAACCACTGCATTCTTATTGACATCAATTCTTTTAAATTGTATTTTTGTGTTCATTATTTATTTAATTAAGGTTAATTTATTTATTTGCTTAAGATATATAGCTTGATTGGCAATTTAGCATAATTTTCAACCTCTAAAATGGATGTATGGAGTTCAAAATTTTCTTCCCCCAAAAATGTATAAAAAATAAGAATAATTTATTTAATTAATTAATATTAATGTTATACACCATATTCTCATTTTATTTTCATTTTATTACGAAAGATATGACATATTTATTATCATTGAATGATAAAAAAAATATCCATTAATGAATTATCTAATAGTAATAAATGTATTATATCTTACATAATGAAATGAAAATGAGATAGTAATATAATGACATCATATATTTTGTTTTTTCTTTTTTAAAAGATTAAAAAACTAAAAAATAAAATATAAAAAGTAGGTCAAAATACTTATTGGTCAGATGCATCGGTACACTGCCCCTAATATTAATAGAAGGCTAACAACTTTAAATACTTCAAAAAGACCTTCCAAACCTAAGTGTGTTAATAGCATATTCAATATTCAGATCATTAATCAAAAGGGTAAAGCTTGAGGCCAGATGGGTGTGAAAGAATTTCTTACACTGACCAATAAAAAAATAACACGAAAGCATTCTAAGAAGAAAAAATATGCACCTGCATGCACCCAAAACTCTTTGTCTCGCATTCTTTCTCTTACTTTCCCTCCCCCTCCCCCATTTGTGTTCAACAGAACCCCCCATTTGAAAGTAACGAGTTTCAGGCAGTGTTTTTATTTTAGTTATTCTGTGTGGCCAGAACCCTTGTGCTTCTTTTTGTTGTGCTTCTTTTTTGAGTAAGGATTAGCTAAGAATTTATGAGCAAATGATAAATAGATATGGAGAGATGGGGTCTCTGTGTCTTAAACCCCTATTTTGTTTGAATGAGACTTGAGGAGAGCCATTTAATAAGATGGATAAGACATTGTGTTGAAGCATTGCATGATGAGATCCACCCAACTTTTGTCAAACCCTATTTTTTACCATAACAGTTTGAAAGAAGCACAATTTCACCTTATTATAGGCCTTATTCATGTCGAGTTTTAGTGCCATGAACCTTTCTTTGTGTTCCCTAGATATATTTTGCATTGAATGAAGCATTTGATAAGCCACTATGATGCTGTCAGAAATCAATCTATCCGAGACAAAAGAACTTTAAGTAGGTGAAATTAGCATTGGTAGGATTGACTTCAACATATTTGCTACAAATTTTGCAATGATTTTGTAGAAAATATTGTAAAGGCTAATTGGTCTATAATCTGTCACATTCAAGGGATTTTTTTTCTTGGGTCTGTGGGAAATGAAGGTTTGGTTGATAGTAAGGAAACCAGACCTCAAGTTGATCAATTCTAGCATAACAACCATCACCTTATCCCCCACTATATGCCAATGGTTTTGATAAAATATGGTATGAAAGCCATGAGGGCCTTGAGAGCCTAGTGGGTTCATCTTAAATATTGTCTTCTCTACTTCTTCCTTTGAGAAGGTATTGGTAAGTTGTTAGGTCATCTCAGTTGTTACAACAGGTGCCACATGATCCAAGAATGCCTCAGCACCGAAGGGATTAGATGAGGAGAACAAAGACTCATAAAAGGACTAAAGTTCCAAACTAATAATCTCTGGAGTTGACAAAACAATGCCTTCCTTAGAAGTAATTATACTGATCGAGTTCCTTTGCTTCCTTTGCGTTGCACACTTATGAAAATACTTGGTATTTCAATCCCCCTGTTGTAACCACTTTTGTTTTGCCCTCTATCGCCACATCAAGTTTTCCTCCTCTAGAGCATCATCTAACTCAAGTTGTAGGCTTCGAATTTGTGCAATTGAAGTCCCAATGTTCAGTTCTTGTAGGTGTCTCAAAGTCTTCATTTTCTACTTCATTGTATGGTGCTTGTTTTTGCTTGAGAGTTTGTGCCACTCTTGAAGTTGGAATCTGTATCTTTCTAGTCCCCTTCTTGCTACGTCAGCTTGAGTTCTTATTTGCAAGGATCCAAACTAAGCTCTTTTGATCACTGCTTCACATTCCACTTGTCTAGACCATGCCACCTCGAATTTGAATATTCTTCTGGTAGGCATGAAACTGGGTTCATCACCCTTATTGATGATTGACAAACTGTGGGTTAGGATCTAAACACTGTATTGGTAGCACTGAAACTAAATTGAGAGCAAACAAGTTTTTCCTAGAACAATTAACTAGGGTCTTGTCAAGTCTTGTCAAGTCTTTTCATAGTAAAATCCTGCCCCTCTATTATTACATCATGTAAATTTTGAACCTTCATATTTGAGATCCCCCCAGTCACAATCCATAAAGGCCTCCCTGAAATCATTCATATGTCTAAGAGGTCTAAATGAGGTACCTATTTTCTCACCTTGGGAGATGATTTCATTAAAGTCTCTTATAAACATCTAAGGTATATTTGGACTTGGTTTTAACACTTTAGCTCTCCTTTCTTTCAGCTATGATAGGATTACCACAGAAGCTAGTGATGATGCCATAACCATTAACAAGTTCAGTTTTGACTTTTAGAGATATGTGACTAAGGGAATAAATGGTTAGTTCGGCAATGATGTCTTTGGTCCAGAGGGCAGCAATACCACCACTTCTCCCCATACTATCAACAATAAAACTACTTGTGAAGCCTAATTGATTCCTAACTAGCTCCATTTTGTTTTTGAGGCGCTTGGTTTCAAATAGAAAAACCAAATAGAGGGAATTTTCTCTCACCAAGAGATGAAGTTCGCGAATTGTTCGAGGGTTCTTAAGCTCCCGACAATTTCTAGATAAGGCTTTCATGGTGATTGACAGGACTATTGAGCAGCCTCTGCCAATACCAAGTTTTTGGCCATTTTTTTATGCATTTGCAAGTTTTACTATAGGATTGGAAGTTCTTTTCTTGCTTCCTTTCCTGTTAGTGACTTTAGGAGGAGTGTGTAGGAGTTTCATGGAGGGGAGACAACTTGTCCCTAGTCCTCTTTATTCTGGTCATATGGTGATTTTATCTAGTTTGTCTTCCCAGATTTGGGGAAGAAGGACTAACCTGGTGGGCCTTTATTGCTGAAGGCATATCGTGATCAAAACTTTGAGATGATGTAGGTAGGTTGACATTGCTATTTTGATGTGAGCAGACTAGTTCCCCACAAAGTGGAGGCCTGCTGTTGGGACTATCTTGAGGCATATAGTGATTTCCTTATTTGGAAATAAAGGGGACCCTCGCATATTTGAGATCGAAAAGCCATCAACACCAAGGCTATGTTCCTAATTGCAGGCTGAGTTTATAGGTTTGGTAGGTGAGGATTCCAAAGTTTGAGATTTACTTTGAAATAGGTTTTTCTTGCCAAAAGTTTAGCCTTTTTCATTAGAGTTGTTGTGGTGGTCATCGAAATCTTCCATCTCCTTGCCTCTGCTACTTGATTGAATATTGGAGTGATCCAACTTAGAGGGGGGGACCTACTCTTAGCCACGAGGGGAGGACGTACTTATTGGCATCACTTGTTCTTCCATCTAAGACCAACCTTAAACACGTAGACTTACCATGCAGTATAATACTACAATGAAAGTAGAAGTTGGCTAAACTTTGATATTTGAAGGAAATCCAATACCAAAACTCTCCCATAGTGAGAACACTACCTCTAAGCAAAGGTTGAGTTATGTTTAGCAAACCTTAACTCTAAGAAAGCTGCACCAAGCTCTACTTTTCTCATCCACATCAGTGTGAAGAACCTAGCCAATTGACTTGCCCAACTTCTCTCCAATATTCTTATTCATCCTAGCAAAGGGGAGATCATAAAACTGAACCTAAAAAGGCTTGAAAGAAAAAGCAATATCTCTCCGTGCTATATTACCTTCACATTCCAGTAGGGTAACTAGATTTCTATTGAAGGACCAAGGGCATCCAACTGTCCAAGTAGTACCCTATCCTTCTTCGGCCGTGGGCCGAAACTCAATGAGGAACTTGTTCCTGCCCACTTCCATGAAGTGCACTTGGCCTATGATTTTTCAGACCTTAACCATTGTCGCTTTGAATACCCCTCTATTAACTTCTTTATCAGCTACCACCAAGGCAGCCAAGCACAATTTATTGATTTCCTGAGACCATAGAACATCATTTTATGTTAACTTGATTTCTTCTTGTTTTGCTTTCGTGAGTGTGAGACTTTTACAAAGTGTGGCTAGTTCTTCCACCATTATGAGGATAATGATAGAAGACGTTTTCCTCTTCCGATTAAGGGACCTAAGAGACGTTGCTCTATGCTTTAGTAGGAAACACAGAGAGAGATTCCCACCTAACGAGAGAGTAGACCTCATTGCATAGAAATGTTACTTACCTATTCAAATGAGTTCCAAGTCAATTGATGAACAATTTTTCATGTTGCTATTGGAAATGATATCCATTTATTATAAGATTATATGGTTGTACCATATTATCTCGTCGGACGGGAATTTCAGCTCTATTGTGATTCTCCATGTATCATGCCATATCACTTTTTTTTTTTTTTTACCATAATTTAATTACAATACAAAATATCTTCTTCTTCTTCTTCTTCTTCTTTTCATTTTTTATTATTATTTTTTTATTTAGAGATGCAATGGCTAAAACTCTCAATAATTTAGAGGGCGAACTCTAAATATTTGTTATAAAAATAATGCTACTAAAATGTTGGGAATACTGTTGGTTGATTTTTTTTTAAAATATTATTTTAACATCCTTAATTATTACAAAAAATAAAAATAAAAAGTACACTTTACTAATAGCCATTTTCTTAATTATGAAATAAAAATAAAATAAAATAAAATAAAATGCATCATCAATAAGATTGAGGCAAATTCATTGGTTTATTTAGCATTTTTCTAATTATAAAAATCACATGTCGAATACCGTGCAATCGACTGCACTTGATGTTGGTCATTGAAATTGTTGCGTGTTTCCTTTGATTTTGTTGTCGTATTTGTTGTTGCGTGCAATCGACTGCACTTGATGTTGGTCATTGAAATTGTTGCGTGTATCCTTTGATTTTGTTGTCGTATTTCTTGCTCGTGATTTTTAACTTTTTCCGTCTATCCATTGTCTGAGGTATGGTCCATGGATCCCTGAGTACTGGTCAAACTTTATTGGTTGGGATTCTACTTTGACAATTGTTTATTTCTCTTTGGGCTTAAGTCACTGACCTGAGCATCGGTGTGCCCAAATTCTTTTGGTGACATGACAATCTAGCTGCGTAATGCTACACAGATTAGTGCATAAAGAAAAGAAATTCAAGAAAAAAAGAATGAGCAAAGGAAAAGAAGAGACAAGGTCTGCAACTTACAATAATGGCTATGTGTCAATCTTATCTAAAACGTGTACATGCTATCTATGGATTCACGTGGAATTATGCCTTCTGCTACAATGCTGATGGAAGTAACATGCTAACCTGTCCTTTTTAATCTGCAGCAATCTTTTAAGAAATGGTATTTTACTGCAAAGCAACAACAAATTAAATAATGGAGAGGGAGATAAATAGACATAGTTTTGGACCAGTCAAAGCAAGAAAGGGAAAAAGGGGCCCTGGTAAAGAGAGATTGACAGGAAAGAAAGCAACATGTTCTGTTAATTAATTCTCATCTTTTTGGGACCGAATCTATCTCTTTAACAAATAAAAAGTCCCATGTAGACACCACACCATAGCAAGGGTTAAGGTGTGTTTGAATAGAGGGGGGGGGGGGAGGGGGGGGGGGGAGGGGGGGGGGGAGGCTCGATGCTGATAATTGAACTTGAAGGTAAGTACCAAGATTTTGCCAAGTGGATGTTTAAGATCTTTGCAGGATTTTTGTAATCCATAACCGATATTAGGGAGGAACCTTAGATGTAGAGAGAAATGATATTTATAGTTTTGAAGTATGCAAATGCCGTATAATTGTTTTAAAAAAATGAGTTAAAAAGGAGATTCATTTGAAAAAATTAATTTTTTACTAGTGGACGCCACTCTCTCTCGAAGCGATTATGTGATATTTACATACTTTACAACTATATATAGTATTATTCATAATATCATATGCAAAACCTTCATTCTTACTTAATTAGCTTCCTATTTATGTAGATAACCTAGTTTGAAACATGTCCCCCACTCCTCTCTCTCTCTCTCTCACTCTAACACTCACACACAAAAAGAATAGCATTTGGATTGGACTGTTAATTGGAGATGCTCTGGAGGTACATGAGCAAGGAAGAAATCTTGCAATTAAGTTCACAAACGATGCAAGGAATTAGAGACCAAGCTCCTAAAAGTGACTCCACAATCACATCTTTAAAGGGATCTACTAGTGCATCTACTTGTTTTTCTGCTTCCAGGCAGGTTAGAAGATCTGGGGCTTCTTTTAATGCTGATGCCTCAGCTAAAGCTGCCAGATCCAGTCAGGATAATAAGATCAAACAGGCCAAGGAGTCCCTTCGGACTGTGATGTACTTAAGCTGTTGGCGTCCAAATTGATGTCTAACCAAAAGTATTTTCTGATATTGGAGCTCTTCTAGGCTATAGCTACTTACCATGACCATGAATGCAGCCTTATGTATGTACAGTAATAAGGTGTTTTCCAAATATCCGAGTCGAATGAATGAAAGATATATCTATGTTTCATCTTGTACGTGCCCATTTTTCATAATCCTTGGATTTGCTTTCAGAATGAGGTGAGCTATAAAAATGTGTGAACGAAAATTCCATGTTGCTGCTTAAGGACGGAAAAAAGATCACACAGATCCATATGTAGTTATGTTGCTTCTAACAATGTGTTAATAGAAGTGCAAATGAAGTGGCTCGCTGCAACATGATACTGATACATTCACAAAGATAGATCAAGATCAACAAAAACCAATTCCCTTGCTGCAGTTTTGGCAGCCTAGTTTGGCTTATCATTTCAAACCACAGCACCCTTGAAGAAATTCAACAGGCTCCAACAGACTTGGATTGGTTATACTGCTACTCTACCATTTCCAATATTAGGTTGCAAAGATTCCACATATATAGCACCACCTATGGTGCGCATGTCTTAGCTTCTTAGGTTGCCATTGCTGAGTTACCTTCTTGTCAGTGGCGGACATTGCTATGGTTTGACATGTTTATATAAAATAAATAAAATTAAAAGAATATAAAAAACAGAATTATATATAAAATTAGATCGTAATAATTTGCTACATAGATAGAGAAATAAAATTCTAAAAATGCAACTTAATGTTACATTTTTCAAATTTCTGACAATAATGTTTCATAAAATTCTAAAAAAAATTTTATGGTATGAAATGTTTATATAAAATAAAAATAAAAATTAAAAGAATATAAAAAATAAAATTATATATAAAATTAGATTGTAATAATTTGTTGCATAGACAAAGAAATAAAATTCTAAAAACGCAACTTAATATGATATTTTTCAAATTTATTATGATAATGATTCATAAAATAATATTAATCCATTGTTATTTTTGTAATGAAATATTTATAATTTATTTTCTTAATAGAAACTATGAAATGATTTTTTAGGTCATTTTTCATTCCATTATATAAGTTAGTTTATCAAGTTTTATGTAAAATTTAGATATTTTTTGTATCTCATTAAGCATATAATGCTATAATTGAGACATTAAATAAATATTTTTCTTACTCAACAAAGTCTAGATGATAAAACTTCTAAAATATTTTTCATATAAATCATCAATTTAAATGATTTTTCTTCTATTTTCACTTTGGATTCTATTATAAAAGCCTAATATTATATAAGGAAAACTTTAGGATCCGTAATAATAAGTTTATTATTTTTTCTAAACTTAGTTTTAGTTTAATTTTGGTGATGCTACATCCTTGAAAATAGAAAATATATAGAAATTATACAAGATTTTGACACTATTAAAAAAATTGGAGAAATACATTTCTAGATATAATGAATTATAAACAATATATAAGGTATAATTTAAACTTTTGAAAAACTTTGGCCCCCCTACCCTAGAATAGATCCGCCCCTGCTTTTTGCACTCTCAACTGATTATGTTAAACACGCATGAGGGAACCTTTCATCACTTTATGACAGAAGTGTTTGGGGATTACAAAACGTGAAATCTATTAATCAAATAACAACTTCTATTATTAAGGGCTGTAAACGAGCCAAGTTCAAGTGAGCCAATGATGTGCGAACTTGGCTTGTTTACAACTCAAGTCGAGCCCAAGCTTGACTCGTTTACTAATGGGCCCAAAATGCTGTCTGGGCTTGACTCGTTTGGCATTGATGAAAGACCAAGCTCGACTCGAACTCAAGCAGATACATGAGTCAAGCTTGGGCTCGACTCGAGCTCAGCCCGATTACATTGAGGCAAATTTGGGTTTTTTTTAAGAGATTATAGAAATATGAACATTAGGCTATGAGCTTTAAAATAAAAAACTTATAATTCAATTACAATTAAATATGAAATATAATCTATAATTTAGTATTCTGGAAACTGTAATCTGCAAAGCATTATATCATGACTAATTCTATAAAGCAAAAACTTAAATAAAAATATTACATCATTAGGCCTAATGGAATAAATTACAAATTTACAAATTACAACCCTATAAAAATTACTACACTAAGGGATATTAGATCTTACAAATTACAAATTTATGCCACCATTACAAAACAAAGTGAAATTAGATTTTACAAATTACAAATGCCACCACTGCAATTGCCTCGGCTGCCTGCCTGCATACACTATTGAGACTAAAAACGTTAAGCTTAATTTTAATCCCTTGCTCAAATAGTCTTAAGTGCTTATTTAGTAGTACTGTCGAGAGACGATCGACTGAAATTGCAAAATTTAATTTGCCTAAAAGTGAAAGGTTGATTACAATTAACAAGCATTTAATGAAGCCATATAAATAGCAAACAGGTACCAAACAGATTTCATACATGATAACCCTAATTACAACATGTTCAAATTTCATACATGAATCCTGATAACCCTAATCGCAACTTAGTTTGGTACCAATTACCAAACATATAAACATGTACCAAAATGTCTAGTACCCATATAAACAAGTAGTCAGGTACCAAATAGTCCAGATTACTATACACTAAACAGATACCATTTACCAAACATATAAACCATGTACCAAAATGTCTAGATTTCATATAAACAGGTACCAAGCAGGTGCAGATTACTAAACAGGTAACAATTGTCAACCACCAAACATATAAACAGGTACCAAACTCCAAACTATCCAAATGAATATAAACATAAACCAAAACTGTCCAGGTTACTAAACACTAAATAGGTATCATTTACCAAACATATACACCAGCAAGCAAACTATCCAGATTTCATATGAGTAGGTACCAAACAGGTGCAAGTTACTAAACAGGTACCAATTGGCAATTACCAAACATATAAACAGGTACCAAAGTCCAAACTATCCAGATGAATATAAACATGAACCAAAATTGTCTAGGTTACTAAACACTAAACAGGTACCATTTACCAAAACATACAAACCAGCAAGCAAACTGTCCAAATTTCATATAAATATATACCAAACAGGTGCAGGTTACTAAACAAACAACAATTGGCAAGCACCAAATATATAAACCGGTACCAAAGTCCAAACTATCCATATGAATATAAAGAGGAACCAAAACTGTCTAGTTTACTAAACACTAAACAGGTATAATTTACCAAACATATAAACCAGCAAACAAATTGTCCAAATTTCATATAAATAGGTACCAAAATTGTCCAAGTTACCAAACTGTCCAAAAGTCAGTTTCCCAAGCTTTTAAAAAATCACCAATTCACCATTATTCACTTGTAAATGCATTTACTAAAAAAATATTAATATATAGTTGATTCTCTTGCATTATTACTCAAGTACTACTAACTTAGTAATATTGTCAGGGGGTGTTTGCAATGCAAAACTTAATTTTCCATTCAACAAATTTAGGAAATTCGGATGGGGAAGAGAATGAACTTAAAAATTACCTGAACTATGGTGACTAATAAGTAATATCATCCCAAACAACTTCACAAAATCATATTACAAATGAGGAAAAATAAAACAATTTCAACTAGACAAACATGTTACCAAACTGTCCAGGAATGAAAAAATGCTAAAATTTCTAGAATAAGAAAGAAGTTACTTATCTGTCTAGAATAAGAAGAAAGTTACCAAAAGGCAGCCAATTTATCAATAGAGTGCAAAAACTATGGCAAGAGAATTTGAGTTTCTGTTGGAACATATTGACAAGAACACAAATAATAGATGTCAGTTGTGTAAATAATGCAATAATACTATGTTAGAAATAGATAAAGTCAAATATACAATTAAAATAACGCAACACTTACAGAATTAGTTGATTTTTTTAATCCCATATATTGCTATAACCCAATTAACCCTACATAACAACATCTGTGCTATATCAATTGATAATGAAACTCGATGAGAATCAATCACTCTGCCTCCTGCACTGAATGTCTATTCTTGCACTGAATGTCTATTATAGGCTAACTATGGTGATGGGTGTAGCCAATATATCTTAAATCAATCCTGATAAGGTTGGAAACTTCAAAATATTTGCTTTCCACCATTCTAAAGCATCAAAACTTACTTTTGAACACTCTTCACTGATAAATATACTTTCCTCTAAATAGTTGTCCAACTTTGATTTTGTAGGATGCATAGTATCCACACTTCTAACAAAAGATTTAAACAATATCTGACCACTCTCCATGCTTCTTTCAGTATGTGAGAAAGAATTGGATACATGAAGATGGGCAATTTCCTGCTCCCTTTATACTTCAAGAGTTGAGTTGAAGTCCTTAACATACTCATCATATAACTCATGTAAAACTTTAGAGACATCTTCAGTGTTCTTAGTAGCATCTAGCTCATAATAGATTAAGGGAAAACAAAACTGGATGAGGACCATATAAATCTAGGGTTCACTACCATGGCGATTGCCATTAAAATATTATACTCCCCCTAGTATTTTTCAAACTTGACACTTATTTTCCTTACCATTGTTTTTGTGTACTCATTCGGATCTTTATTTTTCTTATTCAAAATGTCTTTCATTCTCCACACTTTAGAAAGGAACAAGTTTGCTATTAGGTAATCAATTCCTGAAACAATTTTGATTACTTCATTAAAAATATTCAGAAGCTGACAAAGATTCTCAACCTACCCCACTCATTAATCGTTGGAACCCATTCAAAATTTCTATCTCACCATATTTGAGACAGACTTCTTCGAATTGAATTGCAGCATCCAACATTAAATAAGTGTTGTTCCATCGTGTAGGCATATCCAGGATCAATTTTTTCGAGGGCAATCCTAGCTGTTTGGAAAGTTCCCTAAACTATTTCAGCCTACTCTCGATGCTACCAAATATTTGATATCGACCCTCATATAATTAACAATCACCTTTATCTCCCCAAGTCTATATTGAACAAGTAAATTTGTTATGTGCGCACAATAATGCACACGAAACAATTTTCCTCCCAACAACGTTTTCTTCAAACTGAAGTCATCTTTCAAAATTCTAATTGAAACATCATTAGCAGTTGTATTTACAACAGTAATTGAGCTTATCTTGTTCTCAATTCCCAAATTTTGGAAACACTTTCCTAATGCGTCAACAATAAGAAGACCAGTGTATGGAGGAGGCACATTAAAGAAATTCAACACATGCCTCTCAAGGTGCCAATCAGAGTCTATGAAATGATATGTGACTACCATATATAAAAGTTTCTGATAAGAAGTCCACATATCAGTCGTGAAATGAACTTTGTTAACCAGTGTAAGCAAAACCTTTAACTTTGCCTTTTCAGTATCATAGGTTCTAATGCATTCCTTCTTCACAGTGGCACGAGACATTTTCTTTCAATATGGAGTGTTTGAACTTATTAGAAACAACATGCTCCATCATATAAAATGGATATTCAAGATAAACTATCATATGAGAGGCAAGCTCTTGAACCATAGTCTAATCATATGTGAAGTTAGAGACCGTGAAGCCACCATCTGCCTCCTTAGACTCAACTACTAATACCTTCTATTTTTTTTAAACCCCATGAATGGCAAACAAGTTTGTAAGTGCTTATGTAGTGTGATTGTAGAACTAGATCGAGATGCCTTGAACACTTGATTAAATCACTTACATTGAGGTTGTTTCTTCTCATCTCATTCAATCTCAATGAAATCATTCCAAACGTAAGAAGTTCTCTTTCTCTTCTATAGTTCTTAACTACTGTTTGGATATCTGTCAGTCCCTCAATAAAAACAGTATAAGCTGCCAGCGTATTTGCAGCATCTCCACCATCATTATTAGAGATGGGCTCTACATGGCTAATCTCAATGGAGTTTTCATTCCATACTCCTCTAGAACTGCCTCCAGGAAAATCACCTCAACACGATCATCCATGTGTTAGGATTTAGGTTTCTTTAAAAAAAAAACTAGTCAATAAATCAACACTAGACTCGTCGGACCCCGACCTTATTTGATGGCTTAACGTGCCTTCAAAAGCAAGGACCCAAAAAATATTAAAGCCATAATTATTTGACTCCAACAGTTATACTTATATAGTCTTGCCTTGGTGGTTCGAAGTGCCTCTAGAAGGTAATGTCTTAGTGGCTCAATGTGCCTCCGGAAGGCAAGGCTGATAAAACATTAAATAGTTTGAGTCAAACAATTTTGATTCTCAGTATACTCTTGCTTTGGTGGCTCGATATGCCTCCAAAAACAAGGCTCATCAACACAAATAATCAAAAGAAAATAAAATAGAATGAGGCAGCCACATGTTTTAGATTTTAAATATTAATAAGATTGTGCCAAACATGTTGAGGCAATCCACATGTTTTATAATAAAAAGCCAATATAAGATGGGGCTAAACATGTGAGGCAACCACATAAACACAAACAATCAAAATAAAATAAAACAAAATGACTCAGCCACTTAAACAGAATATAAATATTAATAAGATACCAGTTAAACATGTTGAGGCAGCCACATAAACAAATTTTAAACCTTAATAAGATGATGCTAAACATGTATAAACATAATAGAAAACTTAGAAAAGTGAATAGAAGTATAACAAAACATAACCAAAAGCCAAGATTCAAGAACATTGCACAGGCGCATGTTAAGTATAACAAAGCAAAAATCAAGAGCTAGGAACATTGCACAGACACAAAGTGTAAAACAATTAGACAAATAAACAGAAGCCATTAAAAGAAAATATACCATGTTGAGGTAGTCACATAAACAGATTTAAAATATTAATAAGAACACCCTAATTAATGCAACCACACAAATAGAATAGATCAAAACAAAATAAATCATGTTGAGGCAGCCACATTAACAAATTTAAAATATTAATAAGAAGTAAGAATATCCTAAACATGTTAAAGTAGCCACGCAAACACAAACAATCGAAAGAAAATAAAACAGAATGAGTAGCCATATGAGCAGGTTTGAAATATTAATAAGAACACCCTAAACATGTTAAAGCAGCCACACAAATAGAACACATCAAAAGAAAATAAACCATGATGAGGCAGTCACATAAACAGATTTAAAAGATTAATAAGATGGTGTCAAACATGTTAAAGCAGTCATACAAATAAATATGTCAAATTATTTTTGTAAAGTGTTTGCATGTATTGTGTACACAGGCACAAGTTGGATAAACAGAAGCCACATCAGAATAGAATAGAACATAGGTTGGATAAACACCTAAAAGACATAAAATAAGTGAAACCACAGCAAGGTGGTTAAACACCTAAAGGGATAAATACATATTGGGTAGTAATTATAAACACATAAATATTTAAAATAACTTAAACTTTTGGGACTTACAAACTCAGTTAAACAGAATATAGGATAAACATAGGACATATTGTATAAACATAGATATTAAAAAAGTTTACAATTTATAAACATATAAACAATGCAAGCAGACTAATTGAAAACAGATAACATATGAGAGTATTGATAAAACACAACAACATAATAATATAAACATACACACAGACTATAATATCATTTATTAACACATATAAGATGATTAAGAACAAAACATAACATCATTTATAAACACATAGTACTTAAAGTAATTGAAACTCAGTTAAATAGAATATTGGATAAACAATGGGCCATATTGGCTAAACTCAGTTTTACAAAAGTTTACAATTTATAAACATATAAACAATGCAAGCACTCATAGAGTCATAAATGCATAAACACATGTTGAAGCAAAACATGATAACCATAAATATCAAAACAGCAAAACAAAATAAATTATAATAGGGGACAAGATAACCCTAAACATCTTTCAATAATCAAGCCAAAAATCACGAAATGATAGTAGGATCAGATTAAACAACCAAAATATGAACAATAAAGCATCATTAAATAGTTCAAGCAAAAATATAAATTATCATTAAATAGCAAGTAACCTGAGAGAACTCACAAAGGAGTTTGAATGTTGCTTCAACTTCAAGTACAGATCTCAGATTCTTAGATATGTAGACAAAAGACAAGCTCCTTAAAGAATTTTTGCAAAATAGATAATAAAAATGAAATGTAGAGCTACAACAGAGGTAAATGTAAAATGATATAGCAAAATGAATATAGGTCAATTGTAATAGAAAAATACAAAAAATTATGACATGTATGTGAACAATTAATAGGGGTCAGGGATGATTGTCTACAAAGTACAAAATAAAATATTATAAAGCATAAATAGGTTATCAATGATAGTGATGAACATTGGACAGTCAAATAAACATAAGTCACAAAAGCAGAGAACTGAGAAGTGAGAACACACTTAAACACTATAGAACCAAAACCAAATCTTCAAAAATACTCAAAATAAAGTTAAAACTATAACTAGATAGCATGAATCAAAGTTGTACAATTTCAACCTTTAGTTTCCAACCAAATGAAATAAAACACAAAAATAACATATAAGTAGATTATTAACAGAGTCAAAAGAAAGTCATGGACGAACGAATCAACAAATCAAATAATCCCAAATCGTAGGATAAAGGAGACAGTTGATTGGGAGTCATAAATGCTAGAATTTAATGACCCAATCTATCAAGGCCTGTCTACCATATCTAAGATGAAGATGGCAATAAGCTAGTGATGGTTCCCCTCAATCCGGCTGAAGCCTCCATTTGCAAGGGGTTAGATTTCCAAAAATCATATCAAACTCATGGATTCTCTGCTTTCACGCACGAATCACAGGTTAACAACTAGGGAATCACACCAAACACGCACTAGATTGAGATGGAAAGTGAAACCCTAGAACGGTCTAAGAGGAATCGAGGATGCGTAAAGGTCGGGAGTCGGGAGAAAGACCCAAAGGTGATACGTGAAAGACTCGAAGTCAACGACTGGTTAGGGTTTCAGTAACCATCGACTTTATATGATTTTGATTAACGGCCAAGATGTAATTAGTTCATGATCCAACGGCTAGAACTTGATGCTGCAACTTTAACAATCAAGGGTTGAGATTAACTCGTTGTGGATCTGATGACTACAAATTAGGGCTGTCACTTTATGAATAAGGGATGAGATTAATTTGATGAGGATGTCATGGCTACAAATTGAAATTACTATTGCACACAGTTACACTTCAGTTATTATATATTTGTAAATTTATACTAGTTACTATATAGTTTATTAGTTTATATACTATATTACTATTTATATAATATACTAATAAGCTCAAAAAAAATATTATATACAAATACTAATACTAATAATATTATAAATTAATAAATATACTAAGGCATTACATTGTTCTTGATACAACCCTCTCATCTCAACAATGTGAGACACTCTTGGGTGAGGTGATCTACCCCGCCACACACAAAACATGGTCCAGAAGATTTTGTATGATTAGCCAAGTATGTTGGTTTTAAGTCTTTAGGCTTTAACAACTCTAACTCCCTAGTAAGTACCTCAACCTTAGCCCTCAAGTTGTCTTCCTCCCTGAAATGGTAAATTCCACCACCATTCTGGTTCCTTGTAGGTCGTGACTTATTTGTGTTTTCAGTAGCACTAGGTCTAGTCCAAGTGTGAGCCTTTTCAGCAAGCTCATTGAGGTACTCTATGGTCTCATCAGGATTTTTCTGTAAGAACTCACCATTTCACATCATCTCCACAAATTGGCGTTCTCTAAGTGTAAAGCTCTCGTAGAAGTAACTCACTAGACACCAACTCTCATACCCATGGTGAGAGCACATACTCAATAACTACTTAAATCTCTCCCAAGACATATACAAAGTCTTACTATCCTTTTGTGCAAAGGTGGAGATCTATCTTTTTAAAGCATTGGTCTTATGTTGGGAAAAATATTTATTAAAAAAAATTTGAGTCATCTTATTCCACAACCCAATAGATCGTGGTCTCAATGAGTATAGCTAACTTTTAACTCTATCCTTCAAAAAGAGATGAAAGAACTTAAGTCTCACAATGTCATCAGTTGCATTTTGACTATGAAAAGTCGCAACTACCTCTTCAAACTCTCTAATATGCATATATAGATTTTCATTTTTCAACCTATGAAAAGTGGGGAGTAGCTGTATCACTCTCGTTTTAACATCAAGTTGATGGGCATTGGGCGGAAACTTTATGCATGATGGTGTGGCTGTGCGTGTAGGGTGGAGATAATCCTGAAGAGTCCTAGTGGGTTGATCATCGTATTCACTCATATTTTCAGAAGCAGAAAGACTATGAAACAAATGAATAGAGAAATTAGACTCTGAATCTGACTCTAACACAGGCCTACAAGCAAATCGATCTAATGCATCCCTATACCTATTATGCATGCAAGATAACAATAAAAAGTAAAAATAAAATAAAATAAATGCAACACTAGAAAAAATTATGAAAGAGAAAAATAAAAAAAAAATAATGCAGCAAGTAAAATGAGGGAATGAAGTTACCGTATTTACAAACTGCTCAAAAAAAACTATCTAATAATTCTTCTACCGTCTCCCTGGCAACGACACCAAAATTTGATTATGCCCAAATAATAATGCGGTAATTGTAGTGTAGCTTTGATGTGTCGATTCTACAGAGAGACAAATTAAACGAATAGCAGGATAGCAAAAAAACTAAGAAAAAAATATTAAATGACTAATGAGAAAAGAAAAATTGATTTTAAATAAAAATAAAAATTAAACAAAGTAATTAACATAAAAAATAATCAAAGTTGAAGAACAGTAGAGCGTCAAGAATCCTTTGCACATATTCGGTATTTTAATTATTCTTAATTCATTGATAACTCAATTGAGAATTCAATTCTGTAATCCTCAATTAGAAGATATAGAATTATAACCAAAAATTAAATCAAATGTAAACTTTTGAAAAATCACTCATTACTTTTAAATTACGCAAATTGATGTTCACATTGAGAAAACCCAACGACGATAATATACCCACGGAACGATATTGCAGCAGAGAATTAATTCAATATAAATAATCAATAGATTAAAAAATAATCAAAGAATAAATTCATTCAATAGAAAAAGCATGACTGAATCTATAAATGAAATAAATTTTAAGATTATTCGGAAAAGAAAACACTAACAATATTTTGAGAATGATAAAACAAAGAGTTTTAATAATTAAAAATCAAATATATAAATTAAAAATAAATTAAAAATACCATCTAGTATGCAAGTTCATCCCTAACTCTACTTGAGAATTTAATTATCCATACACATGCTAAATAACATAAATTTCAAAAAGAAAATCATCCAAGCAGCCACGTAGAAGAACTTTCGTTCACGTCCGCGCGGTTCAGAAACGGCCAGCTCTCGTTTAAGTTCTCCCCTCTAAACGGCGCTCTCCAAAAAATAAAATATATATGTAACTTGTCTCAGGTATTTGAAGTGCCGTGCCCCTGCTGGACTCAAACTCATATGTGCCCCTTTAAGGTTGGAAAGCCGTGTGTTGTTCCCACATGTGGGCCTCCAATTGAAATTCTTAAATCACGTGAGAATATGCCCAAGTGATGAAGTGAAGTCCCATGTGAAACCTTAGTGGATTGTGGACCAGCCGTGTCCCTCATTATCTTCAAATTCACTCGAATTGTTGTGGGCTTTGTGAAGGATTGGAGTCCAAAGTAAAGTCAAGAAGCGCAAGTGATGAAGTGTGATCTATTGATCTTGAAGTACTTTTTACCTTCTTCAACTACATCTAAGAAAAAAAATAAACATAAAAATAAAATATAATGAAATAAGATAAAATAAAATAAAATAAAAAATAAAGAAAATAAAGAATAAAAATAAAAGAAGATAAATAGTGCTTAAAAATATTTCAATGCAAATAGAAATCTAATTCAATAAAATAAGTGAAATTCAATTATTTATATTTTCATTTTTTACAATTTAATAAAATATTAGCATATTTAAAATGCACTTTCGCACATTCATTACACTCTCCAACTTACTCATTTTGACTAATCCAATGTGAAGTGTTGGTTAGAGAGGTTTTGAATTTATGGAAAATATGTACTCTTCATCAAATTTGAAGATAATTCTGATGAATCTAATACTAATGCTCTCACTGAGAAATCTCACCGATTTTTTTATTTATAAATTTGAGAATTTGTGATTTTATTTTTTATTTTCAAATGTATAAATATTTTAAAAAAATGTTTGTAAAAAAAAATTGTCATTCTCGATTGTGTGTAACATCGCTCTTCCCTATAATTAAACTTGAAAAAAACTATTCAATTTCCTATTATTCACACAACCTCAACACACCACATTATTTTTATTTTTATTTTTATTAAATATTTAATATATGAATAATAAATAAAAAAATGAAATTATTTTAAAAAGAACAAATTCAAAATAAAAAATTAAAAAATTAAAAAAAAATATTAATATATGGAGGTTGGAAAGGTTGTGTAGAACAACTCATTAAACTTTCCTCAGTTTATTTATGGTTATATAGTGGTTTCATCTACTAGTCTCCTTTTCTCGAGAAACTTAAAAAGAAATTAAAAAAAGAAAAGTAGAAAATGATCACTTCCCAACTTGAATAAAACGACTAAAATCTTTATGCAGAAGAGAAAATTGAACCTTAAAAGCATTCCTTACATGTCACAGGCTGCGGTTTGGAAGGGTTGGAAACTAGAAAGTGATAAAGTCCTATGTGAAGTCAGGTGTTCGAGACATACGAACTACGAAGGGAATCGATGTAGAGAGGATTTTACTGATGTAGAGAGGCCCATGAGCCCAATTGTTTTGTTTCTTTATAATTTTGCAGATATGGTATTTTCATTCGAACTTCGGGTTGTTATTTATCAATGGGCTTATGCTCGTAACACTTGAATATGATTGTTGATTTGTTTTGTTTGTACTGTTGATTCATTGGTCAAGGCCCACATAGTAAGAAATTCTGTTAAGAGTCTAACAGCTATATATACTGAGTGTTTTTGGCTTTGAAAAATCTAGCATAAAGCAAAAGAATTTTCTACTTTCTATCTTCCATCTTCTTCTTGAAAATCCTCACCCTCAAAGAAACACTTTTGTATCAAAGAAACACCGGTCTCTATGCAAGATGTTTCTCTATGCAAGATCAATTGCTGTGGAACCCATTTGAACCAACATCGGGATGGGCGAAATGATCATAACAATTGGTTGACTCACAATGCCAAAATTTGGAAACAGAGATGTTGGCTTTAAAAAAATAATAATAAATAAATAATTCAAAG
Source organism: Platycarya longipes (assembly GCA_036559045.1). NCBI lineage: Eukaryota > Viridiplantae > Streptophyta > Magnoliopsida > Fagales > Juglandaceae > Platycarya > Platycarya longipes. Next base: position 28,576,271 of record CM071791.1, read on the forward strand.
ATGAATATTTGACAGCTTTAACCTTGGAATTGCAAAAGAAGAATCAAAGTAACATCTTACCTCCTAAATTACTTTTTATCAGCATCAAAAGATTTTGGCTTTGGAGTATTCTGACGGAGTCTCCTCTCTATTTTTCCTAGAGAAAATAGAAGTGATGAAAAGTGGTTATAATCAATTGCGCAAGAAAGAGTTTGTGAGTATGGAGGTAGCCATGGAAGGTTCTTTGAGAGGTGGATTGAAGAGTTAGGAAACTCAATGGGAGACTGAGGCTTTCGGAAGAAGAAAAGTTAGTTCTTGATATCGATGAGGAGGCTGAGGATGTAGATCTGGAGCACGGAGAGAGAAGTATGATAGGGAGATTTGTATGGATAGATCGATTAGCAAGGAGATTCTGTCCTCTACGATGGGGAAGATATGGTGTATCAATAAGCTAGCCAAATTTCGTGAGGTAGGTTCAAATAAATTTGTGATTATCTTCAATTTTTCGATTGATAAGTACAGAGTGATGGTTGGACGACCCTGGTTATTTGATAATCATCTGCTCGCACTCAAAAATTTTGATATATTCTCTCAACTGAATGAATGGAATTTTGATTTTGAGCAGTTCTGGATTCAAACCCATAACCTATTGATGGCCTATATGTCAAAGGAGAAAGGAAGTCTAATTGGTGAATCCCTAGGGTGACTAATTAAGGTTGATGTTCCTTTGGATGGTATTGGTTGGAGGGAATTCTTGTAAATTAAGGTTGAAATTCCACTGAGAAGGCTGATGGTTAGAGGAAGGTGGATTAAGGTGCATAGGCAGAATTCTTGGGTCACTCTCAAGTATGAGAAGATGTCGAGATTATGCTTTAACTATGAATGGTTGATACATGATGAGAATGTTTGTAGTAAGGGGTCTGGTAGTGGAAAGGTAACTCAAGAACAATTTGGCTCTTGGCTAAGAACAGATGGGGTTTCTAAGCAACATAACTATAAGGGAAAGAGTGAACCACACAGAGGTGGTGAGAGTTCTTTCAATGCAAATGATGGGGGAGGGAGAGCTTTGATTGAGGGAAAAAAATGGTGGCTGAGAAAGCTAACGAGAAGAGTAAGAGTGAGGAGGAGTTTAGAGGTGAGGAGAAAAAAGGGATGGAGATGGTGGTGATAAAAAAGGATGGAAATTGTAAAAAAATCTATAAAGGATGGACATGGTGATGTAGGGAAGGATGGAAGTGGTGAGTGACTTAGTGGTGAGGGACCCTAGGGTTTGTTCTGTAGATCTCCTTTTAACAGACTATGAGGGGACACCACAATGAGTAAGTGGGGATGGTGAGGTTGGTAAAGTTGTGGACGGCAGGAGCACTTGGAAGAGAAGAGATAGAGAAGTCAATAAAACAACATGCAGAGGGGGTGGGTGCTGGGAGAAAAAAAGAGTGATTAAGAAGGAGAATGATGTGGAAGGAAAGGAGTGTGAAAATAAGAAGAAATTAAGGCTTGTTGATGATGAACTTTTATGGGCAAGAGCTGCTAGGCAGCCTTACTAGAAGCAATGAGGGCCTTTAGTTGGAACTGCCAAGGCCTTGGCAATCCTTGAATAGTTCAAATCCTTTACAAAATGGCAATGAGAAGTTATTTGATTTTGTTTTCATTATGGAAACAAAACTGAGATCCGAGAAGGTTGGATTTGTGAAGAAGAAACTAGGATATGAGGGCTACTTGGTGGAGAAATTGAGAGGTTTAAGTGGAGGATTGGTGATGATGTGGAAGGATGTGGAGGGGGTGGAGTTGTGGAATTATTCTTAATGGCATATTAGTTTATGGAATAGAGGGGATGATGATAAGTGGTTGTTGACTAGTTTTTATGGCCATCCAGATTTTGGAAGAAGAAAAGGTTCTTGGGAATTATTGCAGGAATTGAAACCAACTCCTGAAGTAGGATGGTATGTGTTGGGAGACTTTAATGAAATTGTGTCTCAACAGAAAAAATTGGGGGGGGGGGGGGGGAAGTACAAATAGAAGATTTAAGATATGGCTTATCTAAAAGGGGTTTATGTGATCTTGGCTGGAGAGGTATCAACTATACATGGAGTAATGGCCATGTAGATGGTTCTTTTGTGAAGGAAAGACTTGATCGAGCTACTGCAAATGTTGTTTGGAGAAGAACCTTTCATAACATTGAGGTGGAAACTTTGATTGCATGGGGTTCTAACCATCTACCCATTTTGCTTACAGGTTTCAGAGAGGCTTATAATAATAATAATAGAAGGAAAATGTTTCGATATGAAATGTGCTGGGAGAAGGAGAAAGAATGTGGTGAGACTGTGAAAGGTGTGTGGAGGAGCATGGCAGGGGGAAATAATTTGCACTTAGTTTAGCAAAATTTGAGTTCGTGTTGAAGGGCTCTAAGTTCTTGGTCTTCTGGCAGAGTCACAAGAAGAGGGTCTGATATTAAAGCTCTTACTAAGATGCTTAAGGAACTCAAAGCTAAGGAGGGACCTAAGCATTCTTGTGAAATAAGGAGTGTCAGCAAGAAGTTGGAGAATCTGCTGGAACAGGAAAATATCTGGTGAAAATAGTGAGCCAAGGCTCACTGGTTGGCACAAGGGGATTGTAATACTAAAAATTTTCACTCTTGTGCCAATTAGAGGAAAAGAAACAATGCTATCTTAGTGGTAGTTGATGTTCATGGGGTCATTGCAAAGAAACATGTTGTTATTGAGGAGGCTTTTGGGTCTTATTTTGTTGAAGTTTATACCACCAGTAGTCCCATAGATATTGAGTTTTGCTTGGCTGAGATTGAATCAAAGGTTTCCAGTGATGTGAGAGAAGGGCTTGAGGCAAGGTTTATGATGGAGGTGGTGGTTTAAGCACTAAAACAGATGTCTCCTTGGAAGTCCCATAGACCTAATGGCTTTGGGGTTGGTTTTTATCGAAGGCATTAGAATTATGTGGGAAGGGATTGTCATACCCGAGTCCTACTAGGTAGACTTTTACGTTATTTCAATAATTTCTTTTAAGTAAAATATTCTTTTATGGATTTGAAAATAAATATTTTTATTATTTTATTTTATGATAAATCTGCTTTATTATTATAATGAGATTTTATTAAATAAATAGAGTGAATAAATTATGATCTTATTTTATTCTTTCCCTTAAGCTCTCCAACTCTTTCCAAATCAAGAAATGGCCTATCAATCTCCTAACCTTAGATTGGTAGGTGGAGAAAATATCTCATTCTAGGATGATTTCAACCCTCTATCTTACTTTATTAAAATAAGGGAGAATTAGTTTACTAAAATGCCCCCAATTCCCTCTTTTATCTATTCGGCCAAAAGGGTTAAAAGAAAACCTAATACAATTCTAAAGGTAGGTTTGGATGTTGAAAAGTGTTGAGAAGAACTGTGAATAGTAATCAAAAGTAGGTGAAAAGTAATAATAAAATATTGAATAATAGTGAAAAAATAATAAACAATAATAAAAGTAGGTGAAAAGTAATAATAAAGTAATGAATAATAGTGAAATATTTTGAGAATATTTGAAAATTTTCTACTACACAAACATAGCCTAAGATTATCCCCTTCTTACGTCGATCACCACAAGGAAAAAGAGAAACCCCTTTCTTCTCTTCAAGCACACTAGCCGAATTCCACTCTCCTTTCTTCTTCTCCTCTGATTTCTTCTTCAAGAAATCAAGATCTTCTTCTTATCTCCCTAAACCATGCAAAATTTGTAAGAGGGAAACTTATTTCATCTCTTCAAGCACACAGATTCACCCCATTTCAGACCCATTTCGGGATTTCTACTCCAATCTTGAAAGCAAGCTTAATTCTCAATTTCTAAAGGGTCAAATTTGAAAGTAATGGACTTTAGGTTTCATTCCTAGTTTCCATTGTGTATGGGCTTCAGTTTTAGCTATTTCCTCACATATATGTTTTCGCTTTAACTTTAGAAAAATAGTGGACTATTGTGATTCCGTCTATTCAGCCATAGCTCTCCATTGTCTCATCCACCTCACTTTTGGGAGGATTTGAAGGTTGAGGTAAAACCCTAAAATTTACCAAACCAATGAAAACGTTAAAGGCCACCATGAATGAATGATCGAGGAAAGAAAGGAAATGAAGGAAAGCAATGAAAGAAAGGAAAAATGGCAGAATTTAATGCCGGATCGGTTTCATTGATAGTGTACCCAGTGGCGTTTTCCAAAGAAAATGGATTTCCTAACCTGTGACGATAGGCGAAAATCCGGTCCAAAGGAAGACTGCTAACCCTGCACACAGGGCATAATAGTGTGCAACAATAAGAAGAAAAGTAAAAGATGAAAGCATAGCAATTTCTCTAAATCGTTTAAGAATGAAAGCATTGTCAATTGTTGTTTAAGCATGAAAGCATTGTCAAATATTGTTTATGCATGAAAGCATAGTTAAATATTCAAAATGTTTATGTATGCATGTTTCTGAAAAAAAGAATAGATGCCTAGTATGTTTACAGTATGGTGTCCTACTTACTGAGTATTTGACTCACTTTGTGTTTAATGTTTTAAACGTCCAAGTATTGAGGGAGAGGCTATGGGGCAAGGCAGTGTAGATAAGGGAGAGGCTACAGCTTAGGATCTTCACTGTATTTGACTTGGCAGGATGATGGGTCCGGTTATTGTTGGTTGTTATATGTTGGGTTTGGGTCTCTTGTGGGGACATTTCATGGGCTTAATTTAGGATCAATGTGTCCTTGTTATTATGTAATAAATATAGTGGGGAATATAGTCCCTTTCTTGTTAGAAGTAGTTATGTTTTATAGACTTGAAATAGACTTTGAGAGTCTTTTATAAATGGATGTTTTATGAAGATGTCTATCAGTTGCCTCCTTTCCTAATTTAAGAATTTAGAGTATATCTACGTCGTTTTCTTTTTATACGTTGCTTAAAAGAACCAAAAAAGAGAGGGGTTATGTTAAATAACAATTTTGCCATTTCCAAGGCGAGGTTGTGATGGGGATGTTGAGAATGTTGTGCTTGAATTCTTGAATGGAGGCTTGATGATTGAAGACCTGAATCACACCTATATTGCACTAGTATCAAAGGTAAAGGGGCCTAAAAAAGCCTTGAAATTCAGACCAATTAGTTTATGCAATGTCTTGTATAAACTAATTTCAAAAGTTCTTGTTAATCGAATTAAGAAAGTGTTGCCTGCTGCTATATCACAGAACCAGAGTGCTTTTTATTTTTTATAGGCTCATATATAATAATATAATGGTAGCTTTCGAGCTACTTCATTCCATGCAAACAAAACAGAAGGGGAAGATAAGCAATATGACAGTAAAGATCGATATGTCTAAGGCATATGATCGTGTGGAATAACCATTTTTGCAAGCTATGCTAATCAAATTGGGTTTTGGATAAAAGTCACTGAGTTGCTTATAGTTTATGTTCAAACTATGAGTTATTCATTTGTGGTAAAAGGGAAAGTTGGCTAGAAATTTTATCCATCAAAGGGGATAAGGCAAGGTGACCCCCTTTCACCCTATTTGTTTCTTATTTGTGTCAATCTTTGAGCCAAATCTTCCTAAAAGCTGGAAGAGAGGGATTGATAAGAGGAGTAGCAGCTATAAGGAGAGGATTTCGGATTAATCATCTACTTTTTGTAGATGATTGTGTGATTTTTGGGAAGGCTACTGCTACTGAACGGAGAAACATGTATACCATTCTAGAAAACTATGAAAAAGCCTTGGGATAGAAACTTAATCAGCAAAAAACCTCCATTTTCTTTAGTTCCAACACTAGAGAGAATGTTAGGGATTAGATCTTTAAGGAGGCTGGTTCTGTGATTTGTGACAGATATGAAAAATATTTCGGTTTGCCTAGTATAGTTGGGGAGATCAAAGTACAATACTTTAAGGGGTTTAAAGGAGAAAGTATGGCATAAGATTCAGAATTGGAAAAATGGATTTATGTTAAAAGCTAGCAAGGAGGTGCTGATAAGATTGTGCTACAATCCATCCCTACTTACACTAAGAGTATATTCAAATTGCCCCAAAGACTATGCCAGAAAATTGAGTAGTTATTTTCAAAATTTTGGTGGTTTCAGTAGAAGAAAGATAATGGGATACATTGGAGGAAATGGAATAGGCTGGGACAAAGTAAGAACTATGGGGGGCTGGGTTTTAGGCAACTAGAAGACTTCAATAAGGCCATGTTAGCCAAGCAAGGGTGGAGACTATTGAAGGACCCTTCATCTATGGTTGCAAATATCTTCAAAGATAAGTATTACAGAAATTCATCATTTCTTGATGCATCTCTGGGTAAGTCTTCATCTTTTTTTAGAGGAGTGTGTGGTCTGTCTTGGGGGTAATAAGGATTTGGGAAGGGTAGAGAATGGGGAAGATATTAGAATTTGGGATAAAAAATGGTTGCCAAAACTTGGTTCTGGTTATGTTCAATCTCAGATAAAAATTCTACAAGCTGATGCTCGAGTAAGTGAGCTACTTCAAGACGAGGGAAGAGGATGGAATGAGGAATTGGTGAGGCAAATTTTTAATGAAGAAGAAGCTGAGTTAATCCTATCTCTGCCATTAAGTCCCAGATACTTAGAAAACAGACTTATATGGGATCAAACTAAGAATAGAGGTATTCTGTTAGGAGTGCCTATCATTAAGAGCAAAAAGTCAGAAGACAAGAGCGTGAGAAACCATCTGAGATGGGTAGAAAAGAAGCTATGTGGAAGCAGATATGGAGATTGAGAGTCCCTGGGACAGTAAAGCATTCTATGGACGTTAGCTAATAATATTCTTCCCACAAAATTGAATTTGTGCGAAAGAAGGGTAATGGAGGGTGCCAAGTGTCCTATCTGCTTGGAAAATGATGAGTTGGCAATGCATTCTATATGGTGGTGCTCTGCAATCTTTGATGTTTGGGCTGAGCAAGATTGTCCTATCCAAAAATGGAGGAAAGGGATGGAGAGTTTGGTAAAAATTTGGGAAGAAATGTATAGCAAACTTACAAATGACAATATAGAGAAAATGGCCATGATAATGAGAAACATATGGCAGAGAAGAAATAAATTTATTTATGAAAAAAATTGTTAACCCTGAGAGAGTTGTACATGTAGCTCTTGCAGGATATGAAGATTGTAAAATGGCTCAAGAGGGGAATGAGGAGGTGGGGGTTCAATTTTCAGAATCTATTAGTAGAGGGAGTGCAATGGGATGGAAAAAACTAGTGGGATCGATACTTAATAGGGGTGTTCAATAGGGGTGTTCAAAAGCTTAAGCTTTTGAACCCAGCCTTTGATGATGCTATCAAAAGCTCAAGCTTTTGATGATGCTATCAATAGGGGTGTTCAAGCGAGTTCCGGATCGAGAATCTGGGTCAACCCAGCCTTGAACCCATGCCTTCAATCCGGTCTGGGTGCCAGACTGGATTCACCCAAGTTAGGATCTGGGCTGGAAACTGGATCCACCTGGGTTATAAAACC